>LR738715.1:122727885-122771704 GCA_902687465.1 Secale cereale | reverse complement strand
AAAGAAAAAACTGTTCTTGTCCCTAGGGAACCTTCCTTTGATGGCGAATGCAATATTTCTTGCCCATTGGTTGATCACTCCCTTTGAAGGAAAAAGAAAAAAACTGTTCTTGTCCCTAGGGAACCTTCCTTTGATGGAAAATGCAATATTTCTTGCCCCTTGGTTGATCACTCCCTTTGATGGCAAAAGGAAAAAACTGTTCTTGTCCCTAGGGTACTTCCTTTGATGGCAAATGCAAAATTTCTTGCCCCTTAGAAGATACATCCCTTTGATGGCAAAAGAAAAGTTCTTGTCCCTAGGGGTACTTCCTTTGATGGCAAATGCAAAAATTCTTGCCCCTTGGAGTACATCCCTTGATGGAAAAGAAAAAGAGTCATAGCCCTTTGGGTCACACCCTTTGATTGGCACATATGGAGCCTGGCAGCTCGTAAAAAGCCTCGACTACATGGTCTTATTTGCAACCTGTGTTTTGTGTTTGTGGGTTTTTAAATATTTTCTATGGTTTTTGATCCGGGACTGGGCAACTTCAAAGTTGACCGCGTATTTACAAAAGTCTGGGTCATAGAACACCAGCATGATTTAAACCGGTGGTTATCATGACCCGGAACAATCATTGGGCAAACGCCAAGAGAGCCAAGAGCCTCATCAGAATCTACACATTCAATTATGCCTACCGGATTAAGGACGTCAGGTACACTTAATTACAGGTATGATAATGACCGGTGTTTACTAAACCGGCCTGGCTTTGACTATAAGTCGCCAGCATGAGATAAGATAATGACCGGTCTTCATTAAACCGGCCTGGCTTTGACTATAAGTCGCCAGTATGAGATAAAATAATGACCGGTGTTTATTAACCCGGCCTGATTGTGATCAAACATCACTGGAACCGGTTTTCAAACCGGATTATATTATTCAAACCTTTAATAGCCAAATAGCTGGATTTTTATTATGGTTATCAATGTTATGATTGAGGTTTTCAAAGTCGCTTTAGCGCAATAGATATCATATTGTCGATGGAAGTAATGTATTCTACAAAGGAATAGTCCCGAGTTGCTCCAGGCTTACAACCCGGCACTTGGGGGCTACATTATTCAAGTTAAAGATTACATCACATATGCAAGTCTCATGTCGCTGCAAGCATGCACCATGACACTTGGGGGCTAATGCAAAGTCATTTTTACTGGCCTTATTGAAGACCCGACTCATCACATCATATTGAGCCGGCCCTTGGGGGCTACCAATTGTTCCTGTCAACAATTCAAGGTACAAAAGTATTAATCCATTATATTGAAGGGTCCACTGCTCAGTTGGTAAAGCACAAAGCTCTTAACCTTGAGGACGTGGGTTCAAACCCCATGATGGAAGTTACATTATATAATGTTACTTTCAATGATTATATCTACAAAGTCCCTGCGCATTATTGCATAATGACCCGGCACTTGGGGGCTACATAATATGGAATATTCAGTTTCATAGTGATTGGGATGAACAATCCGGATTTCTTCAAGATTGCAACATTTATATTGAAACAAGTCTTAAGATATCACTATGTTCTCCTCTTAAGACTTGGGGGCTACAGGTAATATGGATATAAAGGAGGAACATCTTCAAATTCTCAGTTTGGGGCAAATCAGGAAGATTAATTGTGTGACCCGGTGTTGGCAACAATCATAACCCGGTGTCTATAAAACAGTCATGACTTGGAATTATCAGTTTTTATAACCCGGCAATTTTGGCAATCATAAACCGGCAAGTTCTACATCTTCAAGCTGGTTGGATATCATTTGAATATTTGAAGACTGATATTTTTGTCAAGTCAGAGCATTGAAGGCCGAGTCAAATGGATTCTTTATTTGCAATATTTTTTCTACAAACAAGTTGATTATGAAGCTGGTCTGTTGACCCGGATTTTCTAGAAGAAGGAAAGGACAAAGACTTAAGGATGGTCAGATGCCGGTTTACAAGAAATTCTTAACCCGGAGCACAACCTGTCAGATTTGTTCTTGTGTTTATTTTGCAGCATAAGTTTACCATGGATAAATCCAAGCTAAACTTGGGGGCTAATGTCGGGGATATACCCCGCGGTATGAACCGGCCGGAATTATAACCCAGTCGGACTTGGCCTTTTACTTGAGACCCGGTTTACACTTGGTGATTCACTGGCGATCCGTCCTAACCCGACGGTTTACAAGCAACCTGCCTAAAATAATACCACTCACTGGTAACCCGGTGGGCGGATCACGGATGACAAAGGCCCAAGGCCCAGAAGGCCGGTTCATATTATGGTGGGCCGGTTTATGAAGAAAGCATAAGGAATATTCTCTTACAAAGGAAGCAAGACTAGGACTCCTTGTAATAAAGCAATCCTAATCCTACTAGGACTAGTCATGTAACCCGCCCCCTCAACATATATAAGGAGGGGCAGGGCTCCCCAAAGAGGGACAAGTTTAGACAAGCTACAAGCAGACAAGTTCTCACAAGTTTCTAGGGCTAGACACAAGAGCCGGTTTACCGGCGACACCATAAGGATCATAATGAGATCTAGCCTCAAACAGCACGTAGGGTTATTACCGGATGATGTTTCCCGGGGCCCGAAGCTGTCTAAACCCTTGTCTTGCATTGCGTCTCTCGATTCTGCTCAACCCCTCTCAAGCTACTACATAGATGCGCGGCTGCACACCTAAGTCCGTTAATCCGGACATCTGCCGTGTTACTTCCACGACATGGTGACTAGGAGGACAATGTCCGGAGGGGTCAGACGTGTCTGTCGGTGCAGAAGCACGGGCCCACCTTGCGGTCACACGGACGAGGCGGAAGGCGGACATGTCCGTGCCAGCTGGACATGTCCGGCGGTGGATGCGATTGATCCGGCCGGATCTCGCCAGATCCGGGCCGGTGGCGATCGGGGAACGCGAGGGCCGGCGATGGGAATGCCAGGAGGAGGTCGGAGCTGCGAGAAGGGCGGATCCGGTGGATCCCGCCTGGATCTGGCCGGACGCCGGACAGCGAGGTCCACACGGCGCGGGGAGAAGGCTGGCCGGAGATGGAGCGGTGGCCGGCCAGAAGGAGTCGTGCGGCGGCGACCTGGCATCACGGGGTCGCCAACGGGCGGCGGGGCTCTACTACTGCTCGGGGGCAGGTCGACGGCGGGGAGTGGCAGAGGAGCGTGGCGGCGAGGTTGCATCGGTGCCAAGGACGAGCGGGGACGGAGCTTGGGTGCTCGGACACGCGAGGGGCGCGGTCGGGCTCGGAGCGGGCCTGGCGCGGCCCGGGGCGGCTTAGGAGCGGGCTTCAGCGGGCCACGGTCGGGCCCTGTGGGCTGCGGTGGCTAGGGGGAAGAAGAGGATAGGTGGTGCGCTGGGGATGGCTGAGGGAGGCTGTTGTGGCGGCGGTGGCCAATCGGACGGCGACAAGTGGCAGAGGCGAGGTGGCCGGTGCAGAAACTGGTGCGGCGGTGCTGATTTCGAGGAGGAGGGAGGTGGTGGCTTCGGGATAAGAAGGCTAGGCTAGGAAATTCCCAATTTGGCATGGAGGGGTTGTTTTATAGGGTAGGGGATCTAGGGTTAGGTGTTTCGAGGTGTTTTTGCACCCTTTGATGACGATCGGATGGCACCGGTCGCAAGGGGTGTTAGATGGGTCTAGTGGGCTGTGTTAGAGGAGGTGGGCTGCGGGGAGAGAAGAGAGAGAGGCCCGGGTTTCGGAGACCGAAAACGTCCGACGAATATACCAGCAACGGTGCCGCTATATTTAACGCTTGGGCTATCAAACGGACTCCGAATGCGATGAAACTTGGCAGGCAGCCTGTCTACACCATAATAAGACCACACGCCAACTTTCATCCCATTCCGAGAACATTTTCCGGCCACTTCTAAAATAAATATTCAGAGGTGCCGCGGGCGCGTGTGAGTGTGTCTGGGCTCAGAACGGACAACAGAAAGGACGAGGGGACTCGGACGAATGCAAGTTTTGAAAACATGCTGATGCAATGCATGGGATGACATGGCAAAATGCAACACGCAAGCAGATGACATGTGTCGGGGGAAACTGTCCACCACGAACACCTATGGGACCGGAGCCCCTTGTCTGTGCGGTACGAGGGCGGAGGGAGCACGAAGAGCAGATCGAGGCAGACGCACGGGCAGTTTTACCCAGGTTCGGGCCGCACGGATGCGTAAAACCCTACTCCTGCTTGGTTGTGTATTGAGTTGGGCGCTCGGAGCTTGAAGAAGCAGCTACACGAGCGTTAGAATGATCTAGGTTTCGAACCGAACCCCCTCCACGTTGTGCATGGGCCTCCTTTTATAGTGCAAGGGGTCACCGACAGGTGTCAACGTAGGAGAAAGGGGTAAAAATGTAAAAGAGGTGGTAGTTGTAACAGTGCGGGAACAGTGGAGCTACAGTACAGAACAGTGGTCTATACCTACTTTAACAGTGGGGGACAAGGGCATTTAATGCCCGTCGCCGTCGACCCCAAAAGCTCCCGCCGTTGCGTCTCCGTCTGCCACGGCGATGGATCCTCAGCCGTGGAGTGCCACCGTGTCCCCCAGGCTGCACAGCCATCCGCCACGCGTCCCTGGATTGGCCCCAGGGCGACGCGTGGGCCGATGAGCTGGAGCGCGGGCACACAGCGCACCTCCCCCGGCAAGCACCTTGCCGGGGATCTCGACCTTGCCGGGCCCGGAAGCTTGCCGCTCCCCGAGCCCTTGCCGGGTCTTCTAAGATAAAATCTTCTATTCGTCCTGACAAGCTCCTCTTGCCAGGGCCTCGTGCTAGTTAAGCAATCTCGAGCCTGGGACGGCCTTCCCGGCAAGCTCCTCTTGCCGGGGTCTTGGTCTTCTGTCTTGTATACTTTGTTTTTGAATGGTTAGATAAGGAGCAGGAAGGTCTCCGGCGAGCCAGCAGTAAACCTTGCCGCGGGAAGCTGCAACTGCCCGTGCACAAGTTGGGGTACTGAGGTACCCCTACCTTAGTACACCGACAGGAGCCCCCGGGCCTGGGCCACACACGGTGCCGAGCGCTGTTGGGCCAGGCCCAAAACAGTGCACGGGCACCCGCGGCCCGCGGCGCGCCGAATCCACTTCCCTATCCGCCGCACCCCACGGTAACGGCACGCGTCGATTGCGGCGCCGTGGGATGGGACGTGCCCACGATTTCTTTAATGGGAAGGGCGAAACGCCCCCCACTCCCCCATAAAAGTAGGGAGAGCGGCGCGGTTCCCCTCCCTGCGCACTCATTGCCATCGTCTTCTTCCTCAGATTCCTCTGCTCTTTGCCTCTACTCCTCCGCCACCATCAAGCTCTTCGCCCCCTTCCTTCCACCGCGTCCGCCATGGCCCCAAAGACCGACAAGGCGAAGGCGGAGAAGTCCAAGCGGGAGAAGTCAGATCAGGCGGCGAAGCTCGTCGCGTTGCGGAAGGAGCACATCGTCTTCGCGCCGAAGCTCGGCGTGCGGGAGCTTTGGAGCAAATATTATTGGTTCTGGGCCAAGGAGACCCCAGCGCATCCCCGCACGCGCGTCTACCCGGCCGTCGCCAAGGATCACTACCCCGGCGGGTATTACTTTTTCGCAGCCTTCTTCCACTGCGGTCTGTGCCCTCCCTTCTCAAACTTTTTCTGCGATATCATGAATACTTATGGCCTCCACCTCCTCGACTTCACTCCCAACGCCATCCTCACCATGTCCGTTTTCGCACACATGTGCGAAAACTTCGTAGGAATCCAGCCCAACGTAGCTCTCTTTAGGCACTTTTTCATCCCCAGAGTAGAGGCCGACGCCCCCCTCTCCGGAGGAATCTCTTGGGTGTTTAGGCTGAATAAGAAACCCGCCTACTTGCCGGGGGAGCTCCGCGGCAAGTGGGAAGAGTGGCGCGCGGAGTGGTGCTGGGTCGTCGAGGAGCGGCCGCAACACTTCACCGCGCCGCGCACATCGCCCATCGTGCGCGGCAGGGATTGGAGTAACTTCGATTCCGACGACTCCAAGCTGGATATTGCTCTCGTCAGGATCATGCGCCTTCGGATGGCGCCGCTGTCTGTCGCTGAAGTGGGCGCGGACTTTCTTCGTCGCCGGATCGCCCCCCTCCAAGACCGGAAAAGGCCGGCGTGGCAATACGGGGGCCCGGCAGACATCATGAGGCTGCGCCCCGGCCTCAATTTTAACTTCACAACACTCGAGCTGCGGGGTATGGTCAGGGAACTTTTCAAGTTCGACCCGGCCCACCCCGAGTACTTCCGCGCTCCCCGGGGAGTGGTGCCGCTCTGCGCCAGCAGCGCCCGGGATCGCCTTGTCGCTATGATGCCCGCGTGCGACTCTCATGGAGTGGAGCGCACGTGGATTGCGCCCAAGCCTATCGACGTCCTCGAGTTCTACGACCGCCTTGTGGAGGTGTTGGAGAAGAAGGACGATCTCAAGCTGCACACGCGGGCCACCACCGACCAAGAGATTGCTTACATAGCTTCTCGTGCTGAAGAAGTCGCCGCAGCCTCGGCGGCGGGAAACTTTGGATACACACCCGCGGAGGCGGAAGCCGCGGATGCCGCCAGCCAGGCGGACAATGAGGAGATTCGCAAGCTGCTGGAGCTCCCTCCCGACGCGCTCGCCGTGATCCCCTCGCTGAGGCACTCTGGGATCAGTGGGATCGCGACGGAGGCCGCGGCAATGGAGGGCACCGCCGGAGGAAGCAGAGGCGCCGCGAGGGGCGGAGGCGCCAAGGGGAAGAGGGCCGCATCGTCGGATGCTGGGCCCAGCGAGCCGGCCGAGGCAGAGGAGGAGGAGGAGGAGGAGGCCGAAGGCTCCGGCGGATCGACAGAGTTGTACGCCGACGACCTCTCCTCGTCGGAGAGCTCCCCGCCCCCGGCAAGCCCGAAGCAGTCCCCGTTGAAGCGTCTCCGCAAGGCGGCGACGGGAGAGCAGACGCGAGCGCCCCGGCAACAGCCAGCTCGCCGGGCAGCTCCCCGGCCGAGCCAAGCCGCGCCAAGGGCGGCCGGCGTGCCGGCCACGGCAGAGGCGTCCCGCAGGCCGGCACCGAGCCGGCAAGGATCTTCTCGGAGCGGAGCAGCTGCTCCGCCCCCTTCTCGGGCGCCGGCCACCACAGGGGCTGGGCCTACGCAGCCCCCAGCCCCGGTGGCTCCGAAACGCGCGAGGGAATCTTCATCCTCCGCTCCTCGCGCCGACGCGCCCACCGTGGAGTTCGACTTCTCCGCGCTGAGCGAGGACGACGAGGAGGACCAAGAGTAAGGACCCGAGACCTTACTCCTTCTTGATTTTTATATCTCGATTGTTGCTGACGCTTGACTTTGCTTGTTGCTTGTGATTGCAGGACCTTGGAGCAGCGCGCGAAGAGGGTCAAGGTGCCCACGGTTGAGGTCGGGGAAGACCCATCTGTCGCGGAAGCAGAGATCGCGCCGGAGCCGAGCTTGCTGGACCCGAGTGCCGCTCCGGGGAGCAGCCCCCAGCGCAGCCCCCAGCGTAAGTTAGAGTTTTACTGTTTTTGCTCGTCGGGGCGCGCTTAGGGCTTTGATCTCTGAATGTCTTGGTTCTTCTATCTTCTCTTGTGCAGAGGTGGAGCCGCAGCGGGAAGAGCGCCCGGAGGCCGTCACCGAGGAGCCGCAGGCCCCGCCGTCCTCGGCAAGGCAAAACTCTCCGGCAAGGGAGAGCGCTCCGCCAAGGGCGGGTACTCCGCCAAGGCAGAGTACCCCGCCAAGGGCGAGCAGCCCGGCGAGGACGGCCACTCCGCCAAGGCCGAGCCCCCCGGCAAGGGAGCCCGCCGCAGAGGACGTCCGCCAAGGTACGTTCTGTATTTGGTTTTCTTGACTTTGCTTCTTTTTGGATCTTTGCTTGATTTTGAACTTCTTTTTCTTCTTTTCTTAGATCTTCCTCCTCCTCCTCCCGCACCGATGGAGACCGAGGTCATCAATATTGAGGATGAGGAGGGCGCGCAGGGCGGCGGCGATGACGTTCCCGTCGTCGTGGAGATGGCCGAGGCCACCGCGGAGACGGCCGAAACCACCGAGCCGGCCGTGCAGGAGACCGCTCCGGCTGCCGATGCAGCGGCCGGGGAGGGGGACGGCGACCGCACCGCCAACCCGGAGGTGGCGGGAGCATCAGATGCTGCACCGGCCGCCGGTCCCTCCGCCGGCGAGGAGCCAGCCGGTTACTATCTTCGTGCCCCCAATGGCATCTTTATCCAAGTGCCTTGGGGGTCTTCATCAAGAGCTCCCGCGGAGGGCGAGGCGTTTGACGGGGAAGTCCTCGCCTCCGCGGGTCTGACAGTCGTCGAAGCGCCCGGCGAAGGAGATGGGCCCGAGGAGGAGAAGCTTCTCCACCGGCTCCTGGCCCTTTACCGGGCCAGGCAGGCGAAACTCGCCTCCCGGGAAGCGCTTGCCGCCAAGGCCGCCGCCGAAATGGAGAAGCGTGCGGCGGAGCTCAGCGCTGCCCACAAGGCGGGCCTCCGCGAGGTGGCGGAGGCGCGCGAGCGCCTTGCCGGCGAATATGAAGAATGGGTGTTGGAGAAGGCCGAGGCTGAAGAACAGCAACGGCTCGCCGGGGTGGAGATGTCCCGGCGAGAGGGAGAGCTCGCGCAGCGGAAGGTGGATCTCGACTCCCACGAGGAGGACCTTGCCGCTCGCGAGGCTGCTCTTGGCGGGGAGCTGAAGGAGGCGAAAGCCGCTGCTGCTGCCGCGGAAGACGCCAAGAAGGAGCTCGCCGCCAAGGTCATCCAGCTGGAGAAGGCGATGAAGGTGAGCGCCGAGAAGGTTGCCGCGCTCATTACTGAGCGCGAGAAGGACGCCCACACCAACGCGGAGCTCCAAGTAAGCTTATCAAAGAAGGGCGACGAGTTGAAGGCCGCCAAGGATTCCATCGAAGACTTGGAGCTGAAGGTCTCAACTCTGAGGGATTCAATTGACGCCGCCAAGCTCCGAGAAGACAAGCTGAAGGAGGAGCTCCGGAAGGAGCGGACTTTGGTGGATAGCGTCAACAAGGCGTCTGAGCTATTCCAGCAGACCATCGAGGCGTGGACCGAAGAGCTGGCTTCTTCTGCGTCCAACATTGACCAGGAGTTGCTTGCTTTGAAGGCCGAGCATCTTATCTACTCGCCGGATCCAGATCTCCCGCACAGCGCCAAGCTCAGCCTCTTCTTCAGAGGCGTCGCTCCGGCTCTTGCAGGTCTCCGGAACCGCATCCCCGCGCAGCTGGCCGAGGAGTCGCGCCGTCTCTGCGCGGGAACTCTGGAGCGGGTCTTGACGAAGATTGTGTTCCGCAACCCGGGGATCAACCTGACGAACGTTCTTCGTAGCTTGCCGGAGGATGCGAACACGGAGGCCCTGAAGGAGCAGGTCAGCCACATCATCGCCAAGGTGGCAAAGCTTGGCAGGAAGGAGGGCGACCGCGTAGACTAGGGCCCCATCTATCTTTATCTTTTTGTTGCTGCACGTTATGTTATGAACTCATTAGTCCATTGCGACAAGTTATCCTTGTAAGATATTTGCTTTACTTCAATCAATCAGTGCGATGTTATCTTCCTTGTTCCAATCTTTGACTTTGTATGTTTTTCACCCTACGCTCCCGGGGAGCTTGCCGGCAAGGGGCCCTTGTCGCGAGCGCTGAGTGCTGGACTCTGAGCAGCCTGCTGGCCAAGGTCCTCGCCGGCAAGCAACCTTGCCGCAGCAGGTCGCAACGCACTTAGCTTGCTGAGTGTACTCGGAAACGAGGTAAGGGCGCGACACTTGTCGCAGCTCACTTAAATCGTTGAGTGAACTCGAAAACAAGATAAGGGTGCGGCAAGCCACGGGTAGGTTCCTCCGCGCACAGGTTTTCCATACAAAGTGTGATCGTTCAAGGAAGACAACCAAAATTTAAAATTTGAACTGGTCAAATTCTAACAACTTATCTTTCATAAGCTGCTTGCTCATGTTGTTTGCTTTCCGGTAAGGCTCTTTCTTCTTGAACGGCACTTAGTTCCTCCTCCACCTCCTTCCCCCCCCGGCAAACTTGTGCGCGAGGAACGTTCCTTCTGCTTAAGAGAAAAAGGAAAAGGAGAGGGAAACAAGCATATCGCCTTTCGGCGTAATAGTGCTTACCGAGTATCTAAGTGTTGCATCAAATGCCAAATAAAACACGCAAACAGCAAAGAGAAGCATGCGAAAGGCAATCGATGCGAAAACACGAAATCTTTACTGATGCACGGGATCTGCGCCCGGCTTTGTACAAAGGGTTACATGCAACAGCGGCAAGGCTTGTACAAAAGGTGGTTGCCGGAGCGGATCACGGCAACCGCGCCTTAGGGGTGAAACTTGCGAAGATGCTCTATGTTCCAGGAGTTGCTCACCGGTAAGCCTTCTTCGGTCTCGAGGCGGACAGCGCCGGGCCTCGTAACTTGTCTCACCCGATAAGGGCCTTCCCACTTCGGCGTCAACTTGTTGGAATTCTTGGCGGACTGAACACGCCGAAGAACAAGGTCGCCTTCCTCGAGACTCCTGGCCTTGACTTTGCGGCTATGGTAGCGGCGCAAAGCTTGCTGGTATCGAGCAGCTCGTACAGCAGCCTGGAGACGTCCCTCCTCAAGGAGCAATGCGTCATCTTGCCGCAGTTGCTCTTGCTCGAGCTCATCATAAGCGAGCACTCGAGGAGATCCGTATACGAGTTCCGTGGGGATAACTGCTTCTGCCCCGTAGACTAGGGCAAAGGGTGTCTGTCCGGTGGCTCGACTTGGTGTCGTTCTGATTGACCAAAGAGCCGCCGGGAGCTCCTCTATCCAATTCCTTCCGCACTTGCGCAGCCTGTCAAAGGTCCTTGTCTTGAGTCCGCGCAGCACTTCAGCATTTGCCCTCTCCGCTTGACCGTTGCTCCTCGGATGAGCAACAGAAGCGAAACAGACCTTGGCGCCAAGGTCTTGGACGTACTGCATGAAGGTGCGACTAGTGAATTGCGTACCGTTGTCGGTGATGATCCTGTTAGGAATCCCGAAACGGCAAACAATCGACCTGAAGAACCTGACTGCTGACTGTGCCGTCACCTTTCTCACTGGCTCCACTTCTGGCCACTTTGTGAACTTGTCGATTGCAACGTACAAGTACTCAAAGCCCCCGACAGCGCGAGGGAAAGGGCCGAGGATATCGAGCCCCCAGACCGAGAAGGGCCATGACAAAGGGATTGTTTGGAGAGCTTGAGCTGGCTGATGTATTTGCTTTGCATGGAACTGGCACGCTTCACACTTGGTTACTAGTGCAGTTGCATCTTGGAGGGCTTCTTGCCAAAAGAACCCTTGCCGGAAAGCTTTCCCGGCAAGCGCCCTTGCGCCAATGTGGTGGCCGCATATGCCTCCGTGTATTTCCGCCAACAGCTTCTGTCCATCTTCCCTGGAGATGCACTTCAACCTGACACCATTGAGTCTTCTTCTGTACAGCTCGTTATCCACAAACTGATACATACTTGACTGCCTGGTTATCTTCTCTATCTCTTGAGTGTCGTCGGGAAGTTCTCCAGTTTGTAGAAAGCGGACGATCTGCTGTGCCCATGCCGGAGCCCGGGGCTCGACGGCAAGGACTAAAGGCTCGAGGGCCGCTGCGGGAACCTCAGCTTCTACGGCGAAGACCTCTGGTTCTGCCGGAGCTGACGGTCCCCCGGCAAGCTCGCCGGGGCGAGGCTTGTCGGGAACACTTGCTTCAACTGCACAAGCCCGAGGGCTTGCAGGAGCAAACTGTTCCTCAGCGTTATCGTTGATCCTGGGAACTTTGGCGGCGGGTTCAGGAAGATCCGCCGGCAAGTAGTCGCCGGAGACCAACTTTCTCTTCTTGGACTGCCCAATTGATGGTGTAACTGATGGTTGAGTCAGCTTGAGCAAAAAGGTCCCTGGTTCCACAGGTAACTTCATCGCAGCACACTTTGAAAGGCCATCTGCAATTTCATTCTGAGCTCGCGGGACATGCTCCATCTGCAGACCTTCAAAGTGCTCTTCAAGCTTCCTCACTTCATCTACATATGCTTCCATCAAAGGGCTCTGGTAGCTCTTGTTGACTTGCCGGACCACCAACTGAGAATCGCCCCGCACAATCAGCTTCCTGATCCCAAGTTCGGCCGCAATTCTGAGGCCGGCAAGCAAGCCTTCATATTCTGCAGTGTTGTTTGTCGCTTGCTCCCTGGGAAAGTGCATCTGGATAACATATTTGAGGTGCTCTCCGGTCGGCGCGATGAGTACCACGCCGGCACCGGCGCCTTGCAGCGAGAAGGCACCGTCAAAATACATTACCCATTCACTTGTCGCTTCTTGCACGGGTGCGCTTGTTTCTTGAACTTCTTCATCGGGCGTTGGGGTCCATTCTGCTATAAATTCTGCCAAAGCTCGGCTCTGTATGGTTGAAGTACTTTCAAACTTGAGTCCAAAGCTTGATAGTTCCAGTGCCCACTCGACGATCCTGCCTGTTGCCTCTGGATTGTGCAATATCCTCTTCAATGGAAAGCGAGTGACCACTGTTATCTCATGGGCTTGGAAGTAGTGGCGCAGCTTTCTCGAGGCCATGAGAAGGCCGAAAAGCAACTTTTGCACACCAGAGTACCTTGATCTAGCCCCCTGGAGAAGGGAACTTACAAAATACACTGGGCGCTGCACCATCTTCTTCCGCACCTCTTCCTTTTCCTGCGCAGATTCATCTTTGTCGGGGCCAGAGCTTGTCGGGGCAGCCCCCTGCTTGTCGCTGGATTCGCTTGCCGGTGGTGTGACCTCCTCGTCGGACTCTCTCTCCGCTACTAACGCAGCACTAACCACCTGGTTGGTTGCCGCCAAATACAGCAGCAACTTTTCCTGTGGTCTAGGTGCGACAAGTATTGGAGGAGAGGAAAGGTACCGTTTCAAATTTTGCAGCGCTGCCTCCGCTTCCGGAGTCCACTTCATGGGACCTGCCTTCTTCAAGATTTTGAAGAAAGGCAGGGCGCGTTCTGCAGATTTAGAAACGAACCTACTGAGGGCAGCCACACAACCTGCAAGCCTCCTGACATCCTTGACTCGCCTCGGGGCTTCCATCTGCTCGATGGCTTTGATCTTGTCGGGGTTGGCTTCAATCCCTCTCTGCGAAACAAAGAACCCGAGAAGCTTGCCGGAGGGGACTCCAAAGACGCACTTCTCGGGGTTCAGCTTGAGCTGTATCCTGCGCAGGTTCTGAAACGTTTCTTCTAAGTCTTGAATCAGTGTTTCTTTGCTCTTGCTCTTCACCACGATGTCATCCATGTAGGCTTCTACATTCCTGTGGATCTGTGGCTCAAAAGCAGTGTACACTACCCTTGCAAAAGTTGAGCCTGCATTCTTCAGTCCAAATGGCATGCGGATAAAGCAATAGGTGCCACATGGAGTGATAAATGCAGTCTTCTCTTCATCTTCCTTAGCCATGAAAATCTGGTGATAGCCTGAGTATGCATCAAGAAAACAGAGTAGCTCACATCCGGCAGTGGAGTCAACGATCTGGTCAATGCGCGGCAAAGGGAAGGGATCCTTGGGACATGCTTTATTGACATCAGTGAAGTCTATACACAGTCTCCACTTCCCGTTGGCTTTGCGCACGACGACTGGGTTTGCCAACCACGTCGGATGGATCACACCTCTAACTAGGCCTGCTGCCTCTAGTTTCTTGATCTCCTCATTGATGAACTATTGGCGCTCCACGGCTTGCTTCCTCACTTTTTGCTTAATGGGCCGCGCATGAGGGCAGACAGCAAGCTTGTGCTCAATCACCTTCCTGGGAACACCGGGGATGTCAGATGGTTGCCAAGCAAACACATCGACATTCGCCCGCAGGAAGGCGACGAGCGCGCTTTCCTATTTGCTGTCAAGGGTGGCACTGATGGTGAATGTACCACCAGTGCCATCCTCCTTTGCGGACACTTTCTTGGTTGCCGGAGGAGCAGCCATTCCTTTCTTGCTCTTGCCGGTGGAGCTCGATGGAACGTCCTCGACGGCGGCGCAGCACTCCGAAGAGGTGCGGTTGCCGGAGTGGGTCCCAGAGCACTTGCCGGACTTGGTCTTCGTCTTCTTCCCCCCGGGAGCTTCAGCGGCAAGAGTATCCTTCTCGGCCGCAGCTGCCGCATCCCGGTAAATCTTGTCGGCGCAAATAAGCGCATCTTTCTTGTCGCTGTGGACAGTGATGACGCTTATCGGCCCCGGCATCTTCAGCACGTTGTAGGCATAGTGGGAAGCTGCCATGAACTTGGCGAGGGCGGGACGGCCGAGTATCCCATTGTAGGGCAATGGAATATCAGCAACGTCAAAGGTGATGCGCTCAGTCCTGAAGTTGAGCTCCCCGCCAAAGGTCACCGGCAGAGTAATCTTTCCCTTGGGCTTGCTCCTTCCCGGGTTGATTCCTTGGAATGAACCGGTCTCTTCGAGCTCGCCGTCTTGAATCTGGAGTTTCTTGATCACAGCAGAGGAGATCAAGTTCAGCCCGGCCCCGCCGTCAACCAACATCTTGGTGACCTTGAGGTTGCGGATGGTGGGGGAAACCAGCATCGGCAAGCACCCGACCGCCGTTGTGCGGTCAGGGTGGTCCTCAAGGTCAAAAATGATGGGCGTGCTGGACCATTTGAGGAGCCTGCGCGACTCCACGGGCGGCTCCGCTGCATTCACCTCACGCACCCACTGTTTCAGCTGGCGGTGGGAGGTGTGCAGAGAGGCGCCACCGTCGACGCACAGGACCTCCGTGGCTTTCTGGAACTCCTGCTCGCTGTTCTCGTCGTCCTCCATGTCTTCATCGTCGTCTTCGTCGTTGTCGCGGCCCCGGGGAGGTCGATCTCCTTGCCGCTGCTTGGCCTTGCCGCGGCGTCCTCCCCGGCCATTGAATGGCCGCTTCTTGCTGGGCTCTTCCCCGCCACCTTGGGCCTTCTCCTTGTCGCGCCTCTCGTACTCAGCCTTTTGCTGCTCGACGAGGTATTCGACGCGCTTGCAGTTGGAGAGGTCGTGACCCTTGGTGCGGTGAATCTTACAGTATTGCTTGTCGGAGCTACCCGGCTTGTCGGCCGCCGCCGCAGGGGCAGGCTCCTTGCCGGAGCCGCCGGCCTGCGCTTGCTTGGCGGGGGCCTCCTTGCCGGACTTCTCGACGGCAAGCACTTCCTTCTTGCCCTTCTTCCTGTTGTTCCGCCGCCGGCTCTTCTTTGCCGGGGCGGCGTCGTCGCTGTCGCTTCCCCCTGCGCCAGCATCCTCCCCGGGGAGTTTCCTCCCCTCTTCTGCACGGGCGCACTTGTCGGCAAGAGCGTAGAGCTCGCTGACGTCCCTGATCTTGGTCATCGCCATCTCCTCACGCATGCGGCGGTTACGCACGTTCTGATGGAACGCGCTGATAACCGCAGCAGGGTGAACGTCGGGGATGTTGTGCTGTACCCGGCTGAAGCGTTGGATATACTTGCGCAGGGGTTCGCCCTCCTTCTGGGCCAAAATGTGGAGATCGCTCTCCTGGCCATGGGGTTTGTGGCCGCCGGTGAAGGCGCCAACAAACTGATGGCAGAGGTCGGCCCAAGAAGAGATAGAGCCTTCCGGCAAGTGCATGAGCCACGAACGGACGTTCGGCTTCAGCACGAGCGGGAAGTAGTTGGCTAGGATCTTCTCGTCGCGCCCCCCGGCAGCTTGCACTGCTATGGTGTAGACGCTGAGAAACTCCGAGGGGTGCGTCTTGCCGTCGTACTTCTCCGGTACGTCGGGCTTAAAGTTCTTCATGCTGGGCCACTGGACGCGCCGCAGCTCGCGGGTGAACGCAGGGCAGCCTGCCGCGTACGGCAAGTCGCCTGGTTCACCGGGCGCGGGTGCGTCGACAGCGTTCCCAGCTCTCTTGTCGGATTGTCGCCGAGCTTCTCGGCGGCGCTCGATCGTGGTCCGAGCGTCTTCATCTCGCCGGTCGTCGAGGACCTGGCGCTGGTCCCGACGGGCCCGCGGGTCCGACGAGGCTGTGGAGCCGTCGTCGGGGTTGTTCCGGCGGGGCGGCGTCTTTTGCTTCTGCGGCGGGGAGTGCACGCTTGTCGCACCCCCGGCAGTCTTGTCGCCGATAGCCTTCGTCTTCTCGGCCTGCCGCGGCCGTGAGGCCGACGGCTGCTGCGGAGAGTCGTTGTTGGCGAAGTCTATCAGGCTCCGGATAGTGGCCCTCCATTCCTCGGCCTTGTCGGCCGCTGGAGGAAAATCGAGGAGCAGCTGCGCCCTTGCGAGCGCTTCTGCCGGAGTAGTGGGGAACGCGGGCGAGCGGTGCGAGGAGCGGGATACGCTCGGACTTCTAACGACGTTAGAAGGAGCGGGGTCCCGCGCCGGCGCCTTCGC
Organism: Secale cereale; assembly: GCA_902687465.1. Lineage (NCBI taxonomy): Eukaryota > Viridiplantae > Streptophyta > Magnoliopsida > Poales > Poaceae > Secale > Secale cereale. The sequence goes on along the minus strand of LR738715.1, from coordinate 122,755,419 downwards.
TTTGCTTGTGCCCGGACGGGGGTCCGGGGCGTCCCGCGAACCTCCGGTATGGCCTTGTCCCAGCAAGCGGATACCACCTCCCGTGGTATGGCGCTGTGGGGTCGTCGTATGTTGCGATGGACGTGGCGCGTCCACGGAGACCGAGGTCCGGTCGTCCGTCCTGTTCTTTGATCTGGTGGCACCGTGAGTGTCCTCGCCGGCAACCACCCTTCCGACGGCGTCTCCCCCGCCCACCGTTGGCTCTGGTGGCGGCGGGTGAGACGCGGACGGGCCTCCGACCTCCGAAGGCTTCTTCTTCGGGGCCATGGAGTTGTTGCTGATGAAGTCGCTGATGAAGCTTGGAGAGGTTGATGAAGATTGCGCCCGCGCGAACGCCGGATCAGGTTCGCACAACCTCGACGCCCCCTACCTGGCGCGCCAAAGATGTCGGGGGAAACTGTCCACCACGAACACCTATGGGACCGGAGCCCCTTGTCTGTGCGGTACGAGGGCGGAGGGAGCACGAAGAGCAGATCGAGGCAGACGCACGGGCAGTTTTACCCAGGTTCGGGCCGCACGGATGCGTAAAACCCTACTCCTGCTTGGTTGTGTATTGAGTTGGGCGCTCGGAGCTTGAAGAAGCAGCTACACGAGCGTTAGAATGATCTAGGTTTCGAACCGAACCCCCTCCACGTTGTGCATGGGCCTCCTTTTATAGTGCAAGGGGTCACCGACAGGTGTCAACGTAGGAGAAAGGGGTAAAAATGTAAAAGAGGTGGTAGTTGTAACAGTGCGGGAACAGTGGAGCTACAGTACAGAACAGTGGTCTATACCTACTTTAACAGTGGGGGACAAGGGCATTTAATGCCCGTCGCCGTCGACCCCAAAAGCTCCCGCCGTTGCGTCTCCGTCTGCCACGGCGATGGATCCTCAGCCGTGGAGTGCCACCGTGTCCCCCAGGCTGCACAGCCATCCGCCACGCGTCCCTGGATTGGCCCCAGGGCGACGCGTGGGCCGATGAGCTGGAGCGCGGGCACACAGCGCACCTCCCCCGGCAAGCACCTTGCCGGGGATCTCGACCTTGCCGGGCCCGGAAGCTTGCCGCTCCCCGAGCCCTTGCCGGGTCTTCTAAGATAAAATCTTCTATTCGTCCTGACAAGCTCCTCTTGCCAGGGCCTCGTGCTAGTTAAGCAATCTCGAGCCTGGGACGGCCTTCCCGGCAAGCTCCTCTTGCCGGGGTCTTGGTCTTCTGTCTTGTATACTTTGTTTTTGAATGGTTAGATAAGGAGCAGGAAGGTCTCCGGCGAGCCAGCAGTAAACCTTGCCGCGGGAAGCTGCAACTGCCCGTGCACAAGTTGGGGTACTGAGGTACCCCTACCTTAGTACACCGACAACATGGCAACGGCGACGAACAACTGGCTGACACCTAGCGCATTGGTCTCGGGGCGTCACAACACTCCCCTGCTAACAAGAGATCTCGCCGCGAGATCTTAGGAACGAGACGGAAGAGGAAAAGAAGAACAAAGTTCTTCCCAAACAAAAGAGTAAAGCCAAAGAACCTTGAGAGGCTAAACAACTTGAAGGAAAGGATACAACGGAGATGAACGAAGTTGCAAAGACTTCGTTAAACAAGAGGGACAAGGAATACGATGAGAATCAAGGAGGTTGAAAGGCACGAAACAAGAGCTGAAGGAACAAGAATAAATTCGAAACCACTCCTGTTAATAAAAAATAGAAAGGAATTCGGGCAAATCTCCGGTTGAGCATTGAAGAAATAGGACTTGAACTTGAGAAGATGGAACGATCCATGACGAGATAAACAAGAAAATGCCTCCGGAAGAATTAAAGAATGGAATGAGAAGAACGGAGAAGAATAAGACAGCTTTCACCACTGATGAATTTGAAAGAGCATCTTCAAGGAAGGCTTGAACGGATTTGTTAAAGAATCAACAACAAAAGAATAAGCTTGTTGTGGACTTATGGAAATCATCCCAAACCTTGAGGTGAATTATGCCACAACGAAAAGATTGAATAGATGAGGTGAAGGAAGAAATACAAAACTCCACTTCAAAAGAAAACGGAGAATTAATTGCATCTCAAGGGCAAGAAGAAGAATGCTTGAGTCTCCAACAAGAATCTTCATGAACACATAATTTTTTTTTACTTAAATCATGATGAACCACCATGAAGAACTCCAGAAACAAAAGGATGATGATATAGAAATGATGGATGAAAAGAATAAGAATAAGGCCTTGCGATGATTTAGATGGAGGTTCCGACGAGATAGCCGAGAAAACTTTGAACTCCGGAAATAAAAGATTAAAGCACTTGGAACTAGAATTTATTCATCAAGAACAAACTCTGAAAGAAGGAATTAAATCAACTTGATGAAAAAAAATAAGGATTATGTTATGCTTATCCTCCACCAATTAAATTGATGAGAAACAATGGATTTGCATACCACTTATTCGCGTTGACATTGATTAACAGGGATATATCACGAACTTGCGAAAATCTTCATGAAACACCGGTAGGATTGGAAAGAACGAATGGATTGATATGATAACAAAGGAAGAGAATTCTTGGACGAACCGCCGTAAAAAAATGAAACCTAGTGAAGGAAAGGAACGAACCACCAGGAATAATTAAAATTGAATGAAGAAAAGAGAAAAATCACCAGGAAGAATAAAGCACTTGAGGGAATCAGATACAAGAGAACGTAGAGATCGTGAACTGATTAAAGAATACTGGAACGAAGCACCGGACGAATGTGAGACGAACGAAGAGGCATCAATGAAGAATTTGGAAGGACGGAGTTGAAAACTGAGAACGAAGAAATCTTCTGAAATGATGGCCTTCAGAGGATCACAATGGAAAGAATTGATGAAATACTCCAGATGAATGAAATGAGGAAAAGTTGAACCACACATGAAAAGAATTGAAAGCGATCTTGGAGAAGACATATGACTGATGGAATACATACTTACGTCATACCTTGAAAAGAATTTGGGAATAGCTCCGGAAAAGAAAATAGCCAGGTATGATCCTGGCAAAAGACCTGTGGGTTATGAGCCCACCGAAGAGAAAACACCGTTGGACGGATTGAAAAGGAGATAATGAATCGGAATGATTAAAAGACTCGAAGGAGGTGACAACCTCGAATTAATTGGAATACAGACGAACCTCTTGAGATGTCTTCGGAACTCCGGAATAATTAAATGGCGAGAAGCGAACAAGCAAGGGGAACATCTGAGCCGAGGGAAAAGAATAAGAACAACACCGAGAACAAATTGAATTGGATCCACCGGAGAAGAAAATGAGATGAAGAATGATGAACTAGACGAGAAATCACCAGTTGAAATAATTGAGGAAAGAATTCAAAATTTCACACGAGTAGGATGAATACTCGATTAAGGACTCCGGCTCCGAGAAGAAAAGGGGTGGGCGGGTGGAAAAAATAAAGACAACTTCGGAAGGGGAAACAACATCGGTTGGAAAGAACCGAGGATTGAAGCAACAGACGAGGAGGGTCAAATCGACTTGACAAGAGATTTACCAGATGAAAAGAGCAGACATCGCAACGATCAAAAAACTAACTGCATGATCCTAAAAAATTTGAAGGAGAAGAGGAGTAATTCAAAACACCTACGTCAAGATTTCTCACCAGAGCGACGAAGGGACTGAGGAGTAAAAAGAATTCCTACTCTCCGATATAACTAGACTCCGAAAAAGTTTTCTTCTAGACTCAACAACGGCCAAGCTACGATCAATCAAGGGGGCTCCTATGGTTGGTCGAGGCTCTGATACCAACTTGTCACGCCCAAGCTGCGATTCTATCCCGATCACGTGACACACTCGTGATTGGGGCACAACCGCATTTCAGGCGCTTAGCAAGATGGATATCATTACATCATACCATTACATAAATACATGGGGGATACATACAATTCATACAATTCACATGAATACAACAACATCAATACAAGACATCCGACTACGGATGCAAACATGAAAAGCACAACGATATCCATCTGCTATCCCAGGCTGCCGACCAGGAACCTAACCCAAGACTGATGAGGAAGAAGAAGAAAGAACTCCAACACAAGTACATCGCTCTCACGTCAAGTCATCGAAAACCTGCACCTGCAACTGTTGTTGTAGTATCTGTGAGCCACGAGGACTCGGCAATCCCATAACCATGGGTATCAAGACTAGCAAAGCTTAGTGGGTAGGAAGAGGTTAAGTGGTGAGGTTGGAGCAGCGGCTAAGCAATAGTATGGTGGCTAACTTATGAGTACAAGAATTAGATGAGCCTCTATGCAAACGGTCGCAAACTAGTAATGAGCGCTAAAGATCCTGAACTACCTATGAGTCAAACATAACCCCACCATGTTCTCTTCTCAAAGTGAAAAGAGACAGTCACGGTTACTCACGCGGTTCGTGTATTTTATTTCGGATCCCCTATCAAATTTTCTACAACCGGACATTAACAAATTCCAATCTGCCACATAACCGCGGGCATGGCTTTCGAAAGATCATAACCCTGCAGGAGTGTCCCAAATTAGCCCATCACAAGCTCTCACGATCAGCAGAGGTAAAAATAATAATACCCCTTATCTTAGGGACAACCCGACCAGACTCGGAATCCAAGTGCACAAGACATTTCGACAATGGTAAAACAAGTCCAGCAAGACCTCCCGGCGTGCCGACACCCTGATAGTAGCTGCGCGTATCTCGTCTCAGGCCACGACCGGATGGGTGATCCTATAGGTAATACCAGACCTCGTGTTTCCCCGTGGTGGCCCCGCATAACCCCCGTTTGGGACCAACACCATCAGCAATGGACCTCCCTGTATGTAGAAGAATCCTCGGGTAGCGCTAACTCCCTATGCAATTTAATTAATTAATTTTTTATTATGTTGCAAAATAAAACCAATGTTGGGCCTTGCTGGAGGAGTTTTATTTGAAGACGAACGGTCAAGGGGTCCCCATATACCCAACAACTTTAGGAACATAAAATCAAGGAACATAACGCCGGTTCATCGGTTCTTAAGATGGCATGAGTGGAACAAAACACCAAGCAAAAGGCCAAGCCTTCCACCCATTGCCAAGTATATATGTGTGTTAATTATAGTAAGATATATTGTGATATTCCAACAATAAGTTCCACCATGGAGCAATCTTCATCTTCACCTGCAACTACCAACGCTATAAGAGGGGCTGAGCAAGCGGGTAACATAGCCAAACAACGGTTTGCTGGGAAGGTGTCAAAGGTTAGAGGTTTCATGGCAACAAGGAGAGGCTGACAAATAAATAGGTAGCGCAACATATAGCGATAGCATCGAGACAACTAGCATAGCAATGATAGTAAAGGTATCCAAGGAGACGGTCATCTTGCCTGAGATCCCGCAAGGAAGAAGAACGAGTCCATGAAGTAGACGAAGAAGAAGCCACGAAGACGAACCAAGTGTAGACGAACGAATCCTCACGATCGCAACGGAACAAGCACTAATGAGAAGAAGCAAGCAACACAGTAAACACACCACACAAGAACAAGTCATGATGCTCAAACAAGTATGATGCAAGACAAGTCTATATGATGCAAAACATGGCAAGGGATGATGCATACAAGAACAACACCACCCAACAAGTTTAAATGAGGCCGGAAACAACATATAACAATTCCGGTAAGTCCTCATATGCACATTTCAAAATTGATCCAGCTCTGAACAAACCTTAAGTTAAATTTGTTAAACAGCAAGTTAGCATGCACCATGATGATCTACTCGAAATTCTAGTCAAGTTACATATAAAGTTCATTTAATTCGGAGCAACGGCCTAGAAGATATGAGCAAAACAAGTTAAGCATGGTAAGGATGCAAGATGCATTCAAACAACAAGCAAACACACTCCAAACATGTAAACAACATGATATTATGCATCTACATGCAAAAACACACAAGTTTCATATAGTACACAGTCAAAACGGAGCAACGGTTCATCACATACACATGAAACAAGATATATCAACAAGCTGTCCAAAACAGCAACATGGCACTTAGTTGACATCAAAACAACATGATAAAATAACATTTCATGGCAACAAAGGGCATGGAAAGCATGTACATTTCTAGCACTACAAGCATGACCACTGAGCTACTACCAAACACCACTAGAACATGCTCAAAACATCATGGCAAGATTGCAAAAGATAACAGTTTCACAGACTTAGTGAAAATAATCTAGACATGGTAGCAACAACGACAAGTAGGCATGTTTGCAAACTTGTGCAACTCAAGGCAAAGCATATCATGGCAAGTGAATATAACCAACAGCAAGAAGACATGTTTATGAAGCTACTCATGGCAATAACATGGTCATAGGATGCATAGATCACTAGCAATTCACATGGCAAAACTGAGCTTATTGTTAACAGGTCGACAAAAACATTTTATAGCAACTTGAGAGCATGAAAACAACAAGTTACAGCAGGCCATATACGTAAACAAAGGCATGAATGGATGGAGCATAACATGGACAACAAGACATGATCATTGGACATCCCAAGACATTCATGTATTTGAGTGGGACACCAAGCAAACATGGCATTAGGTTATAACAGTTTCAGACTTAGCAATTTCAACAAGTCTCAGAAAACAACAACATCGAGTAGGTCACTTTACAAGCTTATTGCAAACACCACAAGGCATATCATGAAAAGTGGATTGCACCACAGCAAAGATGGCATGATTGTGCTTCTAAAATATATTGACATGTAGCTCAAACAAAAATCACACATAAAGATATGAAAAAGACAAATCAACATCTCATAACAAGTTTCAGCACTTAACAGCCACAAGCACTTTTGCAACAGAGATAAGCATGGCAATATGGCACCTAACATGAATGCAACAGCCACCATCATGTAGATCACTTCACAAAGAATATTTTGACATATCATACACTCCATTTGGACCAACATGCACAAAGATGTGACCTCTCAAACATGCTAACATATTGTTGACAGACAACAAAGAATTGACAATAACATCACATATCAGTTTTGCAACGAAGATTAAGACAACAAGATGAACAGTAACATGCATGCATATGCAATTATCGTGTAGAGCATCACGAGACGAACATCTGGACATATTATTTGCTCAAAATGGATGAACGTGCACAAAGTTATCATCACTGAAAGTATGCATCATGCAACAGTTTTTTCTGGGACTTGGTGAAAAAACTACCTCGGGGTGACTAGGAGGACAATGTCCGGAGGGGTCGGACGTGTCTGTCGGTGCAGAAGCGCGGGCCCACCTGGCGGTCACACGGATGAGGCGGAGGGCGGACATGTGCATGCCAGCTGGACATGTCCGGCGGTGGATGCGATGAATCCGGCCGGATCTCGCCGGATCCGGGCCGGAGGCGGTCGCGGAATGCGAGGGCCGGCGATGGGAATGCCAGGAGGAGGTCGGAGCTGCGGGAAGGGCGGATCCGGCGGATCCAGCCTGGATCTGGCCGGACGCCGGACGGTGAGGTCCACACGGCGCGGGGAGAAGGCTGGTCGGAGATGTGGCAGTGGCCGGCCAGAAGGAGTCGTGCGGCGGCGACCTGGCATCACGGGGTCGCCGGCGGGCGGCGGGGCTCTGCTACTGCTTCGGGGCAGGTCGACGGCGGGGAGTGGCGGAGGAGCGCGGCGGCGAGGTCGCATCGGCGCTGGGGACGAGCGGGGACGGAGCCTGGGCGCTCGAGCACGCGAGGGGCGCAGTCGGGCTCGGAGCGGGCCTGGCGCAGCCCGAGGCGGCTCAGGAGCGGGCTTCGGTGGGCCGCGGTTGGGCCCTGCGGGCTGCGGCGGCTGGGGGTAAGAGGAGGACACGTGGCACGCTGGGGACGGCTGAGGGAGGCTATTGCGGCGGCGGCGACCAATCGGACGGGACAAGTGGTAGAGGCGAGGTGGCCGGCACAGAAACTGATGTGGTGGCGCTGATTTCGAGGAGGAGGGAGGTGGTGGCTGCGGGAGAAGAAGACTAGGCTAGGAGATGCCCAATTTGGCATGGAGGGGTTGTTTTATAGGGTAGGGGGTCTAGGGTTAGGTGCTTGGGGGTGTTCTTGCACCCTCCGATGATGATCGGACGGTACCGGTCGCAAGGGGTGTTAGATGGCTCTAGTGGGCTGTGTTAGAGGAGGTGGGCTGCGGGGAGAGGAGAGAGAGAGAGAGAGGCACGCGGGGGTTTTCACAGATCGAAAACGTCTGACGAATATACCGGCAACGCTGCCGCTATATTTAACGGCTGGGCTATCAAACGGACTCCGAATGCGATGAAATTTGGCTGGCGGCCTCTCTACACTATAATAAGACCACACGCCAAGTTTCATTCCATTCCGAGAACATTTTCCGTCCACTTCTAAAATAAATATTCGAGGTGCCGCGGGCGCGTGCGAGTGTGTCTGGGCTCAGAACGGACAACGGAAAGGACGAGGGGACTCGGAAGAATGCAAGTTCTGAAAACATGTTGATGCAATGCACGTGATGACATTGCAAAATGCAACACGCAAGAAGATGACATGGCAACGGTGACGAACAACTGGCTGACACCTGAGGAATCGGTCTCGGGGCGTCACAATATAGCTCACGGACTCGATTACAAAGATAAAGATCATAAATCAAAGCTCACAACTAGATCATACTAAACTTTATTCTACTAGACCAAGATATTACCAAAAGGATCGAACTAAGAAAAACGGTAAAGATAGGAGTGTGATGGTGATACGATACCGGGGCACCTCCCCCAAGCTTGGCAGTTGCCAAGGGGAGTGCCCATACCCATGTGATTATGTCTCCTTCTTCCGAGGTGGCGATAGAGTTGTTGATGATGTAGGTTTGTCGTCCATCTTCCAAGGCATGGGCTCACCATCGTAGAAGGATGATCGAGTCTCCGGGATCCTCAAATCTACAGCCAAACTCATCTTCTTGAATCTATATTCATACTCATAGTTTTGGTTTTGCAGGTCATAGATCTGGGCTTGGAGGTGCTCGATTTTCTCTTGGAGCTTGAAGATGGCCTCCCCAATGACCTTGGCGTCCAGCTTGTGGTTGTTGGTGAGCTCCGTGATCATCATGTGGTTGGCGTTGAGTCCTCGTTCCACCATACCTTGGCACTTGAAAACTTGTTGCTCCATTGCTTCGAGTCTTGTCTCCATGCTTCTGGTCCTCCTTGGTCCCTCAACATCGCGGATGTGCAGCACGCCCTCACGCACCTTGATGGTTTAAGGGTGTTGCAGCACCTCCGCGAGGTAGGGGTTGATGAACTTCTCAAAGAACTTATCCTTGGGGTGTTGGAAGACGTCATGATGACCTAGATCTGTCAGAAACAATAGCTCAAAACGAAAACAGAGGATTTTTGCGTGGTGCGTGGTCAAAACCTTCGGGAAATTATATAGTGAATTTTTATCGACCAAAAGAAGTAACGTGCAAGAAAACGGAGTTTGGGAAGCACATGAGGTGCCCACGAGGTAGGGGGCGCGCCCTCCACCCTCGTGGATGCCTCGTGTCCTTTTTGGGCTGCCTCTTATTTTTCTATTTTTCTAAATATTCCAAAACGGAGAAAAATTGTCATTAGAACTGTTTTGGAGTCGGTTTACTTACCGTACCACATACCTCTTCCTTTCCGGAGCCTGAATTGTTCTGGAAAGTGTCCCTTATGTATTCCTCCGGGGTCACGGTTTCAATAACATTGGTTTCAACATTTATGGGATTACCTGAGATATAATGTTTGATTCTTTGACCGTTCACCACCTTCGGATTTGTGCCTTCGAAGTTGTTGATTTTTATGGCATCGAAACGATAGACCTCCTCGATAATGTAAGGACCTTCCCATTTAGAGAGAAGTTTTCCTACAAAAAATCTTAAACGAGAGTTGTATAGCAAGACATAATCACCTACGTTAAACTCACACTTTTGTATCCTTTTGTCATGCCATCTTTTAACTTTTTCTTTAAACAGTTTGGCATTTTCATAGGACTGTGTTCTCCATTCATCAAGTGAGCTAATGTCAAATAACCTCTTTGTAAGTGCATCTAGTGCCACCCCCAGTAGTTTTGGAGTATTGACGACAAACCTGGTGGAGGGACTAATGTGTTTGTGAGAATTGCAGGATAACACAGGTAGTAGTCCCTCATTGATTCGGTTAACCTACCGGAGATGACCCCTAAAAATGTATGAAGACATTGATATCAGTGGTGGTATATGAAGATAATCATATTGAAGACTATGACATGAGAAGACATTGTGTGAAGACTATGGAGAGCGAAGACGTAGATGTTTCGTTGTTTCCTTTTCTTCTTTGTTGAGTCATAGGAACCACCGTACTGTAAAGTGGGGTCCAAGTGAACTAAGTCAGAGTGACTGAAGTGATGCTCAACCAAATCCTATGTCTTCGAGTGAAGACTATGAGAGCAAATCTTATCCAGAGGCGGATGAGTCAGCTTTACTTGGAGCTCAAGTAAAGTTGCCGTGTGTGTTTGAAATCTGACCGTTGGAACACGTGTCAGTCCCTTAGTGACCCAGGGTCACTTGGGACAAATCAGGTCGGGTTGCCCACTGGCTATAAATAGCACACCCCCTACACCATAAATTGGTGGCTGCTCAGAGTTATTGCACGACTTTTGTCGTTTGAGAGCAACCCACCTCCGAAGCATTTGAGAGAGAAATCCTTGCGAGGACAAAGCCCAAACACCCAGAGCCAAAGAGTGTTTGGCATCACTGAAGTCTTTCTGTTTGTGTGACCTGAAGACTTATTACACTTGAGGACTGTGTTTCCTCTAGCCGGTTAGGCGTCGCGTTCTGAGCATCCAAGAGTCATTGTGGATTGCCGGTGAACGAAGTCTGTGAAGGTTTGGAAGTATACCTTGAAGACTTACCAGAGTGATTGGGCGAGGACTAGGTGTCCTTAGCTCAAGGGGAACAAGGTGAAGACGCGGTCTTCAGAGTTAAATCTCAGCCTCCCTAACCAGACGTACAGTTGTCACAGCAACTGGAACTTGTCTAACAAATCAATGTCTTCCCCGAGCTATTGGTTCTATCCTTTCCTTCTCTTTACTTACTGCTCTATGTTGTGAAGACATTGCATGTTTGCTTTATCTGATTGTCTTCACTGAGTATCTACTTGTTGTGATTGGCTTCATTCCTTCTTCCTTTGTGATCACTACTGCCTAGTTGCTATTAGTCTTCATACTTTCACTTCATTGAATACATGACTATGGCTTCTCTAGTGTAGTCCACTTTCCGCTGCATACTAATAGGCTTGAGCTTATCGTTTGTCTTCAAAGCTACCATGTTTTGAAGCATTTCATAAAAATCACCTATTCACCCCCCTCTAGTCGATATACTGCACTTTCAATTGGTATCAGAGCAAGGTACTCCCTTGTTCTGTGTGATTCGGTTTAACCACCTGGAGTTTTATCTATTTCGACTGCAGGGATAATCAAAGTCTCCGTTGCGTGCCCCGTATTCGATGGCACCGAATATCCCTACTGGAAGAACAAGATGCGCATGCATCTTGAAGCCATTGACGTGGACCTCTGGTTTGTCGTCAAGAATGGCGTTCCCAAGACTGGTGAAGGTATCACCCCTGCTGATGTCAAGAGGCTCGTTCAATTGGATTCAACGGCCAAAAACATCATCTGTGGTCATCTGACCAAAGGACAGTGCGGTCGTGTAAGTGCTCTGGACACGTCAAAGGAAGTTTGGGACTGGCTCTCAAAGGTCAATGAAGGAGTCTCTACCCAAAGAGATCAAAGGATCAGCGTCCTTCGCAATCTCTTCAATCGCTTCAAGAGACATGACAATGAAAATGTCCAGCATACTTTTGATCGTCTCACTGACATCACAAATGAGCTTCAAGCACTTGGCGCCACTGAGATTACCAAGCATGAAATCGTCAAGACCCTTCTGAGATCACTCGACAGCTCATTTGATATCCTTGCCCTGATGATTCAAGAACGCCCTGACTTCAAGACTCTCGATTCGTCTGATATACTTGAGAGGCTCAACACACATGAGTTCCAGCTATCTGAAAAGCGTGACATCTATGGTCCCAACTATGGCCGATCTCGCGCCTTAAAGGCAAAAGCTGTTTCCTCATCTGAAGAAGAATCAGACTGCAGTTCTGATGATCCTGAAGACATTGGAAAGAAGCTTGCCATGCTTGTGAAGAAGTTCCAGAAATTCACTAGGAAGAAAGGCTTCAGAAAGTCTTCAAGATCCAGCTCAAGAAATGATGAAGCATCTGCTCATGACTACAAGAAAAGAACATGTCATAAGTGGAAGAAACCTGGTCACTACATCTCTGAGTGTCCTCAGTGGGACAACAAGAAGAAGAAAAAGAAGAGCAAGGAAGATGATTCTGATGACAAGAAAAAGAAGAAATACTCAAAGTCTTCATCAAAGTATTCATCACATAAGAAGAATTCATCTGGCAAGGCTCGCGCTTTTGTTGGCAAGGAGATGGATTCTAAGGAAGAGTCTGCTTCTGAAGAAGCGGAGGTGGAGTCGGAGGAGGAGTCTGATTCTGGTGCTGCAAGTCTGGCTTTAGCCACTGCTTACGTGGGCAAGTCTATCTTCAACACTGAAGACAATGGCCCCGTCCCCAACAATGATGATGAGGACGACGACTCTGCACCCACCTTCTGCTTCATGGCACGTGGTGCCAAGGGGGAGACACCAAAGTCTTCAGAATGGATTATGGATAGCGGATGCACAAATCATATGACTGGTGATCGAAATCTTCTCATGGACTCAACTTTACGTCCATCCAACAAGAGTCACATCACATTTGCTGATACTGGCAAAAGCAAAGTGTTGGGTCTAGGTAGAGTTGCAATCTCAAGATATCAGCACATGGATAAAGTCACGTTTGTTGAATCTCTTGGCTTCAACTTAATTTCTGTCTCAATGCTTTGTGACTTAAACATGATTGTGATCTTTGGTAAGTTTTGTTGCATTGTACTAATGGAATCTAACAAGTCTTTAGTATTTGAAGGATACAGAAAAGGTGATCTGTTATGGTAGATTTCTCAGTTGGACCGCAGATGGCCGTATGTCTTCTAGCAAAAGCTTCAGAGTGCTGGCTCTGGCATCGGAGGCTAGGACATGCTGGCATGAGGAATTTGCACACTCTCGCAAAGAAGAAGCATGTCATAGGCATCAAGGAAGTCAAGTTCAAGAAAGATCATCTATGTGGTGCCTGTGAAGCTGGGAAGATGACTAGAGCCAAGCACCCCTCGAAGACAATCATGACGACATCCAAACCCTTCGAGCTGCTTCACATGGACTTATTTGGCCCTACTCACTACTCCACATTCTCTACTACAGCCTGTCTCTATGACTTCGTCATTGTTGATGATTACTCAAGATACACATGGGTGTACATAATACTCTACAAGACTGAAGTGCAAGATATCTTCAGACGCTTCACCAACAGTGCCATGAACAATTATGGCATCAAGATCAAACATATCAGAAGTGACAATGGCACTGAATTCAAGAATACTGGCCTCGATCTTTATCTGGATGAGATGGGAATCACTCATGAATTCTCAGCCCCATATACACCTCAGCAAAATGGGATCGTTGAGCGCAAGAACAGAACTCTAATTGAGATGGCTCGAACGATGCTCGATGAGTACAAAACACCAAGAAGATTCTGGCCCGAAGCTATTGATACTGCATGCCATATCATCAACCGTGTTTATCTTCACAAGCTTCTGAATAAAACATCCTATGAACTTCTCACTGGAAAGAAGCCAAATGTAAGCTAATTCAGAGTATTTGGAGCTAAGTGCTAGATCAAGGATCCTCATCATAAGTCAAAATTTGCACCCAAAGCTCATGAAGGCTTCATGCTCGGATATGGAAAGGACTCACACTCCTATAGAGTCTTCAACATTTTTCTCTATAAAACTGTTGAAACTGTGGATGTGAGGTTTGATGAGACAAATGGATCACAAAGAGAATCCCTACCAAATGTGCTAGAGGAAGCTTCACCAAATGAATCTATCAAGCTAATGGGAACTGGTGAGATCATGCCTTCTGAAGCACAATCTGACGAGGAACTCATCATCTCTACTCCAAATCAACCTAACGACAATGCTCAGCCTGAAGACAATACTCCTGATGAAGACAATGCACAGCAAGAGCAAAATCCTCATCCAGCTCATCCTCGTGTTGCAAATGAAGTACAAGTTGAGAGGATAATTGATAGCATAAATGCTCATGGTCCACTCACTCACTCAAGAGCAACACAGCTTGCAAATTTTTGTGGGCACTTTGCTTTTGTCTCAATATCTAAACCCAAGAAAGTTGTTGAAGCTTTTATGGAGCCTGAATGGATTCAAGCAATGCAAGAAGAGCTTCAACAGTTTGAGCTGAACAATGTGTGGGAACTTGTCAAGCGTCCTGAACCTCGAAAGCACAACATAATAGGCACAAAATGGATCTATCGCAACAAGCAAGATGAGCATGGTCAAGTGGTCAGAAACAAAGCTCGTCTCGTTGCTCAAGGATACACTCAAGTAGAAGGGATTGACTTCGATGAAACATTTGCTCATGTGGCTAGGCTTGAAGCTATTGGTATACTGCTAGCCTATGCAAATCATCACAACATACTTCTATATCAAATGGATGTAAAGAGTGCCTTTCTCAATGGAAGAATTGAAGAAGAAGTGTATGTTGCACAAACACCTGGCTTTGAAGACCCAAAACATCCTGATATGGTATACAAGCTCAACAAGGCACTGTATGGCCTCAAACAAGCGCCTCGTGCTTGGTATGACACTCTCAAAGACTTCCTGAAGAGCAAAGGCTTCAAACCTGGATCCCTAGATCCCACACTCTTCACGAAGACATATGATGATGAGCTATTTGTCTGCCAAATCTATGTGGATGACATTATCTTCGGCTGCACGGACAAGAAATACAGTGATGAGTTTGGTCACATGATGCAAGAGCAATATCAAATGTCCATAATGGGTGAGATGAAGTTCTTCCTTGGTCTTCAAATTCGTCAGCAAAGCAACGGCATCTTCATATCTCAAGAGAAGTATCTTAAAGACTGCCTGAAGAAGTTTGGAATGCAAGACTGCAAAGGGTACTCGGCGACAATGCCTGCCAAACATCATCTGGGTCCCGACGCCAATGGTAAAGAGTTTGATCAACAGGTATACCGCTCCATGATTTTTTCTTTACTTTATCTATGTGCATCTAGGCCAGATATTATGCTTAGTGTTTGCATGTGTGCTCGATATCAAGCGGCACCAAAGGAGTCGCATCACTTAGTTGTGAAGCGAATACTTTGATATTTGGCTTACACCCCAACACTAGGATTATGGTATCCAAAGGGCTCAGAGTTTGATCTAGTAGGATTTTCATATGCTGATTATGCTGGTGACAAAGTTAATCAAAAGTCCACATCTGGCACATGTCACTTTCTTGGACGATCACTTGTCTGTTGGTCCTCAAAGAAGCAGAACTGTGTATCACTCTCCACTGCTGAATCTGAATACATTGCTGCTGGATCTTGCTGCGCTCAGCTTCTCTGGATGAAGCAAACACTCAAGGACTATGGAGTCCATCTGAAGCATGTGCCACTCTACTGTGATAATGAAAGCGCCATCAAGATTACCAACAACCCAGTTCAGCACTCGAAGACAAAGCACATTGAAATTCGTCATCACTTTCTCAGAGATCATGTTATGAAGGAAGATATTGATATCATACACGTCAACACTGAAGAGCAACTGGCAGATATCTTCACAAAGCCCTTGGATGAGAAAAGGTTTTGCAAGTTGCGGTGTGAGCTAAATATCTTAGAATCCTCAAATGTCCTGTAATCAGGCACACATCCTAACACTTATGCATATTGATGACTTAGATGTGCAACACACAAAGTAAAGTATATCTTCAATCAATGAAGACTTACATTCTAAGTGTGAATACATTAACATGTAATTTGACTTCGGAGCGCCACGATAATTGTGCACCGTGTCTGGGTCTAATACTTCCTATACGGTGGGTAACGCCACCACCAAATTCTTGTTTGAAGCTTTTCTCGTGGTGTTACATTTGCAAAGTCTTCGCACTTGATTTGTCTTCATATAGGACTTATATACATATATAGAGTTGTGTTCTGTCCTCAACAGCATTCACTTATAGCTATGTCTTCATATTTGAATCTTTTGGACTAAGTGAATGTGATCGGACCCTAACCTCTCTATGCTTTCTCATCTCACACTCTGTCTATCCAAATCATATGCATTCTGTTGAAACCGTCGAATATCTTCTCTGCGTCCTTGTCAGCAGAAGATACGGAGACAAACTTTAAATCTAATTTTAATGCTCCATCCGTTATGCCTGAAACCCAGAGAAGACGGAACGACCACTCCGACAGTCGTGGTGTACGTGGGATCGTGGGACAACTCCCAATGCATTACATGACCACCACGTGTCACTCGTATGTGAACTATCAGGGGCACCTGAGTAATTATGTTGTGCCGTCTCCCATGCCTATAAATGCACGTCCCATCACGGTCAAAAGTTTCTTCTACCACCTCTCCACCTCGACCAACCCTAGCGCCTCCGCTAACTTTCGTCGACGCTGGTGATGAAGCGCTTCGCTGCCGCAACTTTGTCGACGCCGTCCTCACGCCGTCCGCGGACATCTTCTACTCCGCTGTCGCCGTAGATGTCCTCCGTCGCTAAGTTAGGGCACGGAAGACCAAACTGCTGGGCATCCAACTCCTACTCCGTCTAAGCAGTTCATCGTGTGGTAAATAAAACTTGCTTTTTAACATCTTCTAGATCCGTAAAGATTCATCTACTTTACCACAAGAGGTTTCTGCCTACTTAGATATATAGATCTATCCTTTCTGCTTCTCATATCTTGCCTAGTACATTCACATATGCTTCAACTATAGTTAGATTCCTCACTTGTACTTATTCATGGATTCGTACAAATCTGGAACCAACTCCCATGAGTGAATGTCTTCGCACTGTGAGGTCAAAGTCTTCAAAACTGTTTTAATCTTCAAAACTTCTGAGAATACATATGACCTCTTCCCCTTCCCTCGCATCTCTAATGTTGTCACAGGTACATGTCCGTGGGAGAATCCCTTGGTTCTCATAGTCTGCATTCATTTGCAGAGTTTTTGCAGTGTCACATTCATTCCCCTGAAGACAGTTCCTGTCTGACCAGCAAACCGAAGCATTTGCCTGTTTTGAAGCCATTCAATTTGAAGCCCTTCAGGTTGAAGCAAATGGCAACTGACAAGACAGTAAGAAAGGGTGGCAGACAGCACCGTGGCAAAACCTCCATTGATTTGCCTCCTGATCTCAGTGAAATATACAAGACTAATCCAGAGGAGGATAACAATCAGAGGAAGACCCGAATCCAATGGATTCGAAGATACTGGGTTGAACAATGGTTCAAATATAGGTTCGTGACCCAAGAGTATGCCGAGAAAAACGCCATCAAGCATCCATGGGGATATATCACTTATAAGAATCTCCCCCCCAAGACTTGTGATGAAGGCATTGCTCAAGGCTTCTATCCTTGCATGGTCAGAGGGCCTCAGCCTGCTGATGCTAATCCAAGCTCTCTGCTCTGGTGTCGCGACGACAATCTGTTCAAGCGAAATCTTCAATTTTCCAAGAACTCGGCCAAAGAGAACAAGAAGCTTTGGGGATTGGACTTCAATCCTGGCCCCTCTGCGCCCCGCACTGATGGCACGCGCGAAGCTGAACCGAATCTGGTTGGGCCCTTCTACAACCTAGAGAGCCTCATCAGTCACATAAGGGTTCAAGGGGCAGATATGCATCATCCTGAAGCAGATGATGACTCTGAAGAAGCACCTGCAACGCCTAAGCCTCAGAAGAAGAAAACAAAGGCTTCGAAGACTACTCCTCCAAAGGCATCTAGAGTGAAGCCTTTGGCCACTGCTTCACCTGCACCCAGTGTGCAAGTTGAGGAACACTCTCGTATCTCCAAGAGCAGACAGCTGAAGAGGAAGCCAACACGCAACCCCAGTCCAGCTCTCACTCCTAATGCAGTACTGAAGACTGCGAATGATACCCTTGATCTCTCAAGTGATGAAGATCTTGGTGATGATGCTTTGGAGCTATTGATCAAGAGCAAGCAGGATGCTAAAATCTTTAATGATTTGCCGCTCTTTGACGTTGAAGTGCTCAATAACTTCATTGATGAATGGTTTGACACACCAAACCTGAGCTTCGACGATCTTCAACTTCCGGTTGGCCTGAGCGTCTCCTTCCATGGCGCCATTGCTTCTGAGCTGGCTCTGGCTCAGAGAATTGTTGAGCTGAAGCAAAAGATAGACTATGAAAAAGCTCAGTTCAAGAAGCATATGGACAAGCTCAGTGTGCAAGAAATTCAAAACTTCAAAGGTATGATGCAAGAGCTCAAGGAAGCCTTTCACCAGCGGCGTGAAGAAGCTAAAGGTTCTCGTGGGCGAATCAAGGACTTGGTTGCAAAATGCGGTCAAGCATTCAATGAAGCTGAAAAGCGCAAGGCACTTGGGAGTCCTGGCATTGATCCAAGGATGTGTAACGCCCCGGACACACCCGCCGGTTGTCGTTACTCCTGGCGGGATCTAGACTGGCCTCATATATCAATACTAGTCTTTTCTGCGCACTTTGTCCTCACTTGTGCGCACCAGGGAGAAACTTCCCAGTCGGTCACCCATCCTGAAACTACTCCAAGCTGAGCACGCTTAACTTTGGAGTTCTATCCGAATGGGCTCCCGGAAAAGAAGGAATTCCTTATTGATATGAGTAGTCTATCATCCCTAATAAGCCAGGCTATCACATACACCCACACTCAGAGGAACCGACGTCCTCGTCGGGCCACAGGAACGTTCCCTCTTGGCACAACCGTCTGTGCATCCAGTCCGATACATGTGCCATGCCATGTGCCACGACGGGTCACAAACGTCATGAATAACATGACCGCGCACCTGTCCGCAAACATCCGTGTAACCGCGAGGGTCGGCTCTGATACCAACTTGTAACGCCCCGGACACACCCGCCGGTTGTCGTTACTCCTGGCGGGATCTAGACTGGCCTCATATATCAATTCTAGTCTTTTCTGCGCACTTTGTCCTCACTCGTGCGCACCCGGGAGAAACTTCCCAGTCGGTCACCCATCCTGAAACTACTCCAAGCTGAGCACGCTTAACTTTGGAGTTCTATCCGAATGGGCTCCCGGAAAATAAGGATTTCCTTATTGATATGAGTAGTCTATCATCCCTAATAAGCCAGGCTATCATAGGATGGCTGCCAAGAAGAAGACGAAGCAACCTGTGCCCGAAGCTGAAGAATCTGGGCAGGAAATGCCTCGCATAGTCTTCCCTGCTAGCATGACTGGCACGAAGCCTAAGGCAACCCCAACCGCTTCAAAGCTCAAGAAGACTAAGGTGGCTGAAGCTGAAGCTCGCAAGCGTAAGCAATCTACTAATGAAGCTCCACCCACCAAGAAGCGCAAGACTAAGAGGGATAAGGCTGCTTCCAAAGAGCCTATCTTTGTCAAGCCAATCTTAGTTGCTCGCCCTGCATCTGCCCAGAGAGAACGAAGACTGACTGTTCATGAGCCTGCTCCCACAGAGGTTGAAGACATTCCAGCTGTCGACCCCACCGCAGCTGAAGACATTGGTCCTCAAGACAATGTTGAAGATGATGAAGTCCTTCCTCAGATCGAATACAACATTGACTCTTCGCCTGTTCTCACGAACAGCGAACACATCAGCATTGGTCGTCCATTGACGCCAATTGCTCAGGATGACTCGTGGGCTGATCACCCACAGGATACACAAGCCACTCCCCAGCAAACTCAAGACACCAGTACGGTGCTTGAAGACGAAGACTTTGAGGCCCAACAACCTCCATCTCCTCAGGCGTCTCTAGCTTTTCGCAGGCTTCGCGAAGGACCAAGGCCTCAAGTCACTGCCCCAAGTGCTCCAGAAGGAGTAGAGCAACCATCTGCACCTGATGCTGCTCCTACTAGAAGCCACTCAGAATATGAAGCCAAAGCGGCTGAAGATATTTCGGCTGCATCAGCCGAAGAAGAACCACCCCAACAAGAAGAAGAACAACCCCAAGTTGTAGAACAAAGTACTGCCGCACCCCCTGTTCTCGAGGAGAACGTGTCCGGCCCTCCAGCTCCTGAAGTGGAGGCAACAAATTCAGAGGCTGCCACCACCAACACTGAAGCCAATGACATGGTCATGGCTGAAGCCTATGTGGCACCTGAAGATACGGTGGCACCTGAAGTACCTGCGCCTGAAGTAACTGCTCCTGAAGCCAGTGCTGTGCCTGAAGCCAATGCTGCACCTGACGCCAATCTGCAGCTTGAAGACAATGCCTCTGCTCCTGTTCCGCCTCCATGACCCCATACCATTGAGCAAGCATACAACAAGGATGATCAGCTTGTTACTGTCCGGTGGCCCATTCTGATTCTGCCACCTACAACTGAATCGCGTGCTGCCGGTCCTCAGTTTGATCATCATGTTGCGCACAGGCCCCAAGTTCAGAAGCCTAAGCCAAGACTGCCAAGGCTTCCAGGTATTGCAACCTCTTCAGGGTCATTCAATGGCAGTAGCTTCACTGCGCACAACACCTTCTTTGACAGCGCCAAGAACCCATATTCCAAGCCAAGAATATCATCAGACCGGTTCTGGAGCCATCAACAGCGCAGCTACTACTCAAGAGTACTCTATGATCAAGGGCGCATTTTCCCTCACACGCGTCTTGACACTGAAGCTATTGCTGGTCTGCCCTGCTTGGAGGAAGCTCTTGACTGTTTCCGTGATGCTGGCCTACTCAATTTTGTCACTAATAAAGAGCATTGGAATGAAGAGTTGCTTCTGCAATTCTATGCAACTCTCCACATCCGAGGCTACAGCAGGGATCCGAAGACATGGGTCCTTGAGTGGATGACAGGCAATGTGCATCATGAAGCTAAAGCCTTTGATCTCATTGAGCTTACTAGCCTGCCTACTCCTGGAGATCTATATGAACCTGGCTGTCAACTACACACTGAAGCCTTGGAGAGTATCTTTCAGAAGCGTCAGCCCAACATGAGCCAAATGCTTAGCATGATGAAGCCTCTGCCAAGTGATGCTGAATATCCTAAGGAATTCTTTGTTTAAGACCTTGAGTATCTGCCACGCACCATCTATCACATCATAAGGCGTACTCTATGGCCAATCAAAGAACATTCTTCATCAGCCAAGCTTGAAGGAACTATGAAGACTTTGGTCTTCTATATCTTCAATGGCATCAGCTTCAATGCTCAAGATTTCTTCATCAGGCAAATGGCTATGTGTGGAGCTGATCTATTTGGACTGAAATTTTATGCCCCTTGGATAATGCGCCTCATCAAGCTGCACTCAGCTGTCACTTATCAGCCCTCTGCTCGCAACCATCTGATTTTCTTGCCTGAGGTTGATATGTCAGCTGAAGCCATCTACCAAGAGCCAACTAAAGAGCCAGTTAGTCTTCACAATGTTGATCATCAAAGCTTCACTCAACAGATTGAAGGGGTTCCAGCAGTCTCACGCGTCTATCCTCTGGCTGGTCGTACTCGTCTACCTCGACACGCTGAAACCGAAGCCACTGAAAGCACCATCGCTCAAAGGCCTCAGAAGCGATCTCGTGTCTTGAACAACCGAGAGCTTCTGGTAGCCCTTCATCAGAAACAGGACAAGCATCACCTCTGGTTAAAGCGTCAGTTGCAAAGCCTCTTGGTGGATGTCAATCGCATTCGCAATCTTGCCACCAAGAATGCTTTTGTTGCTCATGAAACATGTCGGAGGTCTTGGAAGAGTTTGACCTTGCTGAGTGCTGAAGAGGATCTTCAAGATGATGGCTTCACTGAGAGATTCAAGTGTGACAACACTCCTCCAAGGACTGCTGTTATGCGTCGAACTCCATCTCTTGAAGATTCTGAATACTCCTCCTCCGCTGCAACAATTGACGCCAGGGTGATCGATGATCAGGATGATGCTACTTCACCACCTCCTACTTCAGCGCGCATCGACACTGCACCAACCACCTCTGCACCGCCAAACAACAACACCGACCCTGCATCCTCTTCTGCTCCAACAGGGAACGAGTAGAGGCTCTATGTCTTCAAACCTTTTTGGTCCTCCCTGACAAAAGGGGGAGAAGCATATGAGTCGATAGTCTTCAAGCGGGTCCATATGGGCGGGTGCTTTATAATTTGCCTAGTGTTTACAACTCTCGTTTTGCTACATTTGGTTCTTTGAGTTGTAACACTTAAACTGATGGTCGTCTGCTAAGTTTTTATGATACTCTGTAATGCGATGTAAATTCCGCATCTGCTACCTTCTATTCCGCACTTAGTCATTATTGCAGACGTCCATTTTTCATTATGCATGTCATTATCTTCGACATATCAATTATGCATGATTAATTGTCTTCATAAGTTGAAGAGGATCTCCACAAGTACAACCTGCCATGTGCATTTGCATTCAAAGGCAAATCAACTATATGCACATCTTCAGGGGGAGCCTTTTGCTACTTACGAAGACAATACCTTATCCTTTACAATTTCACATATCTTTATCCCCATTGAAAACTTCAACCAGTTTGTCATCAGTCACCAAAAAGGGGGAGATTGTAAGTGCATCTAGTGCCACCCTAGTAGTTTTGGAGTATTGACGACAAACCTGGTTGAGGGACTAATGTGTTTGTGAGAATTGCAGGATAACACAGGTAGTAGTCCCTCATTGATTTGGTTAACCTACCGGAGATAACCCCTAAAAATGTATGAAGACATTGATATCAGTGGTGGTATATGAAGATAATCATATTGAAGACTATGACATGAGAAGACATTGTGTGAAGACTATGGAGAGCGAAGACGTAGATGTTTCGTTGTTTCCTTTTCTTCTTTGTTGAATCATAGGAACCACCGTACTGTTAAGTGGTGTCCAAGTGAACTAAGTCAGAGTGACTGAAGTGATGCTCAACCAAATCCTATGTCTTCGAGTGAAGACTATGAGAGCAAATCTTATCCAGAGGCGGATGAGTCAGCTTTACTTGGAGCTCAAGTAAAGTTGTCGTGTGTGTTTGAAATCTGATCGTTGGAACACGTGTCAGTTCCTTAGTGACCCAGGGTAACTTCGGACAAATCAGGTCGGGTTGCCCAGTGGCTATAAATAGCCCACCCCCTACACCATAAATTGGTGGCTACTCAGAGTTATCGCATGGCTTTTGTCGTTTGAGAGCAACCCACCTCCGAAGCATTTGAGAGACAAATCCTTGCGAGGACAAAGCCCAAACACCCAGAGCCAAAGAGTGTTTGGCATCACTGAAGTCTTTCTGTCTGTGTGAGCTGAAGACTTATTACACTTGAGGACTGTGTTTCCTCCAGCCGGTTAGGCGTCGCGTTCTAAGCATCCAAGAGTCATTGTGGATTGCCGGTGAACGAAGTCTGTGAAGGTTTGGAAGTCTACCTTGAAGACTTACCAGAGTGATTGGGCGAGGACTAGGTGTCCTTAGCTCAAGGGGAACAAGGTGAAGACGCGGTCTTCAGAGTTAAATCTCAGCCTCCCTAACCAGTCGTACAGTTGTCACAGCAACTGGAACTGGTCTAACAAATCACTGTCTTCCCCGAGCTACTAGTTCTATCCTTTCCTTCTCTTTACTTACTGCTCTATGTTGTGAAGACATTGCATGTTTGCTTTATCTGATTGTCTTCACTGAGTATCTACTTGTTGTGATTGGCTTCATTCCTTCTTCCTTTGTGATCACTACTGCCTAGTTGCTATTAGTCTTCATACTTTCACTTCATTGAATACATGACTATGGCTTATCTAGTGTAGTCCACTTTCCGCTGCATACTAATAGGCTTGAGCTTATCGTTTGTCTTCAAAACTACCATGTTTTGAAGCATTTCATAAAAATCGCCTATTCACCCCCCTCTAGTCGATATACTGCACTTTCACTCTTCTCACCGGCAAGTTTGAAATCATAATTGAGATCTTTAATAGCCCAATATGCCTTATGTTCTAGTTCAAGAGGTAAGTGACATGCTTTTCCATAAACCATTTTATATGGAGACATACCCATAGGAGTTTTACATGCAGTTCTATAGGCCCATAATGCATCATCAAGTTTCTTGCATCAATTCTTTCTATATCTATTAACAGTCTTTTGCAAAATTAATTTCAGCTCTCTATTACTTAGTTCTACTTCACCACTAGACTGTGGGTGGTAAGGGGATTGAATTCTATGGTTAACA
The DNA here is from genome assembly GCA_902687465.1 of Secale cereale. Classification (NCBI taxonomy): domain Eukaryota; kingdom Viridiplantae; phylum Streptophyta; class Magnoliopsida; order Poales; family Poaceae; genus Secale; species Secale cereale. Next base: position 122,731,102 of record LR738715.1, on the reverse strand, counting down.
TCATACTTAGCAATGTAACACCCCAAATTTTTGGGTTTGGTTTTTCTTCCAAAACTGTTGGTCTTTTGGAAGGGGATTGTTTGATCTTCTCTTAAGACCCTTCTAAAATCTCTTCTGGCCAAAGTTTGTGTGTTTTCTCAAGCCTGGTTTTTGGTCTTGAAGGTTTTCTCTTGTGTTAGCTCCAACACAAGTTGAGTTTCAAAAGAGGTTGTTTGATTTCTCTCCTTCTTGATTTAAACCTCTCAGGTTTAACCTTGGACCTATCTTCCTCTCCATCCTCCATCTTGCCATGACCCCAACAGAAATATTTCTCTCCAAGACCCCCTCCACACCTTAAGACAAGTCTCTCAGCAATTCCAGTAAGTTTTGACCTTATTGGATTTTTCCTCTATTTATTTTACTCCAAAAACTATTTCTGTCTTTTATAGTGGACCTTGGTGATTTACAAAGGAACCACCATATCCATCTTGTTGTTTGATTCCAAACTAACTCCCCTAGTTAGTCCTTAGTACCCACAACCTAGACCCATCTTGTTTCACTGGTCCATAGTTCGAAATTTTCAAATATCACCTACCGCAAGTTTGGACCAGATTTGCAAAATTTGGTGAAATTCATATTTATCTTCTTCCAAAAATCCTGTGAAAATTCAGGCAACCTCTAGATGCATCAAGAGGCCACTCCACCCAATATCAGCCCCAGAAACATTTCCCACATGCCAGAATCATTTCATCGAACACCTGGCATGCACTGTGCTGTCAGGTTCAGAAACTGCTAACTGAAGCTGTCGACAGTGCAGTTCGTCAGTTCGTCAGAGCCGCAGCGACAATCTCGCCAGTGCCTTCCTTGGATCGATGCACACTGCACCTCCTGCTTATCCAACACGCCGCACGCTTGCTTGGCTGCTACTGGGCGTCGGTGGCGCCCTGGCCCGACCACGCCGGCGACTTCCACGGCAACAGAACCGCCCGTGGCGGCTGGCAGAAAGCATCCTGCAGCTCGACGCCGTTTGGCACCGCCCAAGTCACCCCAGCGCTCCGCGTGGCCTTCTCCACTACCAGCGCACGCCTGCAGCACCATCGCCGTGGCCTAGCGCGCGCAGAGCGTGTTCTCTGCCGCCGACGTGCCGCACGGCCGTTCCGTCGAGGGCAGCCCGTAATCACCCCTCCCCTGCTAAGTTAGGCACGGGAATGGAACCAGTGCACCTCCTAGTCGATGCTCAAGCCCCTAAACCCGCCGTCCAGCCACTGCATCGCCGTAATCACTCCTGAACTTATCCCATTCATGGCAACCGCCTCGGGCCGGCTATATAAAGCACCCCCGAGCTCGTTCTCGAGCCCGCACACCTCCACCATCTCCCTAGACCGCGCTCAGCCTCTGGAAGAGCCTCGAGGGGCCCTTCTTCCCCAACTCCGGCCAACTCCGTCCGCCTCGGGCTCCAACGGCGTTCTCTCTAGTGAGAGCTCCTCAGCCGCCGTGGACTCGAGCGTAGCACCCTGGCACCTACCTAAACCTAACCCCCACTTCAATTTGACCCCAGGAACTCTCCTCGACGAGGCCCACGACCACCCGAGCTGCCGTCCGCCGGAGACAGGGTCGCCGTCGATGTGGGGCTCACCGACGCTCAACTCCACCACCAATCGTCGCGGAAGATCACCAAGAAGCTGTACGTACCACTCCCCTCCCCTAACTCACCGTGGATCGGCGCCGGCGACCACCGCAGCATCTGGCACCGGCGCGACTCTGTCTCAGAGTTCAAACCCGATGAGTGGGACCCCTCGTCAGCCTCTCATCTCTCCCCGAACTGTTTTTCTCGAAGGCGCCTTCGGGCAAAGTACACCTCCGTCTTCAGTCGGCGTACTGCGTACCGGTTTGCTTTTCTGTTTTCTATTCTAGCCCCTGGAATTTTTCTGTTTCATTACAGATGAGTCCCTGGACAGAAACTCAAATATCTTTTAAATTAAAGATGATTTGAGTGGATTCTTTTTGTGTCCTCTTTAGTTTTCTGTCTAGTTTTTTTTCATATTTATGTGAATTTTTTTGGAGCAACTTTATTTGCACACGCGGTATTTATGTTAGTATCCGTTTGTTTGAATACGTAGATACCGAAGGACGTGACGGAGCCGCGAACCTCACCGAGTTAGACTCTGACTACTCCGAACCACGCAAGCATGTTTGAACCTTTGATATGATGGATGTGTTGCATGTTTGCTTGAGTAGTTCTTCTCATAAGCATGGTCATATAAGCATTTGTGTATGGTTATATTGCATGCAAGCAAGCTTCGGGTGAGCCCCGAATGATAATGTTTGAACCACCTCGATCATGTGGTGACATGATGGGTGGTATACTGGTATTGTTGGAGCATGCCAGCAGTTGGTTAACTTAGTAACAACGGGGATCGGGTCGTGATCCCGTTCATCTCCTTTTTGGTACTATCATAGGCCGTCTATTATGATTACGGTCTTGTCAGTTGTAAACCACTTTCCGAGTACACACCAAGTAGAGGGGCCGGGATGAGGGTTCCAAGGCCCTGGATTAAAGCCCGTCATCCGGTCAGGGTGCATGGGTGTTTCCGGTTGGGACCGAGAGGGGGCACCCCTTAGAGCGCGCATATATAAATTTGATCCCATGCTATTCGAGGTTGTAGCCTCCCCGTCTTAAAGTTTTCGTGAACGTTGTCACGGGTGATTCCGGGCAGCAGGATGTGAAATGGGTGTGTACTGGTTAGTTGGGTTTCTACTAAAACACCGTAGACGGAACTAGTCCCCGTGGCTAGTAGAATCCGTTGGCTATGATTTAATAGTACAAGCTCTGCAGAGTCAAACCTTCAAGTAGCCATGTTTATGGCCTAGGGTCAATCTTTGTGTCAACCCGGTGACCGTCTCTAGTAAATGCTTAATAGTAACAAGAGTAGTGATTTCGTCAAGTTCATTTGGTAGATGAACTCACAAATTATCTCTCTACCGATTTACTTCCTGAAGTATCTCGCCATTACGTTCTTGTTATTTATAAGCCCTTTATGTGATGTCGCTCAGACATCCGACTGTGGCATTCTTGTTATTTATAAGCCCTTTATGTGATGTCGCTCTGACTGTGGCATTCTTGTTTTTAATAAGCCCTTTATGTGATGTCGCTCAGACGTCCGACTGTGGCATTCTTGTTATTTATAAGCCCTTTATGTGATGTCGCTCAGACGTCCGACTGTGGCATTCTTGTTAT
>LR738715.1:122716918-122727714 GCA_902687465.1 Secale cereale | reverse complement strand
CCCTTTATGTGATGTCGCCCAGACGTCCGACCGTGGCATTCTTGTTATTTATAAGCCCTTTATGTGATGTCGCTCAGACGTCCGACTGTGGCATTCTTGTTATTTATAAGCCCTTTATGTGATGTCGCTCAGACGTCCGACTGTGGCATTCTTGTCTTTTATTTTATGATTAAGCCATTTATGTGGCGTCGCTCAGACGCCCGACTGTGGCATGTTACTAGTTTATTATTTCCTCTCGAGGCGTCATGCAGACACTCGTCTGGTCTCCTTTTATTTACTTTATGGATTTCGGGAGGATTACCGCCCGACTTCTATTTATTTTCTTACGGCATAGGAATATATTTACCCGGTTGCATTTTTGTTAGAATACTCACATCCATCATGTTGGCATTTATTATATCTTAAGTCCGAATTGTCTTGCGAGTACATTCAAAGTACTCACCTGGCTTGTTGATTTGGCCAGATGTGGACGAAGGCGATCTCATGGATGAAGAATTCGATAGCGAGTCTGACATCTAGTGGAGTCCCAGTCAGTCTCTTGCGATCCTGGAGTTGATCACTGTCATATAACCCTTCCGCCTACCACCAAATAAATTCATCGGGTCTCACTCTGACACTCGATGAACTGTATTATTTTGGATTTACGTCACCCACTTTGCTGTGACATACCCACCACCTTTTTATCACGAGTTAGTAGTATGCCACCCTGCCTTTGTGTCATATCCGCCTTTATGTACTATATTGGCGCGCTTGTAACAAAATTGTTGAGCGACCCCAACTCAACCTTGTATAATATTCGGTGTACTAGAATTCTGTATTAAGGAATTATCTACCAGCAAGAAGTACTCTTCCTCGTTGGTTTAATAAAAAGGCCGGTCTTCCGGTAATTATTTTACTGAAAGACCGGTCCTGACAACCTTGGTATCAGAGCCAGGCTGACTGTAGGAAGCCACTAGGTGCGCTTGCTAATCGGTTATTAACAAATAATTGCTATTCAGCATTTTTACATCGGTAGCAAATTTCTGTTGGTCATCATAAATTTATGACTTGACTATTCGGAATTTTTGTCTACTTTTGTAGATGGCCAGCAACGACTGTGATGCATAGGTGTTCGCCAACATTCCTGAGGGGATTGTCAAGCTCCTCTTCGCCATCACCAAAGTCACGATTGGGCCATCAACCTGTCCAGAGTTTACACAATACCATCACAAGCTCAACGACAGCGTGTCGATGCACAAGGCCGTTGTGCACTTCAAGGGAAGGCGTTCTGAAGCGCGCCGCCTCCGATTTGTGGGCAGAGCCATGCCTACGGAGATGCATGCCATGCAAATGGCTGCCCATGAGGCGATAGCTCGTCTCCGGGACATCCTTCCATCAATGAAGACTCGTCGCTACCGTTACCTCCCATGCCACGTGCCCTACACTTACCACTATGCATTTGCTTGCGCAAATGGGGAGCGTGATGAAGCCATTGAATCAATGGTTGAGTACCTCAAGGCACTTGAGGCAGCCTTTGATAATCTTGTGGACGACTTGGTGGCTACTCGTATGGAATTGGTCTAGAGTGGCTCCGCCAACAGGAGGGAGCTACTCCATACTGCGCCACCAATGACATTTGTCTCGTCCGCCGCATCCTATGCACCTTCCATCTTAGCCACCGCTCGCCGTCTGCCTACCACTAAGGAGTTTGACCAGGTCATTGCTCCTACCCCAGTCAGAGCTGCACCGCCTGCCGCACCTGCATCAACACCTCGTACCCATACTCTGTGCCTGGAGCCTATTAGTGAGAAGGATGTTGAGTCTCCAGCACCACTGGGTCTTACCCTCGGCAGGCCGAGGGAAATCTTGAACATCTCCTACTAGTACGTTTATCTGCGACGCACTGTGCTCGCTTGTATTATGTGTGTGATATGTAAAATAGGTTGATGGGAGTAGTCTGTTTATGCATCATGTAGGATCTTGGAGGAGTGCACTAGCATAAATAACATGTCAGGATTGTGTACGCACATCCTGAGTGGCGTATGTATAATTAGAACCCACGTGTAAGATATGTACTAAGCGGTCCTTCTCCGTGCGCAATCCAGCAGTTTATTTTTAAAAATCTCTTTGGAGCTCGTGTTTTGTTGCTTTTGCAAATCTTGGTTTATTTTGCTGCCCAGTTCTTCTCATGATTTCTGTAATAATACCCCCAGAGTAAGAAATGACTCGTCCCTGGACGCGTTCCATGCCAAGTCCGCCAGAGGAAAATTATGGCACGCAGACAGACAACAATTTCGCACAGGGGCAATCAAGTCAGCAGGGCAGCGAAACAGCATTTTCTCAAGTGTGCCGTCTTTACGAGCAAAGTCAGCAACAGCACCAAGAAATGATGAACCATGTCATTATCATGGGAAATCACCGTGAGCCATACCAGCAGCACTCAAAATTATCTGAATTCCAGAAGGCACGTCCAACAACGTTTTCACACACAGACAAACCTCTTGAGGCCGATGATTGGCTTCGAGATATTGAAACGAAATTAATTGTGGCACAATGCTCAGACCGTGAAAAGGTGTTGTACGCACCACATTACCTTACTGGAGCAGCCGCGTCATGGTGGGAAAATTTTCTGCTTATGCATCCCGGCATAAATAATATCACCTGGGAAGATTTCAAGGAAGGCTTCCGTGGAGCACACATCCCTAAGAGCATTATGAAGATCAAGAAAAGAGAATTTGATGACCTCAAGCAAAGGGGCATGACAGTACCTGAGTACAACAGTCAGTTTACGCAATTATCCCGTTATGCCAACGAAGAGCGTATGACTAAAAACAAGAAGATGGAAAAGTTCTTGGACGGACTGGCACGAGCACTTAAATGCCAGTTGGTCGTACACACTTTTCCAGATTAAAAGACACTGGTGGACAAAGCTATTACGTTGGAGAATGAACGTCGCAGTCTGGAAGACATTCGCAAGAGAAAAAGGGATCTGTAGCGACCACGATCCGAATGGACCGAAGTCTCTGTGTTCTGTGTCATCCCTGGATCGGTATGCTGACACACACAGTACAAACATGATTTATAACAGAGGTAAATCACATGTATTAAGTACCGTAAACACTATTACCTCAATCGATCATAGCGGAAGCAACAAGGTTGTGGATTCCCATCAACACCAACGGCAAAGTTGAGTGTAGAAATCGTAACCCCTAACGTACCACTTACTCATCGTAAGATAATCCTGCAACATGAAACATTGCAGCCCGAAAATGGGTCAGCACATGGAATATGCTGGCAATTCACACTGTAATGATAATGATAAGCAAGCCTACAACTACATGCATATTTGGCTGGTGGAGGCTGTAAGGGTAAAGTTTTTGCGTAAAGCCAATTTTTCCCTACTTCAAAGGAATGCATTTTAATTAACTATCATGGTAGTTGAAACATCGTTGAGAAGATAGACATCCTCTCAACCCCAATTAAAGTCCATCATTAAACCCATCAAAATTAAATTTAAAGTAACATGTTGAGATGCACATGAAAATCCCAGTACTAGATACTCAAGACGTCCATAACCGGGGACGCGGCTAATCATGATCAGTTTGTACACTCTGTAGAGGTTTGTGCACTTTTCCCACAAGACTCGATCGCCTCCGTTTGGTTTCTCGCACTCCATGGTGTTTGAGAAACGGATGACCGAGACATAGTCTTTCAGAAGCGCTAGCACCTTACGATTGGGCAGACCGTACCAACCTACATCCCCTACATCTGCTAGTCCACCACTGTAAGAGTTCGCACAACCTACTCATACTATGCTAGAGCCCATAATAGCATTGTGGTTGCACACGGAAGTTTCTAGTATGAATAATCTCATGATCCCTTTGAGCCTGGGTGGCGGTCCAATAGAAAAACAGGCAATCCTGGAATACCCAGATGCCTCAATCCACCCAGATGTATATTATTGTTGCCACCTTAAGTTGAACCATTAATTAACAAACTCACATTTGTCATGGATTTCACTCACCCAATCCACGTCTACGAGCATAGCAGGTCCTAATAGCAACGTAGAAGTAACTCCCAGGGTTTGAATGTAATGCAGGTAATAGGTACTACCTCAATATACTTCCCAATCCCACAAATTAATTAATCCTACTCATGCAATGTGTGAGGGTTTGACTAATGCAATGAAAACTGGGTAATTGGAAAGTATGATCAAAGTGTTACTTGCCTGCAATGTTGATGAAGATGATTCGCACTCAAAACTCTTGATAGATCTACTCGTCACACTCCGGTCAATCTATCGTAGGCAAGCAATGGTAACCACACATAAGCAATCACTCAGAAAGATCAGACAGATCGAATAAACACTTCGGAAAACTTCAAAAACACACGAATGAATCTTGAAACACAAAACAATTTCCAATAGTACCAAAATTATGTGAATTTGGCCTTATCGGAAAGTTTAGGTCAAGAGCTTCGATTTGCAAAAAGAATCAACTCAAACGGAGTTACGAAACTCAAGTTATGATCAAACGAAGTTCAAATCTAAAACTAGTTGAATTCAAATTTTAAACTTTTCAAAAAAAACATGTTTAAGTTGTATTACTGGAAAGAGGGGATCGTAACGAAGACGTGGGCATTGGTTTCGTTGGATTTGGACCAACAGGTAAAATGATATGGCCGAAAGAAGATTAGGGGCTAAACTGTAAATAACTTCACAGATAAGTCCCTGGCCGAAAATAAAAGAAAAAGAAAAAGACTACCGGGTGAACGCTCACTTTTAGGGCTTAACCAGTGAACGTTCACTGTATAGATCTAACCTAATAAAAAAACCGAACTAAAACAAAACCTAACTTAAACAGAAAACCGAAGCGGTTTTTACCTATGTGTTTTTCTGACGAAAAACCGCCGGTTCGGCGAATAAAACTGGGCGACGGATCGGGCTCAGACCCGGCCGGCGGTGAGCTCCGGCCGGTGAGGTGGGGCCAGCGGCGGCGGGATGCGGCACGGGGCAGGGCGGAGGGCGAGGCAGAGCGCGGCGGCGGCGGCGCAAAGCAGCAGCGGCGGCGGCAGAAGCAGAAGCAACGATGGCGGTGTTTTTGCGGCGGCGACGGTGAAATCGAGGGCGGCGCGATGCAAGCTGAGAGAGGAGAGAGGGGCGGTGCAGCGGGCTTTATAGGAGGGCGGGGGCCTGCTTGCGTGGGGGAGGGGGCAAGGGAGGCGGTGCCGTGGCGGGCGCGAACGCCGAGGTCGTGGCGGCGGCGGACTCCAGGGAGGAGGAGTCCCGACGGGGCTCGGGGACGAGCGAGGAAGACGGCCTGTTGGGCCGGCTGGCTGGGCTTCGGCCCAGCTAGCTCGAAGAGTTTTTTTAACAAATTACCAGAGGAACAAAATAAATAAAACAAAATAAATAAAAATATTATATAGACATATAATATATCAAAATTTGCAGAAAATTAATTCCTACAAGATGAACATTTTACTACTATCAAATAAAAAGGTCCACAAAATCTAATAAATAAAAAGGTCCTACTGTTGCAAATAAAATCCAATAAAAATCACTTTAAAATACCAAAAAGAATTCAAATTCATTTATCTCCAATTTTCTGCTGTAGGGAATCATGTTACCCTATTTTCCATGTAATATATTTTTGGAGAAAAATAATTTGAATAAAAACCCAAATAACTCAATATTGAAATTGAGTTGCAGAAAATTTCAGAAAAACTTCCAACTCATATTTCCTATAATTTGAAGAAGTCATTTTATCTTCTCTCTGGAAAATCATTGAATTGCTTAAAGTCTCTGAATTGAAAATATTGCGAGGAAGAAATTCAAAATCCTTTTCAAAGCCCTTTATCATTTAATAATAAATGGAAGAAGTCATATTATCTTCACTCTAGGGTTTTGTGTTGAAAAGAAATTGAATTCCCTCGGAGATCAAAAGCAAAGTGAAAGTTTTGGGAAAGTCATTTTATTCCCTCTCATTTAACTTTCAAAAGTTTCCAATTTCACTCAGCACAACAACAAGCAATCAATTCTATCTATTTATTATAACATTCCAAAATTTAGAATTTTGGGATGTTACAAACCTACCACACTTAAAATGAATCTCGTCCTCGAGATTCGGAGAGGCTAGCAAGAAATAGGTTACGGTTTGGGGGTCTTTCTAACAAATCCACTGATCGGGGTGGGCTAGTGTGCTACCACACTTAGGAACATGGATACGGTTCCATCAAAACTCAGGTACTCCATCCTTTGGGTTGACGGCGTCGGTCTTCTCAAATCTTCAGGGTATTTCCTTCTCTGGCTCTTTCGGTAGTGGCAAAGTCTTTGTCCTCAATCCTTGTATCCTTTCATCCTGGTAAGGCTCTTTCAGGACTGGTTCTTCTTAACTGACAGGTCTGGCGCCAATTCTATACAAATATCGATATCTCATGGTGGTCATTAACCAAATTAACAGGGTCCCTGCAGAAAACGGGTCTGGGCTTCATCCTCACCGTATATCCTACGGTTGGCAACAGCATGCCATGTACAAGGGAAAATTTCTATACCATTCTAAGGATTAAACAAGGTTTTGACATCGTCGTCTCTCTACTATAGGAAAGTCACTCAGATTTACTATCCCGTATAACAAAGGCGAATAATAAGAGTAAGTCGGTATGGTGATCAATCCATCCCGCACCCAAATCATTACCTTGTATATGGTTTAGTGAATCTCGTATTCTAACACTCGGTCATCCTCACAAGCATTGCAGAATTTTCTCTTGTTGACGAACTGAGTTCGAACATATCCATTTATTCTGCAAGCCAAACAACCATCTATCGTGTTCACAACCCTCGGGTTTAACGTAACCACCTATAAAGTCGTATGTTGGCTGATGGGCCTCGAACCCCTCGTTGGTTACCCCAAGTGGAAGGTGTAAGATGCAGTAAGTAGAAGTGTTTTCCCCTAGCAAAGATGCCAAGGATCGAATCCCCAGAGACTCCTAGGTTCAACAAGTAGGTGTCAACTGCTAACGGCGCAATTAGCAATCAACGTGGACCTGCACACAGATACAAATAACTTTGCTCCCAACGAGTACAGAGAGGTTGTCAATCCCTCCGGCCTTGTAGTTCACAAAGGGTTAAAAGCAATGATAGTAGTGATAGATAGCTTTTGCAATAGTAAGTAAATAGCGAAAAGTAAATAGTGGATGTGATCAATGATGGTAATATGGACCGGAGTCTCATGATGTTCACTAGTGATGTCTCTCTCCCAAAATACGATAAAACAGCTATGTGAGGTAACAAATTACAGCTGGGCAATTGGCAGGACCACGAACGCAAACCAATGCTGAATACATTGCAAGAAAGGTTGAGGTTCAAAGCATGGGCGGTATGCCAAAGTAAGTAGACCGAAATCTATCAATATCTACTACTAATCATCCACCTTGAGATATCTATCCAGAACATCTCGCTGGTATTAAGTTGTGAGTCCCACCCATAGTGTAATCTCAATGCAACAGACAACTGCATTAAAAGAACTTTGCGTAAAGTAAACAATCCTTGCACCCGCGAGCACAAGCACCGTTGTTTTCCCCCTTGTGGCAACAGCACATCCCCTAGACTCAAGTTTCTGACACTCAAGCTAGTCATCGAGGGGCATGAACCCACAATCGAGCATAACGTTCCCTCTTGGAGTCACTACCTACTACTCGACCAAAGCAATAAGTAACAACGGAGAACATGCAAGAATTACTTATGAACTAAAATATAAAAGAGGTGAATCAAATATATTACTCAAGATCAATCTGAACATAATCTCATAATCCATCGGATCCCAGCAAACTCAACATAGCAACAACATAAGGATTACATAGGTGCCTCGATCATGTAGGGCAGCTCACGAGGACTAATTAGTGAAGCACAAGAACGGGAGGAGAACATCACATAGCTACTGGTCATGGACTCATGGTCCAAGGGAGACTACTCACAAGTCATCCGGGAGGCGTCCATGGTGGTGGAGAAGCTCCCGGTGGTGATCCTCCCCTCCGGCAGGGTGCCGGGAAGAGTTCTCCTGGTGCTCCCGATCTTGGAAGCGGCGGCGGCGGCGGAACAGAGATGGGATCGCGAAAAGAGTTCCTGTTCTGAGGGTTCCGGAGGGTCCTTTAAATATATGCCAAAGTAGGGCACCGGGGGAGTTTCGGGGGGCCCAGGCGCCCCCCCGGCGCGGCCCAGGGGGGGGGGCACGTCCACAGGGCGCTGGAGCCCCTGTGGCCCCCCCAGGCTGCCCTTCGGACGCAGTGTTTTTTCCGGATCGCTGATTTTTATATAATTTTTCTGGATTTTTCTGGGCAGTTCTCGAAACGTGAAAACCTGAAATACAAAAACAGCCAAAAACAGAAACTGGCACTGGGGTGCACTGGATTAGTAAGTTAGTCCAAATATGATCAAAAGTGTATGGAAGTGTATGAATATGATAGCAATATCACCCAAAAGTGGCATGGAGCAAGCAGAAATTATAGATACGTTTTGGACGTATCAACATCCCCAAGCTTAATTCCTGCTCGTCCTTGAGTAGGTAAATGATAACAAGAATAATTTCTGTGGTGACATGCTATTAACCATACAGGACTTTCTCATAGTCATATGACAAAAGCTTACTGAGACAATGATTCTAAAGTAATTAAGTTGCCTCAAGAGAAAATCACAAATGACTGATAGTTTTACAACATGAAACTGAAACATCAAAAAGATTTGCAATGAACATGATGTGCAAATATGATAAAGTGATATCTCGCTTGCCCCCTTTAGTGATGCAAAACATAAATGCAGGGGCACCTTCAAGGTTTAAGTGATGACTAGATACAATCATTTCAGAATAAACGATATCACAATCATGCAAAAGACAATGCTACTTTGGGACAATGCACATTACACTCAGAATGACAATCATGCTCTCAGTAGTTGGTGCTTCAACATAAAGGTAAAAGAAAGGTTAAGTGCTAAAGCTTTTTATTTTGAAAACATGGAAGCAATTGTGTCAACGGTAGTAGTACTTCATATGTGTCATGTATAAAACATCCTATAGGTTGCAAGCCTCATGCATCGAATACTAATAGTGCTCGCTCCTTGTCTTAATTAGCTCGGATCCCCATGGGTTATCATTGCATTACATATGTTTTAACCAAGTGTCACAAAGGGGTACCTCTATGCCACCTGTACAAAGGTCCAAGGAGATAGATCGCATTTGATTTCTCGTTTTTGATAGATCTCAACTTGAGGACATCCATACCGGGACAACATAGAAAATAGATGATGGACTCCTCTTTAATGCATAAGCATATTCTCATAAGAGATTGAGGATTAAGGTCCAAGCTAAAACTTCCACCATGATGCATGGCTTTGGTTGGCGGCCCAATGTTCTTCTCTAACAATATGCATATTAATTCAACCCATGGTAAATCACCCTTACTTCAGACAAGACGAACATGCATAGCAACTCACATGATATTCAACAAAAGTGTGACAGTTGATGGCGTCCCCAGAAACATGGTTACCGCTCAGCAAGCAACTTATAAGAAATAAGATACATAAGCAACATATTCTTTACCACAATAGTTTTTAGGCTACTTTCCCATGAGCTATGTATTGCATGGTTAGTTTGCTTGGTACAGGTGGAGGTTAGCAAAAGACTGGGAGCGACCAACTAAGAGAGCAATGACGGTCATAATCATGCAGAGCGACAAAGCAATATTGAATCAGGCATGGTAGTTATATCGCTACTTAGAAACAAAAGATCATCAAGGCTTGACAGACTTTCTTTACAGTCTTGAATATGCGTGAGCATACGCCAAGTCAATCAAAATAAATTCTCGAATGAAGATATTACTAAACCATACCATATTATAGGCAAACAAATCATGTTGGTACTCCAATAACACATTGGGAACCCCCCAGCTATTTGAGATTAACCAAAAGAAAACCTGAACTACTAAGCACCATCATGCAAGTAGCATCTTTATCATAGACACATTAACCAATGCAACGGAAGCAAACTCTCTTAATAAGGTGAGCATGGTAATTAAAGAGTGTCGGTGTACTAAGGTAGGGGTACCTCAGTACCCCAACTTGTGCACGGGCCGTAGTAGCTTCCCGCGGCAGGGCCTACCACGCGCTTGCCGGAGACCTTCCTGCTCCATATAAAACCATTCAAAAACAAAGTATACAAGACAGAAGATCAAGACCCCGGCGAGTGGAGCTTGCCGGGAAGGCCGTTCCAGGCTCAAGATTACCTCACTCACGCAAGGCCCTGGCAAGAGGAGCTTGCCAGGAAGACTAGAAGATTATGTTACGGAAGACATGCCTCGGCGCAACATGCGCCCCGGCAGGGCCCGGAGAGCGACAAGCTTCAGAGCCCGACAAGCTCCCGGGCCCGGCAAGGTCAAGACCCCGACAAGGTGCTTGCCGGGAGAGTTGCGCTGTGTGCCCACGCTCCAGCTCATCGAACCACGCGTCGCCCTGGGGCCGCTCCAGGGACGCGTGGCGGATGGCTGTGCAGCCTGGGGGACACGGTGGCGCTCCACGGTGGTAAAGCCATCGCCGTGGCAAACGGAGACGTAAGGGCGGGTGCTTTTGGGGTCGACGGCGACGGGCATTAAATGCTCTTGTCCCCCACTGTCAAAGTAGGTGATGACCACTGTTCATCCACTGTAGCTCCACTATTCCCGCACTGTTACAACTACCACCACTTTTACTTTTTTACCCTTTCTCCTACGTTGACACCTGTCGGTGACCCCTTGCACTATAAAAGGAGGCCCATGCACAACGTGGGGGG
>LR738715.1:122703636-122716704 GCA_902687465.1 Secale cereale | reverse complement strand
GCTCCCTCCGCTCCCTTACCGCACGAACAAGGGGCTCCGGTCCCATAGGTGCTCGTGGGACCGGAGCCCCTTGTTCGTGCGGTAAGGGAGCGGAGGGAGCACAAAGAGCAGATCGTAGAGAGCACACGGGCAGTTTACCCAGGTTCGGGCCGCGATGGACGCGTAAAACCCTACTCCTGCTCGATTGTATTGAGTTGGGGAGCTCGGGAGCTTGAAGAACTAGCTACACCGAGCGAATGAGCGATCTAGGTTCCGAAGCCCCCCACGTTGTGCATGGGCCTCCTTTTATAGTGCAAGGGGTCACCGACAGGTGTCAACGTAGGAGAAAGGGTAAAAAAGTAAAAGTGGTGGTAGTTGTAACAGTGCGGGAATAGTGGAGCTACAGTGGATGAACAGTGGTCATCACCTACTTTGACAGTGGGGGACAAGAGCATTTAATGCCCGTCGCCGTCGACCCCAAAAGCACCCGCCCTTGCGTCTTCGTTTGCCACGGCGATGGCTTTACCACCGTGGAGCGCCACCGTGTCCCCCAGGCTGCACAGCCATCCGCCACGCGTCCCTGGAGCGGCCCTAGGGCGACGCGTGGTTCGATGAGCTGGAGCGTGGGCACACAGCGCAACTCTCCCGGCAAGCACCTTGCCGGGGTCTTGACCTTGCCGGGCCCGGGAGCTTGTCGGGCTCTGAAGCTTGTCGCTCTCCGGGCCCTGCCGGGGTGCATGTTGCGCCGAGGCATGTCTTCCGTAACATAATCTTCTAGTCTTCCTGGCAAGCTCCTCTTGCCAGGGCCTTGCGTGAGTGAGGTAATCTTGAGCCTGGAACGGCCTTCCCGGCAAGCTCCACTCGCCGGGGTCTTGATCTTCTGTCTTGTATACTTTGTTTTTGAATGGTTTTATATGGAGCAGGAAGGTCTCCGGCAAGCGCGTGGTAGGCCCTGCCGCGGGAAGCTACTACGGCCCGTGCACAAGTTGGGGTACTGAGGTACCCCTACCTTAGTACACCGACAGGAGCCCCCGGGCCTGGGCCACACACGGTGCCGAGCGCTGTTGGGCCAGGCCCAAAGCAGTGCACGGGCACACGCGTGGCCCACGGCGCGCCGAATCCACTTCCGCATCCGCCGCGTCCCTCCGTAACGGCACGCGTCGATTGCGGCGTCGTGGGATGGGACGTGGCCACGTTCTTTTAATGGAAAGAGCGAAACGTCCCCCACTTCCCCATAAAAGCACAGGAAGCAGGAGCGGTTCCCCTCCTACGCCTTCATTGCTTCTTCTTCCATCTCCAGAGATTCCCTTTGCGCTCCGCCTCCACATCTCCTCCGCCGTCTTCCGCATCTGCGGCGCCGCCAGACTCTTCGTCCTCCTTCCCTCGCCGCCTCCGCTATGGCCCCGAAGACCGAGAAGGCGAAGGCGGAGAAGGCCAAGAAGGAGAAATCTGACCAGGCGGCGAGGCTTGCTCTGCTGTGGAAGCGGAACGTCGTCTTCTCGCCGAGGCTCAGCGTGCGGGAGCTCTAGAACAATTACTACTTGTTCTGGGCCAAGGAGACCAAGGCGCACCCTCGGACCAGAGCCTATCCCGCTGCCGCCAAGGACAATTATCCCGGCGGGTACTTCTTCTTCGCAGCTTTCTTTCATTGCGGCCTTTGTCCCCCTTTTTCCGATTTCTTCTGCGATATCATGCACACCTACGGCCTCCACCTTCTTGACTTCACCCCCAACGCCATCCTCACGATGGCGGTTTTCGCACATCTGTGCGAAAACTATATTGGGATATATCCAAATGTAGCACTGTTTAGGCACTTCTTCACCCCTAGAGTAGAAGCCGGCGCTCCCCTCTCCGGAGGGATTTCTTGGGTCTTCCGCTTGAACAAGAAGGAGTCCTACTTGCCGGGGGAGCTCCGCGGCAAGTGGGAGGAGTGGCGTGCAGACTGGTGTTGGATAGTCGAGGACGAGCCGCAACCTTTCACTGCGTCGCGCATAACGCCTATCGTGCGCGGCAGGGACTGGAGCGAGCTGGATTCGGACGACATCAAGCTCAGCGTCGCCCTCGTCCGGATTCTTCGTCTTCGGGTAGCAAAGTTGTCTGTCAAAGAAGTAGGAACAGACTTCCTCCGCCGCCGCATTGCCCCTCTGCAAGATAGGAAGAGGCCGGCATGGGAGTACGGCAACGCGGCGGATATAATGAGATTGCGCCCGGCGCTAAACTTCAACTTCACGACGCTCGAGCTGAAGGGGATGGTCCGGGAACTCTTTAAGCACGACCCGGCCCACCCAGAGTGGTTCAGATCTCCCCGGGGAGTGGTGCCCCTCTGTAACAGCACAGCCCGGGATCCTCTTCGCGCCATGATGCCCGCATGCGACTCGCACGGCGTGGACCGCACGTGGATTCCGCCCAAGTCATCAGACATCATCAGCTTCTTCGACAACCTTGTGGAGGTGGCGAAGAACAAGGATGAAATCAAGGGGCTCACACGGGACACCACCGACCAAGAGATTGCCTATATAGCTTCTCGGGTTGAAGAGGCCGCTGCAGCCGCAGCGGCAGGAGAATTTGGCTTTACACCTGATGAGGCAGAGGCTGCGGATGCGTCCTGCCAAGCAGAGGAGGCGGAGATCCGCAGGCTGCTGCAGCTTCCTCCCGACGCGCTTGCCGGGGTCCCCTCTTTGAGGCATTCCGGGATCCCCGGAATCGTGACCGAGGCCGCGGCAAGAGGCGGTGCTGCCGGAGGGAACAGAGGCGCCGCAGGGAGCGGAGGCGCCGGAGGGGGCGGAGGCGCCGGGAAGAGCACGGCCGCGGGGCAAGGCGCTGGGTCCAGCAAGCCTGCCGGGGAGGAGGAGGAGGACGCCGGGGCCGCCGAGGACTCCGACGGGTCTCTGGGGCTCTACGCCGACGACGTTTCCTCGTCATCGGAGACCTCCCCGCCCCGGGCGAGTCCCAAGCGGTCTCCGCTGAAACGTATCCGCAAGGCGACGACGGGGACGAGGGCGCAGGCGCCCCGGCAACAACCAACTCGCCGAGCAGCGCGAGCTTCCCGGGGGAGTCAAGCTGCGACGGGGGCGCCCGGCGCACCAACCACGGCGGGGGCGACCCGCACACAGGCCACGGCGGAGGCGACCCGCACACAGGCCACGGCGGAGGCGCCCCGCACGTCAGCGCCAAGCGGAGGAGGGTCTTCGCAGGGTGGAGCGGCTGCTCCGCCTGCTCCCCGGGCCTCGGCGTCCACAGGGGCCGGGTCCTCGCAGCCCCCAGCCCCGGGGACCGCCAAGCGCCCGAGGGAGTCTTCGCCTCCTGCCCCTCGCGCGGACGCACCTCAGGTGGCTTTCGACTTCTCCGCCTTGAGCGACGACGACGACGAGGAGGAACAGGAGTAAGAGCTCGAGGCTTTATATCTTCTTTAACTTCGTCTTGATTATTGCTGATTCTGATCTCGCTTTCTGCTTTGATTTCAGGACCCTGGCCCAGCGAGTGGCGAAGAAGGCCAAGGTTCCCGTTGTCGAGGTCGCGGACGACTCGCCCGTCGCGGCGACTGGGGACGCGCCGGAGACGAGCCTGCCGGACCCGAGCGCTGCTCCGAGGAGCAGCCCCCAGCGCAGCCCCCAGCGTAAGTCTGGGTTCCACACTTCCGCTCGTCGGGCGCGCTTGAGGATTTTGTCTTGTGCAAATATCTTGATGTTTTTGTCTTGTCTTGATTGTCTTGTGCAGAGGTGGAGCCACAACCGCAGGAGCATCCGGAGGTCGCTCCCGAGGAGCCGCAGGCCCCGCCGTCCCCGCCAAGGGCGAACTCTCCGGCAAGGGAGAGCACTCCGCCAAGGGCGGGTACTCCGCCAAGGGCGAGTACCCCGCCAAGGGCGAGTAGCCCGGCGAGGGCGGCCACTCCGCCAAGGCAGAGCTCCCCGGCGAGGGAGCCCGCCGCCGACGACGTCCGTCAAAGTAAGTTCTGTAATTTTGTCTTCTTGGATTCGTCTCTTTTTTGGATATTTGCTTGAACTTCTTTTTCTTCTTCTTCTAGATCCTCCTCCCCCAGAACAGATGGAGACGGAAACCATCGTCGTGGAGGAGGAAGCGCAGGGCGACGGCGGCAACGCCCCTGTCGCTGAGGACACGGCGGGAGCCGCCGAGCCGGCTGCGGAGGAGACTGCTCCGACCGCAGACGCAGCGGCCGGGGAGGCGGACGGCGACCGCACCGCCGGCCCGGAGGCGGCAGGAGCATCGAGTGCTGCACCGGCCGCCGACCCCTCCGCCGGAAAGGAGCAGTCGGGCTACTATCTTGAGGCTCCCAACGGCGTCTTCATCCAGGTGCCGTGGGGTTCTTCATCGCGAGCCCCCGCGGAGGGCGAGGCCTTTGATGGAGAGGTTCTCGCCTCCGCGGGACTGAAGATCGTCGAGGCGCCCGGCGGAAGCGATGGGCCCGAGGAGGAGAAGCTGCTTCATCAGCTCCTGGCCCTTTACCGGTCCAGGCAGGCGAAGCTTGCGTCTCGGGAGGCCCTTGCCGCCAAGGCCGCCGTCGAGATGGAGAAGCGCGCGGCGGAGCTCCGCGCAGCCAACCAGGCTGCCCTCCGCGACGTGGCGGAGGAGCGCGAGAGGCTCGCCGGGGAGTACCAGGAGTGGCTCCTGGAGAAGGCCGAAGCCGAGGAGCAGCAGCGACTCGCCGGGGAGGAGCTATCCCGGCTAGAAGGAGAGCTCACCCAACGGAAGGTCAACCTCGACTCCCACAAGGAAGACCTTGCCGCTCAGGAGCAGGCCCTTGGCGGAGAGCTGAAGGAGGCGAAAGCCGCCGCGGAGACCGCCAAGGAGGAGCTCGCGGCCAAGGTTGCGCAACTGGAGGAGTCACTGAAGGCGAGCGTGGAGAGGGTCGCCGCGCTCAACACAGAGCGCGAGAAGGACGCCCACACCAACTCCGAACTCCAGGTGCGCCTCTCCAAGCAGGGCGACGAGCTGAAGGCCGCCAAGGATTCAATTGAGGATCTGGAGCTGAAGGTTTCCACGTTGAAGGACTCGCTCGACGCCGTCCGGGACCGGGAAACCAAGCTGAAGGAAGAGCTCCGCAGGGAGCGAGGCTTGGTGGAGAGCGCCAACACTGCGGCCGAGAACTTCCGCCGGACCGTCGAGGTGTGGACCGACGACTTGGTGTCCTCTGCATCCAACATCGACCAGGAGCTGCTGGCGCTGAAGGTTGAGCATCTCATCTACTCTCCGGATCCAAACCTCCCTCACAGCGCCAAGCTCAGCCTCTTCTTCAGAGGGATCGCGTCGGCTCTTGCAGATCTTCGGAAGAAGCTCCCCGCGCAACTGGCCAAGGAGTCGCGCCAGCTCTGCGCGGGGACCTTGGAACGCGTCCTGACGAAGATTGTATACCGCAATCCCGGTATAAACCTCACCAACGTTCTCCGCAGCTTGCCGGCCGACGCGAACACGGAGGCGCTGAAGGCGCAGGTCGCCCACATCATCGCCAAAGTGAACAAGATCTCCAGGATTGAGGGCGACCGCGTGGATTAGGCCTCCTTTTTCTTTATCTCTTTTTGTTGCTGCATAGGGTGTTATGAACTCATTAATCATTGCGACAAGTTATCCTTTGTAAGATATTTGTCTTATTTTGATCAATCAGTGCAATGTTATCTTCCTTGTCTTGGTCATTTACTTTGTACGTTTTTCACCCTACGCTTCCAGGGAGCTTGCCGGCAAGGGTCCTTCGCCGCGAGCGCTGAGTGCTGGACTCGGAGCAGCCTGCCGGCCAAGGTCTTACCGGCAAGCAACCTTGCCGCAGCTAGTCGCAACGCACTCAGCTTGTTGAGTGAACTCGAAAACGAACCAAGGGCGCGACACTTGTCGCAGCTCACTTAAGTCGTTGAGCGTACTCGAAAACAAGATAAGGGTGCGGCTAGCTACGGGTAGGTTCCTCCGCGCACAGGTTTTCCATACAAAGTGTGATTGTTCAAGGAAGACAACTAAAAATTAAAAATTTGAACTGCTCAAATTCTAATAACTTAGCTTTCATCTATTGCTTGCTTCTCGGTAAGGCTTCTCTTTCTTGAACAGCACTTGGTTCCTCTTCCATCTCCTTCCCCCCCGGCAAACTTGTGCGCGAGGAACATTCCTTCTGCTTAAGAGGCAAGGAAAAAGGAGAAGGAAACAAGTATATGGCCTTTCGGCGTGCTAATGCTTACCGGATATGTATGTTGCACAAAATGCCAAATAACGCATGCAAATAGCGAAGAAAAGCATGGAAGAGGCAAATAGGGCAAAACACAAAAGCTTTACTGATGCACGGGATCTGCGCCCGGCTTTGTACAAAGGGTTACATGCAACAGCGGCAAAGCTTGTACAAAAGGTGGTTGCCGGAGCGGATCACGGCAACCGCGCCTTATGGGTGAAACTTGCGAAGATGCTCTATGTTCCAGGAATTGCTCACCGGTAAGCCTTCTTCGGTCTCAAGACGGACAGCGCCGGGCCTTGTGACTTGTCTCACCCGATAAGGGCCTTCCCACTTCGGCGTCAACTTGTTGGAATTCTTGGCGGACTGAACACGCCGAAGAACAAGGTCGCCTTCCTCGAGACTCCTGGCCTTGACCTTGCGGCTATGGTAGCGACGCAAGGCTTGCTGGTATCGAGCAGCTCGTACAGCAGCCTGGAGACGTTCCTCCTCGAGGAGCAATGCATCATCTTGTCGCAGTTGCTCTTGCTCGAGCTCATCATAAGCGAGCACTCGAGGAGATCCGTATACGAGTTCCGTGGGGAGAACTGCCTCTGCTCCATAGACTAGAGCAAAGGGTGTCTGTCCGGTGGCTCGACTTGGTGTCGTTCTGATTGACCAAAGAGCCGCCGGTAGCTCCTCTATCCAGTTTTTTCCGCACTTGCGCAGCCTGTCAAAGGTCCTCGTCTTGAGTCCGCGCAGCACTTCAGCATTGGCCCTTTCCGCTTGACCGTTACTCCTCGGGTGAGCAACAGAAGCGAAACAGACCTTGGCGCCAAGGTCTTGGATGTACTGCATGAAGGTGCGACTAGTAAATTGTGTACCGTTGTCGGTGATGATCCTGTTAGGGATTCCGAAACGGCAAACAATCGACCTGAAGAACCTGACTGCTGACTGTGCTGTCGCCTTTCTCACTGGTTCCACTTCTGGCCACTTTGTGAACTTGTCGATTGCAACGTACAAGTACTCAAAGCCCCCGACGGCTCGGGGGAAGGGGCCGAGGATATCGAGCCCCCAGACCGAGAAGGGCCAGGACAAAGTAATTGTCTGGAGAGCTTGAGCTGGCTGATGAATCTGCTTTGCATGGAACTGGCACGCTTCACACTTGGTTACTAGTGCAGTTGCATCTTGGAGGGCTTCTTGCCAGAAGAACCCTTGCCGGAAAGCTTTCCCGGCAAGCGCCCTTGCGCCAATGTGGTGGCCGCATATGCCTCCGTGTATTTCTGCCAACAGCTTCTGTCCATCTTCCCTGGAGATGCACTTCAACCTGACACCATTGAGTCTTCTTCTGTACAGCTCGTTATCCACGAACTGGTACATACTTGACTGCCTGGTTATCTTCTCTATTTCTTCTGGGTCGTCGGGAAGTTCTCCAGTTTGCAGAAAACGGACGATCTGCTGTGCCCATGCCGGAGCCCGAGGCTCAACGGCAAGGACTAAAGGCATGAGGGCCGCTGCGGGGACCTTAGCTTCTACGGCAAGAACCTCTGGTTCCGCCGGAGCTGATGGTCCCCCGGCAAGCTCGCCGGGGCGAGGCTTGTCAGGAACACTTGCCTCAACTGCACAGATCCTCGGATCTGCAGGAGCAGACTGTTCCTCAGCGTTCTGATCGTTGATCTTGGGGACCTTGGCGGCGGTTTCAGGAAGATCCGCCGGCAAGTAGTCGCCGAAGACCAACTTTCTCTTCTTGGACTGCCCAATTGATGGTGTAACGGATGGTTGAGTTAGCTTGAGCAAGAAGGTCCCTGGTTCCATAGGTAACTTCATCGAAGCACACTTTGAAAGGCCATCTGCAATGTCATTCTGAGCTCTCGGGACGTGCTCCATTTGCAGACCTTCAAAGTGCTCTTCAAGCTTCCTCACTTCATCTACATAAGCTTCCATCAAAGGGCTCTGGTAACTCTTGTTGACTTGTCGTACCACCAACTGAGAATCTCCCCGCACAATCAGCTTTCTGATCCCAAGTTCGGCCGCAATCCTGAGGCCGGCGAGCAAACCTTCATATTCAGCAGTGTTGTTTGTCGCTTGCTCCCTGGGAAAGTGCATCTGGATAACATACTTGAGGTGCTCTCCGGTGGGCGCGATGAGTACCACGCCAGCACCGGCGCCTTGCAGTGAGAAGGCACCATCAAAATACATTACCCATTCACTTGTCGCTTCTTGTACGGGTGCACTTGTTTCTTGGACTTCTTCATCAGGCGTCGGGGTCCACTCAGCTATGAATTCTGCCAAAGCTCGACTCTGTATGGTTGAGGTACTTTCAAACTTGAGTCCAAAGCTTGACAGCTCCAGTGCCCACTCAACGATCCTGCCTGTTGCTTCTGGATTGTGCAATATCCTCTTCAGCGGAAAGCGAGTGACCACTGTTATCTCATGTGCTTGGAAGTAATGGCGCAGCTTTCTCGAGGCCATGAGGAGGCCGAAAAGCAACTTCTGTACCCCAGAGTATCTTGATCTAGCCCCCTGCAAGAGGGAACTTACAAAATACACTGGGCGATGCACCATCTTCTTCCGCACTTCTTCCTGTTCCTGCGCAGAGTTGTCCTTGTCGGGGCCAGAGCTTGTCGGAGCAGCCCCCTGCTTGACGCAGGATTCGCTTGCCGGTGGTGCAGACTCCTCGTCGGCCTCCCTCTCCGCTACTAACGCAGCACTAACCACCTGGTTGGTTGCCGCTAGGTATAGCAGCAACTTTTCCTGTGGTCTAGGTGCGACAAGTATTGGAGTGGAGGATAGGTACCGTTTCAAATCTTGCAGCGCTGCCTCCGCTTCCGGAGTCCACTTCATGGGACCTGCCTTCTTCAAGATTTTGAAGAAAGGTAGGGCGCGTTCTGCAGATTTCGAAATGAACCTACTGAGGGCAGCCACACAACCTGCAAGCCTTCTGACATCCTTGACGCGCTTCGGGGCCTCGATCTGCTCAATGGCTTTAATCTTGTCGGGGTTAGCTTCAATCCCCCTCTGTGACACAAAGAACCCGAGAAGCTTGCCGGAGGGGACTCCAAAGACGCACTTCTCGGGGTTCAACTTAAGCTGTATCTTGCGCAGGTTCTGAAATGTCTCTTCCAAATCTTGGACCAGGGTATCCTTGCTCTTGCTCTTCACCACGATGTCATCCATGTAAGCCTCTACATTTCTGTGGATCTGTGGCTCGAAAGCAGTGTGCACTACCCTTGCAAATGTTGATCCTGCATTCTTCAGTCCAAATGGCATGCGTATGAAGCAATAAGTGCCACATGGAGTGATAAATGCAGTCTTCTCTTCATCTTCTTTGGCCATAAAGATCTGGTGGTAGCCTGAATATGCATCAAGGAAAGAGAGCAGCTCACATCCGGCAGTGGAGTCAACGATCTGGTCAATGCGCGGCAAGGGAAATGGATCCTTAGGACATGCTTTATTCACATCGGTGAAGTCTATACACAGTCTCCACTTCCCATTGGCCTTGCGCACGACGACTGGGTTTGCTAACCACGTCGGATGGATCACGCCTCTAACTAGGCCTGCTGCCTCTAGCTTCTTGATTTCTTCAGCAATGAATTCTTGGCGCTCCACGGCTTGCTTCCTCACCTTCTGCTTGACGGGCCGCGCATGAGGACAAACAGCAAGCTTGTGCTCAATCACCTTCCTAGGAACACCGGGGATGTCAGATGGTTGCCAGGCAAACACATCGACATTCGCCCGCAGGAAGGCAACGAGCGCGCTTTCCTATTTGCTGTCAAGCGTGGCACTGATGGTGAAGGTACCACCAGTGCCGTCCTCCTTGGCGGACACCTTCTTGGTTGCCGGAGGAGCGGCCATCCCCTTCTTACACTTGCCGGTGGAGCTCGATGGAACGTCCTCGACGGCAGCGCAGCACTCCGAAGAGGTGCGGTTGCCGGAGTGGGCCCCAGAGCACTTGCCGGACTTGGTCTTCGTCTTCTTCCCCCCGGGAGCTTCAGCGGCAAGTGTGTCCTTCTCTGCTGCGGCTGCTGCATCCCGGTAGATCTTGTCGGCGCAGACAAGCGCATCTTTCTTGTCGCCATGGACAGTGATGACGCTTATCGGCCCCGGCATCTTGAGTACGTTGTAAGCATGGTGGGAAGCTGCCATGAACTTGGCGAGGGCGGGACGGCCGAGTATCCCATTGTATGGCAACGGGATATCGGCGACGTCAAATGTGATGCGCTGAGTTCTGAAGTTGAGCTCCCCGCCAAAGGTCACCGGCAGAGTTATCTTCCCCTTGGGCTTGCTCCTTCCCGGGTTGATTCCTTGGAAAGAACCGGTCTCTTCGAGCTCGCCATCTGGGATTTGGAGTTTCTTGATCACAGCAGAGGAGATCAAGTTCAGCCCGGCCCCGCCGTCAACCAACATTTTAGTGACCTTGAGGTTGCGGATGGTGGGTGAGACCAGCATCGGCAAGCACCCGACCGCAGTGGTGCGGTCAGGGTGATCCTCAAGATCAAAAATGATGGGCGTGCTGGACCATTTGAGGAGCCTGCGCGACTCCACGGGCGGCTCTGCTGCATTCACCTCGCGCACCCACTGCTTGAGCTGGCGGTGGGAGGTGTGCAAAGAGGCGCCACCGTCGACGCACAGGACCTCCGTGGCCTTCTGGAACTCCTGCTCGCTGTTATCCTCATCCTCCATGTCTTCGTCGTCGTCTTCTTCATCCTTGTCGCGACCCCGGGGAGGTCGGTCACCTTGCCGCTGCTTTGCCTTGCCGCGGCGTCCTCCCCGGCCATTGAATGGCCGCTTCTTGCTTGGTTCTCCTCCGCCACCTTGGGCCTTCTCCTTGTCGCGCCTCTCGTACTCAGCTTTCTGCTGCTCGACGAGGTACTCAACGCGTTTGCAGTTGGAGAGGTCGTGGCCCTTGGTGCGGTGGATCTTGCAGTATTGCTTGTCGGAGCCGTCCTGCTTGTCGGCTGCCGCCACAGGGGCAGGCTCCTTGCCGGGGCCGCCAGCCTGTGTTTGCTTGGCGGGAGCCTCCTTGCCGGACTTCTCGACGGCAAGCACTTCCTTCTTGTTCTTCCTTCTATTGTTCCGCCGCCGGCTCTTCTTTGCCGGGGTGGCGTCGTCGCTGTCGCTTCCTCCTGCGCCAGCATCCTCCCCGGGGAGTCTCCTCCCCTCTTCTGCGCGCGCGCACTTATCAGCTAGAGCATAAAGCTCGCTGACATCCCGTATCTTGGTCATGGCCATCTCCTCACGCATGCGGCGGTTACGTACGTTCTGGTGGAACGCACTAATAACCGCGGCAGGGTGGACGTCGGGGATGTTGTGCTGCACGCGGCTGAAGTGTTGAATGTACTTGCGCAGGGATTCTCCTTCCTTCTGGGCCAGAATGTGGAGATCGCTCTCCTGGCCGTGGGGTTTGTGGCCGCCCGTGAAGGTGCCAACAAACTGATGGCAAAGATCTGCCCAAAAAGAAATGGAGCCCTCCGGCAAGTGCATAAGCCAGGAACGACCGTTCGGCTTTAGCACGAGCGGGAAGTAGTTCGCCAAAATCTTCTCGTCGCGCCCCCCGGCAGCCTGCACCGCGATGGTGTAAATGCTGAGGAATTCCGAGGGGTGCGTCTTGCCGTCGTACTTCTCCGGTACGTCGGGCTTGAAGTTCTTCATGCTGGGCCACTGGACGCGCCGCAGCTCGCGGGTAAACGCAGGGTAACCTGCCGCGTACGGCAAGTCGCCTGGTTCACCGGGCACGCGCGTGTCGACAGCGGCTCCAGCTTGCTGATCTGATTGTCGCCGAGCTTCTCGGCGGCGCTCGATTGTTGTTCGAGCGTCTTCTTGTCGCCGGTCGTCAAGGACTTGGCGCTGGTCCCGACGAGCCCGCGGATCCGACGACGCCGTGGAGCCGTCGTCGGCGTTGTTCCGGCGGGGCGGCGTCTTCTGCTTCTGCGGCGGGGAGTGCACGGTGGTTGCACCCCCGGCGGTCTTGTCGCCGTCGGCCTTCGTCTTCTCGACTTGCCGCGGCCGCGAGGTCGCCGGCTGCTGTGGAGAGTCGTTGTTGGCGAAGGCGATCAGGCTCTGGATGGTGGCCCTCCAGTCTTCGGCCTTGTCTGCCGTTGGAGGGAAGTCGAGGAGCAGTTGCGCCCTTGCGAGCGCTTCTGCTGGAGTGGAGGGGAGCGGGGGCGAGCGGTGCGAGGAGCGGGATATGCTCGGACTCCTAACAGCGTTAGAAGGAGCAGGGTCCCGCCCCGGCGACCGCGCTTTGCTCGTGCCAGGACGATGGCCCGGAGCGTCCCGCGAACCTCCGGTTTGCCCTTGGCCCAGCAAGCGGATGCCACCTCCTGTGGCATGGCGCTGCTGGGTTGTCGTTTGCTGAGATGGACGTGGCGCGTCCACGGAGACCGAGGCTCGGTCGTCCGTCTTGTCCTTGGATTTGGTGGCGCCGCGCGTGTCCTCGCCGGCGACCACCCTTCCGACGGCGTCTCCCTCGCCCACCGTCGGTTCCGGTGGCGGCGGATGAGACGCAGACGGGCCTGCGACCTCCGAAGCCTTCTTCTTCGGGGCCATGGCGCAGTTGCTGATGAGGTTGCTGATGAAACTGGAGAGGTTGATGAAGAATGCGCCCGCGTGAATGCCGGATCAGGTTCGCACAACCTCGACGCCCCCTACCTGGCGCGCCACGAGCACCTATGGGACCGGAGCCCCTTGTTCGTGCGGTAAGGGAGCGGAGGGAGCACAAAGAGCAGATCGTAGAGAGCACACGGGCAGTTTACCCAGGTTCGGGCCGCGATGGACGCGTAAAACTCTACTCCCGCTCGATTGTATTGAGTTGGGGAGCTCGGGAGCTTGAAGAACTAGCTACACCGAGCGAATGAGCGATCTAGGTTCCGAACCCCCCCCCCCCCCACGTTGTGCATGGGCCTCCTTTTATAGTGCAAGGGGTCACCGACAGGTGTCAACGT
>LR738715.1:122685833-122703626 GCA_902687465.1 Secale cereale | reverse complement strand
CCCCTTGTTCGTGCGGTAAGGGAGCGGAGGGAGCACAAAGAGCAGATCGTAGAGAGCACACGGGCAGTTTACCCAGGTTCGGGCCGCGATGGACGCGTAAAACCCTACTCCTGCTCGATTGTATTGAGTTGGGGAGCTCGGGAGCTTGAAGAACTAGCTACACCGAGCGAATGAGCGATCTAGGTTCCGAACCCCCCCCCCCCCACGTTGTGCATGGGCCTCCTTTTATAGTGCAAGGGGTCACCGACAGGTGTCAACGTAGGAGAAAGGGTAAAAAAGTAAAAGTGGTGGTAGTTGTAACAGTGCGGGAATAGTGGAGCTACAGTGGATGAACAGTGGTCATCACCTACTTTGACAGTGGGGGACAAGAGCATTTAATGCCCGTCGCCGTCGACCCCAAAAGCACCCGCCCTTGCGTCTCCGTTTGCCACAGCGATGGCTTTACCACCGTGGAGCGCCGCCGTGTCCCCCAGGCTGCACAGCCATCCGCCACGCGTCCCTGGAGCGGCCCCAGGGCGACGCGTGGTTCGATGAGCTGGAGCGTGGGCACACAGCGCAACTCTCCCGGCAAGCACCTTGCCGGGGTCTTGACCTTGCCGGGCCCGGGAGCTTGTCGGGCTCTGAAGCTTGTCGCTCTCCGGGCCCTGCCGGGGCGCATGTTGCGCCGAGGCATGTCTTCCGTAACATAATCTTCTAGTCTTCCTGGCAAGCTCCTCTTGCCAGGGCCTTGCGTGAGTGAGGTAATCTTGAGCCTGGAACGGCCTTCCCGGCAAGCTCCACTCGCCGGGGTCTTGATCTTCTGTCTTGTATACTTTGTTTTTGAATGGTTTTATATGGAGCAGGAAGGTCTCCGGCAAGCGCGTGGTAGGCCCTGCCGCGGGAAGCTACTACGGCCCGTGCACAAGTTGGGGTACTGAGGTACCCCTACCTTAGTACACCGACAAAGAGAGTTCAAGCAACCAACTAAATAAAAGCTCTTGGAAAGATAAGCATGAATACTAAGAGCAGAGTATGATAGTAGCTATTAAAAGACAAAGAACACACACAGCATAGATAGACATGAAAATTCTATGTAATGTTCTAGGTAGAGGTGGAGCGTGTTTCTCTCCCACATAAAGGAATGCTGGGTTCCGACTCGTTATGAAAAACTAAAAAGAAAACTAAAAGCAAGACGCTCCAAGCATAGCACATAACACATGAAGTGATAAAAATATAGCGAAACGAAAGACGAACTGATAGTGTTGATGGAGAAGGGGATGCACGGGGGCATCCCCAAGCTTAGACGCTTGAGTCTCCTTGAATATTTCTTGGGGGTGCACGGGGGCATCCCCAAGCTTGAGTGCTTGACACTCCTGAATCTTTTTATCATCTTCCCTCGCACACTTGAAAACTCCCTTCATACACAACTCATCATAATCTGATTAGCGAGGTTAGTACCCTTAATAAAATAATTATAACTTGCTGGAAATAAGGATATTCTTGAAGTTCTACTGTTTCTCAAGATTGCCAAAAGGTTTTTGCAAAGAAAAAGCAAGTTCTTAATTTGCAAAGTGAAGGTAAGGCAAAACAGGACAGAATCTGTGAAAAACAGAACAGCAGGCAGTAATTGATCTGTTCGGGATACTTCTGCAACTCAAATCAAAAAACTCAGAACTGACGCACGGAAGACAATTATATAGAGAACGCTGTCGAAAAAATTCAGACCAAAAAGATGATCTGGTGATTTTATACGATTTTTTCTATCCAAGGACAGAATCTGTTTCCTGGACAGCACCTCGCAACTTTTGAACTTTCTAGCAATCGGAGGCTATACTTGGCACAAATATGAAAAGCAAAGATACAATGATGATGCTACAGCAGTAAACAACATCAAGACACAACAAAAGCAAAAATTTTATTCATGTGGGCTGCCTCCCAAAATCGCTTTCTTTTATGCCTTTAAGCTAGGCATAATGCATAGATCAAGTTGTATCAATTGAACCATCATCAAGGTCATCAAAAAGCTCTTCAATAATACAACTAGTCTTAAGAGGACTCTCAAATAAAGGCCTCATAGAGATACTTCTAGGTAGAAGACCAAAAGGATAAAAGTCAAGGGAAGATTCATTTATAAATTCATCAACGATAGGTGTTTCTTCCAAAGTCTTTACAGTTTCAACCCCTTTGGCAATAGGTGGATTGCTTTTAGAATGGGGAGCCTTTGGAACGTGAACGAACTTAGGCTCCCTCTTTGCCGGAGTTTCTACCTTTTCGGTTTTGATTGAGGAGAAAGTAGTTCCTAAGGTATCAAATATTTCCTCAATCGTGTCCATCCTAGAAGAGTCAGAATCATGGAATTTGACGGTCTCCAAAATTTTGAAATTTTTTTGCATGGAGCTATCAAGTCTATACAAATTCCCTTGGATCTTTCGATCCAACTCATTCATCTTATTAGTGCTTGGCATCTCTAGCTCTATTTTTTCAAGTTTTTTCATAATGTGAGCTAGGGTGATGTCCTCTCGAATGCTAACAACAGGGGGACTCCCAACAAGATTTTCAATAATACTAAGAGACTCCCAAACTGGGGCCTCTAGGAAATTTCCATTGATAGCAGTATCTAGAATAAACCTATTCCAAGAAGTAATTCCAACATAAAAATTTCTAAGCAAGATAGTAGTAGGTTGCTTCTTGGTGGCTCTTTTTTGTGAATCATTAATTCTATACCAAGCATCTTTCAAACTTTCCCCACCTCTTTGTTTAAAGGTGAGAACTTCTGCCTCGTCAAAGACAAAAGGACCCGACATAATGATAACTAAAGAACAAGATAACTATTTTTGTGATTTTCGATAAAAGGAACTAAAGCAAAAATGAAAGGTAAACTAACAAGACTAAAAAGCAAAGGTAAAAGATAGCATGCAACTCCCCTATCCTGAAGAGTGGAGTCCCCGGTAACGGCGCCAGAAAATACTCCTTGATGGGCCTCGAACCCCTCGTTGGTTACCCCAAGTGGAAGGTGTAAGATGCAGTAAGTAGAAGTGTTTTCCCCTAGCAAAGATGCCAAGGATCGAATCCCCAGAGACTCCTAGGTTCAACTGCTAACGGCGCAATTAGCAATCAATGTGGACCTGCACACAGATACAAATAACTTTGCTCCCAACGAGTACAGAGAGGTTGTCAATCCCTCCGGCCTTGTAGTTCACAAAGGGTTAAAAGCAATGATAGTAGTGATAGATAGTTTTTGCAATAGTAAGTAAATAGCAAAAAGTAAATAGTGGATGTGATCAATGATGGTAATATGGACCGGAGTCTCATGATGTTCACTAGTGATGTCTCTCTCCCAAAAGACGATAAAACAGCTATGTGAGGTAACAAATTACAGCTGGGCAATTGACAGGACCACGAACGCAAACCAATGCTGACTACATTGCAAGAAAGGTTGAGGTTCAAAGCATGGGCGGTACGCCAAAGTAAGTAGACCGAAATCCATCAATATCTACTACTAATCATCCACCTTGAGATATCTATCCAGAACATCTCGCTGGTATTAAGTTGCGAGTCCCACCCATAGTGTAAACTCAATGCAACAGACAACTGCATTAAAAGAACTTTGCGTAAAGTAAACAATCCTTGCACCCGCGGGCACAAGCACCGTTGTTTTCACCCTTGTGGCAACAGCACATCCCCTAGACTCATGTTTTTGTCACTCAAGCCAGTCATCGAGGGGCATGAACCCACAATCGAGCATAATGTTCCCTCTTGGAGTCACTACCTAGTACTCGGCCAAAGCAATAACTAACAACGGAGAACATGCAAGAATTACTTATGAACTAAAATATAAAAGAGGTGAATCAAATATATTACTCAAGATCAATCTGAACATAATCTCATAATCCATCGGATCCCAGCAAACTGAACATAGCAACAGCATAAGGATTACATAGGTGCCTCGATCATGTAGGGCAGCTCACGAGGACTAATTAGTGAAGCACAAGAACGGGAGGAGAACATCACATAGCTACTGGTCATGGACTCATGGTCCAAGGGAGACTACTCACGAGTCATCCGGGAGGCGTCCATGGTGGTGGAGAAGCTCCCGGTGGTGATCCTCCCCTCCGGCAGGGTGCCGGGAAGAGTTCTCCTGGTGCTTCCGATCTTGGAAGCGTCGGCGGCGGCGGAACAGAGATGGGATCGCGAAAAGAGTTCCTGTTCTGAGGGTTCCGGAGGGCCCTTTAAATATATGCCAAAGTAGGGCACCGGGGGAGTTTCGGGGGGCCCAAGCGCCCCCCGGCGCGGCCCAGGGGGGGCGCCCACAGGGCGCCTGGAGCCCCTGTGCCCCCCCAGGCTGCCCTTCGGACGCAGTGTTGTTTCCGGATCGCTGATTTTTTATATACTTTTTCTGGATTTTTTTGGGCAGTTCTCGAAACGTGAAAACCTGAAATACAAAAACAGCTGAAAACAGAAACTGGCACTAGGGTGCACTGGATTAGTAAGTTAGTCCAAATATGATCAAAAGTGTATGGAACTGTATGAATATCATAGCATTATCACCCAAAAGTGGCATGGAGCAAGCAGAAATTATAGATACGTTTTGGACGTATCATTGGCCAAGTCGTAACTTCTGCCAGGGGTTTTCCTTCAGCAAGAGTGTGCTTGCTTCCTTGACAGGTCCTGGGGCCTGTGGGTTATGGCCCATCTCATCACTAGCAACACTTGGTCTCATCATCGGGTTGCAAATGCTCATACTTCCAACATCCAACTTCCTTGGCTTTCTTAAATCCATGCAATTATGCCTTACTTCTCTGTGGGTAAAATTACGATGCAATTACTCAGACTCATCTTTGGGCAATCCACTCCAAGTCTGATGTAACCAACCACTAGTTAGTGTATTCGGGTAACGGTGTTGGATTCTACCACACTTAAAATGAATAACACTAGTTTTCTTCAAAATCTTATTCCATGCATCATGTCTTCACTCATCACTATAGAGTAACAACTCATAAAATCCAAAATCAATACCAGGCTGCTAACTGTATTGATTCTCAACTTACTACGATCTACTACACTTCCATTGCAGGCTTCAACTCCAATACTTAGCACAAAACTCCTTCTTCTCGGTTCAATCTATAGCAAAAATGCACTGCCTTACTACAATAGATACACATAACTATAGACAAGTCTCATGGTTCCCTTGTGATTATGTAGCCTCCTTAGGTCCTCGGCTAAAGGGTCCACGTCAGAACTTGTACATCCTTAACTCAATCCTTGGGGTTACTGTAGTTCCATACTCTAGCATTACACCCTCGTAAAATCCAATCATACTTCTTTCCTTCATACTCTTGGGGTAAGCTTCATATCAAAATAAACTCCAACTATTTGTGCAAACTCCACTAATTGGGGCAACACATTCCTTCCTATGGGTTCAGGGTTCACACAGTGAGGTACCACTAAACAAAATGCATTGGTTCATCCATAATCCGTATTCTCCTCATATCAAATCTTTTATTACTTCTTGAACCAGTATTCAATACTCCAATTTCCAAGGGTGCATCACTACAATTTCTACTATCTAGATAGTCTGGTATGATCAAGAATTTATTCCATCTATATCCATTCGTCCTAGCTAAGGGTGCTTCAATCCCACCGGAATTGTGCAACGTGATTCTTAAAATCATCAATCTTTTGCTTCATACTATTGGCTTTGTGCTTCATCTCCACCATCTCTGCATGCATCATACTCAGGCATCCCTGGGTAAAACGAAGTCTTGCTTCGAGTATTTCTCCAATCTAACGTATGGCCTCCATAGCAGCTTCACGAACAGAATCGAAGAATGCTGTTCGCGGTACTCAGGAGATGAAAAAGTATTGACCCATAGTCTTTGGGAAAACTCCTTTCACACAGTGGAGGTGTACCTCCACGTACCATAGTTCAACTCCATTCTCCATGAAGGGATAACCCTTGTAAACTGCATCTCCTTCCAGTTGAATATGCTTCATCATGTCCTTCAGGATCTTTGGATAATCCTGGTCGCTAGTCAGGGTCATGATGGTTTTCGGGCCTTTGAGAAAAGACTCGTAAAGGGTTGTCATCTGTAGGCATAAGATAAAAGGGCACTCAGGACAATGTAGGTATTTCCTTGTGTTTGTTTGTCCGAGAAAGGTTTGGGGTCAACTACTCCAAGGGTTCTAGGTTTTGGTCTGGGTGAGATAGCAAGAGAGGCACTCATCATCATCCAACAACTCATCGCGATGAGATCCAAACATCTCAATGCATCTCCTTCTTAGACTCCAAAATATCAATTTCTATTGCTCCACGAACTATTACAATGTTCTTTCCATAACTCAACTCAACATTGTAAAAGATGTATTCCGTTTAGCTACATGCTTCATTCTAATTCCCAGATCTCGACTACTCTAATCAATCTTTCCTCCGGTCTGAACCTTCTGTGGCAAAATGCTCTACTTCCTTGTAGTGTAAACTAATGGCATAACACCAATCTAAAGACTTCATGGTGACTATCCTGGTTTTACTGGGTTCTTCGCTTCCTGGTTGGGCATTTGATAGCATAATGACCTAAATCCTTGCACCGATAACATGTGATGTCACTCAGGTCCTTTTCCGCATAAATTGGGTTCTTCTGGGGACACATGTTCTTCCTCTTACTCGACTTCTTCTTTCCTATCAATTCTTCTATCTTTTGTGGATCAAACTCCACTTCTTCTGTCGGGAAGTCTCCCAGATACTCTTGACTTTCCCTCGTGTAATACTGTGAAATGTGTCCTTCTTTTCCACATGAGTAGCAAGCACGTGAGTAATATCTGTCTAGTCCTTCTCCATCAGGGTCGTCAATATCTTCCTCCATCGCGGATTCCCTTAAGGTTTTCTTGAGGACTTCTTTCATTGCTTCTTTCTTCTGCTGGACATTTTGTTGCACCATGGGGTAAATGTGGCACTAAGCAGGGTAGTGGGTAGTTCCTTCACACAAGAAACAAGTAATCTGCCTAGTTGGGCATTCTTCAGCTAGGTGAATTTCTTCACAATTAGGGCATTCATCCTTGTGCTCCTCCTGGGTGTGTCCTATTTCTCCACAAATACTACAGGCAGAAAGTTTCTTCTTCGGCTTGTCACCACGCTCTCAGATGAGACGGGATCCTAACAGAGTGTTCTTGAACTCTTCCCAATTTTCTGCTCTATTACATCCTTGTATGGCTTGATGCATCTTCCACCATGTTGCAGCACTTTTTGTAAAGTGCTGAAGAGCGTATTGAACATCATACTTCCTTGCTACCAAATTTCTCCTGAAGTGATCCTCCTTGTTTCGTATCCATAACTCTGCCTCCGGCTGCGTCATTGGTCCAGAGACTTCAAGTCTATCTTCAGTCATCCTCTATTGGGTCCAAGGGTTTTGGGATGAGATTAGGAAGGTGGGGAGAGATACACTGAATACAAACAAAGGTTTTGAAAAGACGGGTTTTGTTATGTGGCCATCGGAAAACATCAAACAAATGATGGCTCACAATCGTCGCATCTAGCGTAAATACATAATAGGGGTTTGGTCTTCTAAAGGTCATCATCTCCTCAAAGTTGTCACTCTTCAAATCTTCGGAGTATCCATGGTTATAGCTTCAACACTTCCAATGTATGGTAAAATCCTCTTTACTCCGAAGTGGTCCAAATGGGAAAAGGGTATTGTCTAACTATTTAAGGTCAAAGGGAGGATTTGACAAATCTCAGAGAAGAAGAGAGATAAGAATCTTTTTGAAAATATAGTTTTAGAGAATCATTTCCTATGGACTGGCTAGTTTCTAGGGTCACGTCCTACAGTCAACATGTGCTCTGATACCATCTTGTAGCGACCACGATCCGAATGGACCGAAGTCTCTGTGTTCTATGTCATCCCTGGATCGGTATGCTGACACACACAGTACAAACATGATTTATAACAAAGGTAAATCACATGTATTAAGTACCGTAAATACTATTACCTCAATCGATCATAGCAGAAGCAACAAGGTTGTGGATTCCCATCAACACCAACGGCAAAGTTGAGTGTAGAAATCGTAACCCCTAACATATCACTTACTCGTCGTAAGATAATCCTGCAACATGAAACGTTGCAGCCCGAAAACGGGTCAGCACATGGAATATGCTGGCAATTCACATTGTAATGATAATGATAAGCAAGCCTACAACTACATGCATATTTGGCTGGTGGAGGCTGTAAGGGTAAAGTTTTTGCGTAAAGCCAATTTTTTCCTACTTCAAAGGAATGCATTTTAATTAACTATCATGGTAGTTGAAATATCGTTGAGAAGATAGACATCCTCTCAACCCAAATTAAAGTTCATCATTAAACCCATCAAAATTAAATTTAAAGTAACATGTTGAGATGCACATGAAAATCCAAGTACTAGATACTCAAGACGTCCATAACCGGGGACGCGGCTAATCATGATCAGTACACTCTGCAGAATTGTGCACTTTTCCCACAAGACTCGATCGCCTCCGTTTGGTTTCTCGCACTTCATGGTGTTTGAGAAACGGATGGCCGAGACATAGTCTTTCAGAAGCGCTAGCACCTTACGATCGGGCGGACCGTACCAACCTACATCCCCTATGTCTGCTAGTCCACCACTGTAAGAGTTCGCACAACCTACTCATACTATGGTAGAGCCCATAATAGCATTGTGGTTGCACACGGAAGTTTCTAGTATGAATAATCTCATGATCCCTTTGAGCCTGGGTGGCGGTCCAAAAGAAAAACAGGCAATCCTGGAATACCCAGATGCCTCAATCCACCCAGATGTGTATTAATGTTGCCACCTTAAGTTGAACCATTAATTAACAAACTCACATCTGTCAT
Source organism: Secale cereale (assembly GCA_902687465.1). Classification (NCBI taxonomy): domain Eukaryota; kingdom Viridiplantae; phylum Streptophyta; class Magnoliopsida; order Poales; family Poaceae; genus Secale; species Secale cereale. The sequence goes on along the minus strand of LR738715.1, from coordinate 122,694,786 downwards.
GGATTTCACTCACCCAATCCACGTCTACGAGCATAGCAGGTCCTAACAGCAACGTAGAAGTAACTCCCAGGGTTTGAATGTAATGCAGGTAATAGGTACTACCTCAATCTACTTCCCAATCCCACAAATTAATTAATCCTACTCATGCAATGTGTGAGGGTTTGACTAATGCAATGAAAACTGGGTAATTGGAAAGTATGATCAAAGTGTTACTTGCCTGCAATGTTGATGAAGATGATTCGCACTCAAAACTCTTGATAGATCTACTCATCACACTCCGGTCAATCTATCGTAGGCAAGCAATGGTAACCACACATAAGCAATCACACAGAAAGATCAGACAGATCGAATAAACACTTCGGAAAACTTCAAAAACACACGAATGAATCTTCAAACACAAGACAATTTCCAACAGTACCAAAATTATGTGAATTTGGCCTTATCAGAAAGTTTAGGTCAAGAGCTTCGATTTGCAAAAAGAATCAACTCAAACGGAGTTACGAAACTCAAGTTATGATCAAACGAAGTTCAAATCTAAAACTAGTTGAATTCAAATTTTAACTTTTCAACAAAACATGTTTAACTTGTATTACTAGAAAGAGGGGATCGTAACGAAGACGTGGGCGTTGGTTTCGTTGGATTTGGACCAACAGGTAAAAAGATATGGCCGAAAGAAGATTAGGGGCTAAATTGTAAATAACTTCACAGATAAGTCCCTGGCCGAAAATAAAAGAAAAAGAAAAAGACTACCGGGCGAACGCTCACTTTTAGGGCTTAACCAGTGAACATTCACTGTATAGATCTAACCTAATAAAAAAACCGAACTAAAACAAAACCTAACTTAAACAGAAAACCGAAGCGGTTTTTACCTATGTGTTTTTCCGACGAAAAACCGCCGGTTCGGCGAATAAAACCGGGCGACGGATTGGGCTCAGATCGGGCTCAGACCCGGCCGGCGAGGCGGGGCCATCGGCGGCGGGATGCGGCACGGGGCAGGGCGGCGAGCGAGGCGAAGGGCGGAGGGCGAGGCAGAGCGCGGCGGCGGCGGCGCAAAGCAGCAGCGGCGGCGGCAGAAGCTGAAGCAGCGGCGGCGGCGTTTTTGCGGCGGCGACGGCGAAATCGCAGGCGGCACGATGTGAGCTGAGAGAGGAGAGAGGGGCGGCGCGGCGGGCTTTATAGGAGGGCGGGGGCCTGCTTGCGTGGGGGAGGGGGCAAGGGAGGCGGTGCCGTGGCGGGCGCGAACGCCGAGGTCGTGGCGGCGGCGGACTCCAGGGAGGAGGAGTCCCGATGGGGCTCGGAGACGAGCGAGGAAGACGGCATGTTGGGCCGGCTGGCTGGGCTTCGGCCCAGCTAGCTCGAAGAGTTTCTTTTTAACAAATTACCAGAGGAACAAAATAAATAAAACCAAATAAATAAAAATATTATATAGACATATAATATATCAAAATTTGCAGAAAATTAATTCCTACAAGATGAACATTTTACTACTGTCAAATAAAAATGTCCACAAAATCTAATAAATAAAAAGGTCCTACTGTTGCAAAAAAAATCCAATAAAAATCACTTTAAAATCCCAAAAAGAATTCAAATTCATTTATCTCCAATTTTTTGCTGTAGGGAATCATGTTACCCTATTTTCCATGTAATATATTTTTGGAGAGAAATAATTTGAATAAAAACCCAAATAACTCAATATTGAAATTGAGTTGCATAAAATTTCAGAAAAACTTCCAACTCATATTTCCTATAATTTGAAGAAGTCATTTTATCTTCTCTCTGGAAAATCATTGAGTTGCTTAAAGTCTCTGAATTGAAAATATTGTGAGGAAGAAATTCAAAATCCTTTTCAAAGCCCTTTATCATTTTTAATAATAAATGGAAGAAGTCATATTATCTTCACTCTAGGGTTTTGTGTTGAAAAGAAATTGAATTCCCTCGGAGATCAAAAGAAAAGTGAAAGTTTTGGGAAAGTCATTTTATTCCCTCTCATTTAACTTTCAAAAGTTTCCAATTTCACTCAATTTCACTCAGCACAACAACAAGCAATCAATTCTAGCTATTTATTATAACATTCCAAAATTTAGAATTTTGGGATGTTACAGGATCAGACCAACCACCCTCGCAACAACAGAAATAAAATAAGTTTCCAGAAAAATGGGGCGAACAAACCCACGACAAATGACACGCGTCCAAACAAGAATTTTCATGCAAGGGACAAGGATTTCACCTCTCGCCCAGATGTTACCTGCTACGCATGTAGAGAAGAAGGACACTATGCTAAACAGTGCCCAAAGCCAAGAAACTCAGCACCGAAGCCTAACAGCAATGGAAACAGTTCCGCGCCCAAGCATAACAACTTCAACCCCAATAACAACCACAAGAAAGGCCACCTGAACCATGTGACCAAGGAGCAAGCACAAGATGCCCCGGATATCGTACTCGGTACGTTCCCTGTCAACACAATACCTGCCACGGTTTTGTTTGATTCTGGAGCTTCTCATTCGTTCATTTGGAAGAGTTTTGCTTTGCAACACGATTTTTCAATATTTCCCTTGGGAAAATCAATGACCATCAAGTCCCCCGGAAGTAAGCAGATCACTCAGAATTACTGCCAAGGTTTGACCATTGAAATTGAAGGATTAAAGTTTCACGCAAACCTCATCGTGTTGGAAAACAAGGGACTGGATGTTATCCTGGGTATGGATTGGCTAACCACCAACAAAGGATTTATCGATTGCTTCAATAGGACAGTGATTCTTACTCATCATCACGGAAAGACAATAAGAGTCGCAGCTCAAGAAAGGCCAGTATCACAGCAACCAAAATTAAACAAGGTAGACACTTCTGAGTTAAGCCAATTTCCAGTTGTATGTGAATTTCCGGACGTATTTCCCGAAGAACTACCGGGCATGCCACCAGACAGAGAAATAGAATTCATCATTGAGCTAGCGCCTGGAACCACCCCCATATACAAAAAGCCGTACAGAATGGCACCATCCGAGTTGGTTGAACTAAAGAAACAAATCAAGGAATTGCTGGACAAAGGATTCATACGGGCCAGCTCCTCACCTTGGGGTTCGCCGGTATTATTTGCCAAAAAGAAGGATGGGACTATTAGGTTGTGTATAGATAGACTACCGAGCGCTCAACATGGTCACAATCAAGAACAAATATCCGATGCCACGGATAAATGATTTATTTGACCAGCTCGCACAAGCCAAGGTTTTCTCAAAAGTTGACTTAAGGTCAGGTTATCATCAATTGAAAGTACGAACCGAAGATATCCCGAAAACAGCATTCACCTCCAGATACGGACTTTATGAATTTACAGTAATGCCGTTTCGACTGACCAACGCCCCCGCATATTTCGTCCACCTCATGAACAAAGTATTTATGAAATTCATGGACAAATTTGTGGTGGTATTTATTGATGATATGTTGGTATATTCAAAGACACCGGAAGAACATGCTGAACACCTCCGCATTGTACTGGGAGAATTAAGGAAACACCAACTTTACGCCAAATTCAGCAAATGTGAATTTTGGTTAAGGCAAGTGGGTTTCCTAGGACACGTATTAACACAAGAAGGAATTGTTGTGGACCCGGATAAAGTTAAGGCCGTACTTGGTTGGAAGTCACCGGCCAGTGTAACGGATATACGAAGTTTCCTCGGTATGGCTGGATATTACAGAAGGTTTATTGAAGGATTTTCCACCATAGCCAAACCAATGACACAGTTACTCAAGAAGGATAAGAAATTCCTATGGACCGAAGCATGTGAGAAAAGCTTCCAAGAACTCAAAAAGAAGTTAACAACAGCCCCAATATTGATTGTACCAGACATACACAAGAGTTTTGAAGTATATTGCGACGCATCCCGAAAAGGCCTCGGGTGCGTACTAATGCAAGAGGGCAAAGTAGTCGCCTACGCTTCCCGGCAACTGAGAAAACATGAAGAAAATTACCATACTCACGATTTGGAGTTGGCAGCAGTCATTCATGCACTCAAGGAGTGGAGGCACTTTTTGCTTGGAAATCGCTGTGAAATATATACGGACCATAAGAGTCTCAGATATATTTTCACGCAGCCAGAACTCAACTTACGACAACGACGCTGGCTGGAACTGGTAAAAGATTATGACGTTGGTATCCACTACCACCCAGGGAAGGCAAACGTAGTAGCAGATGCTCTCAGCCGTAACCCCAGCCCGAACAGCGGCAGCCTACAGAACCTGAGACCCGAATTTCAGCAAGAATTCGCCAGACTCAACCTAATGATGGTCACTGAAGGCGAAGTGTCAAATCTGGAAATACGGCCTACACTAAAAGAACAAATAAAGAAGGATCAGCATGGACACCCCAGCATCGAAGGGATAAAAAGAAAAGTAAGTCAGGGCAAGGCCTCAGAATTCACCATAGACAGTGAGGGAATATTATGGTTCGGAAACAAACTTTGCGTACTAAATAGCAACGACCTTAAACAGAAAATTCTAGCAGAAAGCAACACTGCTCCATACTCAATCCACCCTGGAGGGACAAAAATGTACAAGGACATTCAGGAAAGATTTTGGTGGCACGGCATGAAAAGGGATATAGCCACATTTATTGCATGCTGCGATTCATGTCAACGCATTAAAGCCGAGCACCAAAACCCGCAGGACTCCTACAACCAAACAAGATACCAGAATGGAAATGGGACGATATTGGAATGGATTTTATTGTTGGACTACCACGGTCACAACACAGTGATGATGCCATATGGGTCATCACAGATAGACTGATCAAGGTAGCACACTTCATACCAGTCAAGACAACCCACACCACCCAAAAGTTTGCCAAGCTTTACCTCGCCCGTATAGTATGCCTACATGGGGTTCCAAAGACTATAATATCCGACAGAGGCACTTAGTTCGTCTCCAAATTTTGGGACCAGTTGCAACAAGCCCTCGGAACGCAACTAACATTCAGTACAGCTTATCACCCCCAGACTGGAGGACAAACGGAACGAGTAAATCAAATACTTGAATACATGCTAAGGGCATGTGTCCTCACATATGGGACCAGTTGGGAGGCAAGCTTACCATATACCGAGTTTGCATACAACAATAGTTACCAAGCCAGCCTGCAGATGGCACTGCTCGAAGCCTTGTACGGACGAAGATGTCGTACTCCATTAAACTGGTGGTAAATAGGGGACAGTCGTATATTCGGCCCAAATATGTTGAAAGAAGCTGAGGAGAGAGTAAAAATAATACGGGATCGACTCAAAACAGGCCAAAGCCGACAGAAGAGCTATTACGATCAAAAGCATCGGGAAATAAGTTTTGAGCCCGGTGAAAACGTATACTTACGTGTATCACCTATGAGAGGGCTGGAACGATTCAAGGTCAAAGGGAAACTAGCACCCCGGTTCATCGGACCCTTTCATATAATTGCACGGAGAGGCACAGTAGCTTACAGCTGGACCTTCCCAAGGAACTGTCAGACGTCCACGACGTGTTCCATGTCTCGCAACTACGGGAGTGTGTAAGCAACCCAGAGAAACATGTGTCACCTGAAAACCTTGATGTGCAACCAGATCTCACCTACCGGGAACACCCAGTAAAATTTTTGGAGGAGTCTGAAAGGAGAACCCGTCAGAAGACTATTAAATTTCTCAAGGTTCAGTGGAGTAATCACAGAGAGGATGAGGCAACATGGGAAAGGGAAGATTTCCTTCGGACAGAACACCCACACCTATTTGAGGATCAGCTGAAATCTCGGGGACGAGATTTTTCCTAAGGGGGTAGGTGTTGTAACACCCCAAATTTTTGGGTTAGGTTTTTCTTCCAAAACTTTTGGTCTTTTGGAAGGGGGTTGTTTGATCTTCTCTTAAGACCCTTCTAAAATCTCTTCTAGCCAAAGTTTGTGTGTTTTCTCAAGCCTGGTTTTTGGTCTTGAAGGTTTTCTCTTGTGTTAGCTCCAGCACAAGTTGAGTTTCAAAAGAGGTTGTTTGATTTCTCTCCTTCTTGATTTAAACCTCTCAGGTTTAACCTTGGACCTATCTTCCTCTCCATCCTCCATCTTGCCATGACCCCAACATAAATATTTCTCTCCAAGACTCCCTCCACACCTTAAGACAAGTCTCTCACCAATTCCAGTAAGTTTCAACCTTATTGGAATTTTCCTCTATTTACTTTACTCCAAAAACTATTTCTGTCTTTTATAGTGGACCTTGGTGATTTACAAAGGAACCACCATATCCATCTTGTTGTTTGATTCCAAACTAACTCCCCTAGTTAGTCCTTAGTACCCACAACCTAGACCCATCTTGTTTCACTGGTCCATAGTTCAAAATTTTCAAATTTCACTTACTGCAAGTTTGGACCAGATTTGCAAAATTTGGTGAAATTCATATTTATCTTCTTCCAAAAATTCTGTGAAAATTCAGGCAACCTCTAGATGCATCAAGAGGCCACTCCACCAAATATAAGCCCCAGAAATATTTCCCACATGCCAGAATCATTTCATCGAACACCTGGCATGCACTGTGCTGTCAGGTTAACAAACTGCTAACTGAAGTTGTCGACAGTGCAGTTCGTCAGTTCGTCAGAGCCGCAGCGACAATCTTGCCAGTGCCTCCCTTGGATCGATGCACACTGCACCTCCTGCTTATCCAACACGCCGCACGCTCTCTTGGCAGCTTCTGGGCGTCGGTGGCGCCCTGGCCCGACCACGCCGGCGACTTCCAAGGCAACAGAACGGCCCGTGGTGGTTGGCAGAAAGCATCCTGCAGCTCGACGCCGTTTGGCACCGCCCAAGTCACCCCAGCGCTCCGCGTGGCCTTCTCCACTGCCAGCGCATGCCTGCAGCACCGTCGCCGCGGCCTGGCGCGCAGAGCGTGTTCTCTGCCGCTGACGTGCCGCACGGCCGTTCCGTCGAGGGCAGCCCGTAATCACCCCTCCCCTGCTAAGTTAGGCACGGGAATGGAACCAGTGCCCCTCCTAGTCGATGCTCAAGCCCCTAAGCCCACCGTCCAGCCACTGCATCGCCGTAATCGCTCGCCGGACTTATCCCGTTCACGGCAACCGCCTCGGGCCGGCTATATAAAGCACCCCCGAGCTCGTTCTCGAGCCCGCACACCCCCACCATCTCCCTAGACCGCGCCCAGCCTCTGGAAGAGCCTCGAGGGGCCCTTCTTCCCCAACTCCGGCCAACTCCGTCCGCCTCGGGCTCCAACAGCGTTCTCTCCGGTGAGAGCACCTCTGCCGCCGTGGACTCGAGCGTAGCACCCTGGCACCTACCTAAACCTAACCCCCACTCCAACTCGACCCCAGGAACTCTCCCCAACGAGGCCCACGACCACCCGAGCCGCCGTCCGCTGGAGACAGGGTCGCCGTCAACGTGGGGCTCGCCGACGCTCAACTCCACCACCAATCGTCGCGGAAGATCACCAAGAAGTTGTACGTACCACTCCCCTCCCCTAACTCGCCGTGGATCGGCGCCGGCGACCACCGCAGCATCTGGCGCCGGCGCGACTCTGTCTCAGAGTTCAAACCCGATGAGTGGGACCCCTCGTCAGCCTCTCATCTCTCCCCGAACCGTTTTTCTAGAAGGCGCCTTCGGGCAAAGTACGCCTCCGTCTTCAGTCAGCGTACTGCGTAACGGTTCGCTTTTCTGTTTTCTATTCTAGCCCCTGGAATTTTTCTGTTTCATTACAGATGAGTCCCTGGACAGAAACTCAAATATCTTTTAAACTGAAGATGATTTTGAGTTGATTCTTTTTCTGTCCTCTTTAGTTTTCTGTCTAGTTTTTTGTCATATTTATGTGAATTTGTTTGGAGAAACTTTATTTGCACACGCGGTATTTATGTTAGTATCCGTTTGTTTGAATACGTAGATACCGAAGGACGTGACGGAGCCGCGAACCTCACCGAGTTAGACTCCGACTACTCCGAACCAGGCAAGCATGTTTGAACCTTTGATATGATGGATGTGTTGCATGTTTGCTCGAGTAGTTCTTCTCATAAGCATTGTCATATAAGCATTTGTGTATGGTTATATTGCATGCAAGCAAGCTTCGGGTGAGCCCCGAATGATAATGTTTGAACCACCTCGATCATGTGGTGACATGATGGGTGGTATACTGGTATTGTTGGAGCATGCCAGCAGTTGGTTAACTTAGTAACAACGGGGATCGGGTCGTGATCCCGTTCATCTCCTTTTTGGCACTATCATAGGCCGTCTATTATGATTACGGTCTAGTCAGTTGCAAACCACTTTCCGAGTACACACCAAGTAGAGGGGCCGGGATGAGGGTTCCATGGCCCTGGATTAAAGCCCGTCATCCGGTCAGGGTGCATGGGTGTTTCCGGTTGGGACCGAGAGGGGGGCACCCCTTAGAGCGCGCATATATAAATTTGATCCCATGCTATTCGAGGTTGTAGCCTCCCCGTCTTAAAGTTTTCGTGAACGTTGTCACGGGTGATTCCGGACAGCAGGATGTGAAATGGGTGTGTACTGGTCAGTTGGGTTTCTACTAAAACACCGTAGACGGAACTAGTCCCCGTGGCTAGTAGAATCTGTTGGCTATGATTTAATAGTACAAGCTCTGCAGAGTCAAACCTTCAAGTAGCCATGTTTATGGCCTAGGGTCAATCTTTGTGTCAACCCGGTGACCGTCTCTAGTAAATGCATAATAGTAACAAGAGTAGTGATTTCGTCAAGTTCATTTGGTAGATGAACTCCCCAATTATCTCTGTACTGATTTACTTCCTGAAGTATCTCACCATTACGTTCTTGTTAATTATAAGCCCTTTATGTGATGTCGCTCAGACATCCGACTGTGGCATTCTTGTTATTTATAAGCCCTTTATGTGATGTCGCTCAGACGTCCGACTGTGGCATTCTTGTTATTTATAAGCCCTTTATGTGATGTCGCTCAGACGTCCGACTGTGGCATTCTTGTTATTT
>LR738715.1:122630546-122685477 GCA_902687465.1 Secale cereale | reverse complement strand
TTATAAGCCCTTTATGTGATGTCGCCCAGACGTCCGACTGTGGCATTCTTGTTATTTATAAGCCCTTTATGTGATGTCGCTCAGACGTCCGACTATGGCATTCTTGTTATTTATAAGCCCTTTATGTGATGTCGCTCATACGTCCGACTGTGGCATTCTTGTCTTTTATTTTCTGATTAAGCCCTTTATGTGGCGTCGCTCAGACGCCCGACTGTGGCATGTTACCAGTTTATTATTTCCTCTCGAGGCATCACGCAGACACTCGTCTGGTCTCCTTTTATTTACTTTATGGATTTCGGGAGGATTACCGCCCGACTTCTATTTATTTTCATATGGTACACGAATATATTTACCCGGTTGCATTTTTGTTAGAATACTCACATGCATCATGTTGGCATTTATTATATCTTAACTCCGAACTGTTTTGCGAGTACATTCAAAGTACTCACCTGGCTTGTTGATTTGGCCAGATGTGGACGAAGGCGATCTCATGGATGAAGAATTCAATAGCGAGTCCAACGCCTAGTGGAGTCCCAGTCAGTCTCTTGCGATCCTGGAGTTGATCACTGTCATATAACTGCTTCCGCCTACCACCAAATAAATTCATCGGGTCTCACTCCGACACTCGATGAACTGTATTTTATTGGAGTCACGTCACCCACTACGTATGTGACATACCCACCACCTTTTTATCACGAGTTAGTAGTATGCCACCCTGCCTTTGTGTCATATCCGCCTTTATTTACTATATTGCCGCGCTTGTAATAAAATTGTTGAGCGACCCCAGCTCAACCTTGTATAATATTCAGTGTACTGGAATTCTGTATCAAGGAATTGTATACCAGCAAGAAGTACTCTTCCTCGCTGGTTTAATAAAAAGGCCGGTCTTCCGGTAATTATTTTACTGAAAGACCGGTCCTGACAAGCAAGCATCTTACGGAAAGCACCATGAATAAAGTGAGAACCACCATCAGTCATTAAATATCTAGGTACTCCAAACCTCGGAAAAATAACTTCTTTAAGCATCTTAATAGAGGTGTTGTGATCAACACTACTAGTTGGAATAGCTTCTACTCAATTAGTAATGTAATCAACAACAACTAAAATATGTGTATACCCATTAGAGGAAGGAAACGGCCCCATATAATCAAAGCCCCAAACATCAAATGGTTCAATAATGAGTGAATAATTCATAGGAATTTCTTGAAGTCTACTATTATTACCAATTCTTTGGCATTCATCACAAGATAAGACAAACTTACGGGCATCCTTGAAGAGAGTGGGCCAATAAAAACCAGATTGCAGTACCTTATGTGCAGTTCTATCTCCGGCGTGGTGTCCTCCATAAGCTTCGGAGTGACACTTGCATAGGATCTGTTCCTGTTCATGCTCAGGTACACAACGTCTAATAATACCATCTACTCCTTTATAAAGGTGTGGGTCATCCCAAAAGTAATGTCTTAAATCATAAAAGAACTTTTTCTTTTGCTGGTATGTGAAACTAGGTGGTATAAACTTAGAAACAATGTAATTAGCATAATCAGCATACCATGGAGCAGTACGAGAAGCATTTATGACAGCTAATTGTTCATTGGGAAAGCTATCATCCATAGGTAGTGGGTCATCAAGAATATCCTCTAATCTATACAAGTTGTGTGCAACGGGGTTCTCAGCTCCCTTTCTATCAGTAATATGCAAATCAAATTCTTGTAGCAGGAGAACCCATCTAATAAGTCTAGGTTTAGCATCTTTCTTTTCCGTAAGGTATTTAATAGCAGCATGATCAGTGTGAATAGTTACTTTAGAATCAACAATATAAGGTCTAAACTTATCACAAGCAAATACGACTACTATAAATTCTTTCTTAGTAGTAGCATAATTTCTCTGGGCACTGTCTAGAGTTTTACTAGCATATTGGATAACATTCAATTTCTTATCAACTCTTTGTCCTAGAACAGCACCTACAGCATAATCACTAGCATCACACATAATCTCAAAGGGTAAATTCCAGTCAGGAGGCTGGACAATAGGTGCAGAGATCAATGCTTTCTTAAGTACTTCAAATGCTTCTACACAATCATCATCAAAGACAAAAGGAACATCTTTTTGTAAGAGATTAGTCAGAGGCCTAGAGATTTTGGAGAAGTCCTTAATGAACCTCCTATAAAACCCGGCATGACCAAGGAAACTTCTTATACCTTTGATGTCCTTGGGACACAGCATCTTTTCAATAGCATCAATTTTAGCTTTATCAACTTCAATACCTCTTTTAGAAATTTTATGACCGAAGATAATGCCTTCATTAACCATAAAGTGGCACTTTTCCCAATTCAAGACAAGATTAGTTTCTTCACATCTCTGCAAAACGCGATCAAGGTTGCTCAAGCAATCTTCAAAAGAAGTTCCGTAAACGGAAAAGTCATCCATGAAAACCTCAACAATCTTTTCACAAAAATCAGGGAATGTAGCCATCATGCATCTTTGAAAGGAAGCAGGTGCATTACATAAACCAAAAGGCATACGTCTATAAGCAAAGGTACCGAAGGGACAAGTAAAAGTGGTCCTTTCTTGATCCCCTTTTGACACAGGTATTTGAGAGAAACCAGAATAGCCATCTAGAAAGCAAAAATGAGTATGTTTGGATAACCTTTCTAGCATTCGATCAATAAAAGGCAAAGCGTAATGATCTTTCTTAGTGGCTTTATAATTTGTGGAAATCAATTACCATCCTATAACCTGTAACAATTCTTTGCGGGGTCAATTCATCTTTATCATTAGGAACTACAGTAATACCTCCCTACTTAGGGACACAATGGACATGACTTACCCACTGGCTATCAGCAATTGGATAAATTATACCCACCTCTAGAAGCTTTAGTATTTCCTTCCTTACCACGTTTTCATCTTAGGATTTAACCGTCATTGATGATCAATAATCGGTTTCGCGTCCTCTTGCAAATTTATCTTGTGTTGGCATAAAGTGGGACTAATGACCTTAAGATCATCCAGAGTATATCCAATAGCAGCACGGTGCTTCTTAAGAGTTTTCAATAATTTCTCTTCTTCCTGTTCTGAAAGGTTAGCACTAATAATAACATGATATATCTTATTTTCATCAAGATAAACATACTTAAGTTTATCAGGTAATGGCTTAAGTTCAAACACGGGATCACCCTTGGGTGGAGGAGGATCCCCTAGAATTTCAACAGGCAAGTTTTTTTCAATAAGGGTCCATGTTTAAAGAATATTTCGCCTATTTCTCTTCTCTCATTCATATACATATCATTTTCATGGTCTAGCAGATATTGTTCTAAAGGATCGTTAGGAGGCACATCAATAGAAGAAAGACCAATAATTTCATCCTTACTAGGCAATTCTTTATCATGGGGTTGTCTACGAAATTTAGCAAAGTTAAAGTCATGAGACATATCCCCTAAACCAATAGTAACAATATCCTTTTCGCAGTCTATCTTGGCATTAACAGTGTTCAAGAAGGGTCTACCAAATATAATTGGGCAAAAATCATCTTGTGGGGAACCAAGAACAAGAAATCAGCAGGGTATTTAACTTTCCCACGCAAGACTTCAACATCTCTGACAATTCCAACTGTTGAAGTAGTATCTCTATTGGCAAGCTTACTAGTAACATCAATACCTTCTAGCTCAGCAGGTGCAATATCGTGCATAATTTCTTCATATAAGGAATGAGGTATGGAACTAGCAATAGAACCCATGTCACATAAGCCATGATAGCAATGATCTCCTATTTTAACAAAAATAACAGGCATGCCTACAACAGGTCTATGTTTATTCTTAGTATCGGGTCTAGCAATTCTAGCAGCTTCATCACAGAGGTAAATAACATGCCCATCAATATAATCGACCAAGAGATCCTTAACCATAGCAATACTAGGTTCAACTTTAATTTTCTCAGAGGGTGTAGGTGTTCTAGTATTACTCTTACGAACCACAGTTGAAGCTTTAGCATGATCCTTTATTCTAACAGGGAAGGGTGGTTGTCAATATAAGCGGTAGGAACAATAGGATCAAGATTATAAGTGATAGTTTTTTCTTCAACTTTAACAGGTTCAACTACTTTTACTTCAATGGGAGGATGGTATTTAAACCACTTCTCCTTAGGGAGATCAACATGAGTAGCAAATGATTCACAGAAGGAAGCTACTATCTCAGAGTCAAGTCCATATTTAGTGCTAAATTCACGAAAAACATCGGTATCCATACAAGATTTAACACAATCAAACTTAGGGGTGATACCTGACTCCTTACCTTTATCGAGATCCCAATCCTCAGAGTTGTGTTGAATTCTTTCCAATAAATCCCATTTGAATTAAATAGACTTCATCATAAAAGAACCAATACAAGAAGTATCGAGCATGGAGCAATTATTGAGAGAAAGCCGAGCATAATTTTTTTGAATGATCATTTCTTTTGAGAACTCATGATTGGGGCATGAATATAACATTGACTTAAGCCTCCCCCAAGCTTGAGCGATACTTTCTCCTTCGCGAGGCCAAAAATTATATATATAATTAGGATCACGATGAACCTGATGCATAGGATAGAACTTCTGATGAAATTCCAACTTCAATCGATTGTAGTTCCATGATCCAATATCATCGCATAGCCTAAACCATGTCAATGCATCTCCCTTCAAATATTAAGGGAAGACCTTCTTCTTGATAACAACCTCGGGCATACCTGCAAGCTTAAATAATCCACAAACTTCATCCACATAGATTAGGTGCAAATCGGGATGAAGTGTTCCATCTCCTGTAAAGGGATTAGCTAGTAGTTTCTCTATCATACCCGAAGGAATTTAAAAGCAAACATTTTCAGTATGTTCAGTAGGTCGAGGAGCAACTCTTTGCTCTACTGGTCGGGGTGAAGATACCCCGAACAAGCCCCTCAAAGGATTAAGTTCGATAGTGACAAGTGACAGTAAATTTCAGCACACTATATAAATTTTTTCCTTACCAAATTCCACTTGCCAAAGGCACTTCACTCCCCGGCAACGGCGCCAGAAAGTCTTGATGACCCACAAGTGTAGGGATTCTATCGTAGTCATTTCGATAAGTAAGAGTGTCAAACCCAACGAGGAGCAGAAGGAAATGATAGGCAGTTTTCAGTAAGGTATTTTCTGCAAGCAGTGAAATTTTCGGTAACAGATAGTTTTGTGATAAGATAATTGGTAACAAGTAAATAATAGTAAAAGTAAATAAGGTGCAGCAAGATGGCCCAATCTCTTTTGTTGCAAAGGACAAGCCTGGACAAACTCTTATATGAAGGAAAGTGCTCCCGAAGACACATGGGAATTATCGTCAAGCTAGTTTTCATCACGCTCATATGATTCGCGTTCGTTACTTTGATAATTTGGTATGTGGGTGGACCGGTGCTTGGGTGCTGCCCTTACTTGGACAAGCATCCCACTTATGATTAACTTCTATTGCAAGCATCCACAACTACAAAAGAATTATTAAGGTAAACCTAACCATAGAATGAAACATATGGATCCAAATCAGCCCCTTACGAAGCAACACATAAACTAGGGTTTAAGCTTCTGTCACTCTAGCAACCCATCATCTACTTATTACTTCCCAATGCCTTCCTCTAGGCCCAAACAATGGTGAAGTGTCATGTAGTCGATGTTCACATGACACCACTAGAGGAAAGACAACATACATCTCATCAAAATATTGAACGAATATCACATTCACATGACTACTTATAGCAAGACTTCTCCCATGTCCTCAGGAACAAACATAACTACTCACAAAGCATATTCATGTTCATAATCAGAGGGGTATTAATATGCATAATGGATCTAAACATATGATATTCCACCAAGTAAACCAACTAGCATCAACTACAAGGAGTAATCAACGCTACTAGCAACCTACAGGTGCCAATATGAGGTTTTGGTACAAAGATTGGATACAAGAGATGAACTAGGGTTTGAGAGGAGATGGTGCTGGTGAATATGTTGATGAAGATAACCCTCCCCAAGATGGGAGAGCTGTTGGTGATGACAGCGATGATGATTTCCCCCTCCCGGAGGGAAGTATCCCCGGCAGAACAGCTCCGCCGGAGCCCTAGATTGGTTCCGTCTCGAGACGGCGGTGCTTTGTCCCGAAAGCCTCCTTCTGATTTTTTTTTTCCAGGTCAAAGCACCTCATATAGGAGAAGATGGGCATCGGGGGGTCATCAGGTGGCCCACGAGGCAGGGGCGCGCCCAGGGGGCGCCCCCCACCCTTGTGGACATTGGGTGGCCCCCCTTTCGTATCTCTTTCGCCAGATATTTCTTATATTTTCTGAAATAGTGTTGGAGTTTCGAGGCTTTTTGAGTTGTGCAGAATAGGTCTCCAATGTTTGCTCCTTTTCCAGCCCAGAATTCCAGGTGTCGGCATTCTCCCTCTTCATGTAAACCTTGTAAAATAAGAGAGTAAAGGCATAAGTATTGTGACATAATGTGTAATAACAGCCCATAGTGCAATAAATATCAACATAAAAGCATGATGCAAAATGGACGTATCACCTAACATACCACTATAAAAGCGGATATGTGGAGGATTGAGTTCGGGGCTAGATTATGGAAATCTAGCCCGTAGAAGAACAAAAGACCCCGAGCAAACTGGTGGAGTGGAAACCCTAGCCCCCTAATGAAGTGGGATGTAAACACCACCCTCTCACCCGCCTCAGGGATGGGGATTACCTATCGCTTGGCAGGGACTCGGTGCGAGATGTCAGCAGCGAGATAGCCCGCAATCTTGAGATCCGCCACGGTCTTTTCAGTGACCGTGGAAGCTTCCCACTTGCCCCTAGCACCGGAACCAGCCATCGCTTGGAAGGGGAGCGGTGGTTGAGGAACGAGGAGCAGTATGCACAGGAGATGAGAGTGTTGGGGCTAGGGAGATTAGAGAGCTCGAGCTTGAGGAAGGCGTGGGGCTGATGAAAGGGATCGGTGTCCTTTTATAATGCTGTGAATACAGAACGTCCCCCCACTTTAGCCATAAACTTCGCTGGTTCCCAAAGCGGTCGTGCGTAATGCGCGGCGTGGGTGCTCACATCATATTGATAAGGATCCCACAATAAGCGGGCACGATCTCTATTCTGATGGGATGTGTCAATGAGGATATACCTCGAAACATGAAACTAGGACCAAATAAAACGGTTCGATGTGTTAGTGGGTTGGACGTGACGCTTCACCCAAAAGTTGTCAGTAGAGACACACTATTCATTTTCTTTAAGAGCCTTGCCTTCGAGGCTAAGGGTTGTACTAATCTTCCAGAGCCGAACACAATACACCTTTTTTCAGAAGACATATTCGGAAGAAGGAACCCACCTTGCAATTTCGAAGACAATACGGAAGCCGAACTCATCGTCATCGAAGACAGGTTCAGGGGCTACTGAGGGAGTCCTGGATTGGGGGGTCCTCATGTGGCTGGATAAACTCCTGGTTGGCCGGACTAGTGGGCCGTGAAGATTATAATGGAAGATTGTCTCTCGTATCCAGATAGGACTCCTGTATTCCTGTAATGGCAAGTTTTAGGTTCGGGTGTAGGTTTTCCTTCCTCTGCAAGATGACATGTACAAACCCTAGGCCCCTCCAGTGTGTATATAAACCGGAGGGTTTAGTCCGTAGAAGCTAGAAGAAAAACACAATATCCTCATAGGCTAGACTTAGGGTTTAGCCATTACGATCACGAGGTAGATGAACTCTTGTATTCATATTCATCCATACTAATATAGCAGGAAGTAGGGTATTACCTCGATCGATAGGGCCTGAACCTGGGTAAACATCGTGTCCCTAGTCTTCTGTTACCATCGATCCTCAAACGCATAGTTCGGGACCCCCTACCTGAGATCCGCCGATTTTGACACCGACAATCATCGCTTCCTCATAGTTCGTAGGTTCATCATGGTCTAGTAACATGACTTCCAGAACCGGGTTACCATACCACTCTTGTGCGGAACACACTCTGGTTGACTTACGAGGTTCAGTAGTAACTTGATCTGAAGTTTCATTATCATCATCATTAGCTTCCTCGCTGATTGTTGTAGAAATCACTGGAACTAGTTTATGTGATGTACTACTTTCCAATTCGGGAGAAGGTACAATTACCTCATCAAGTTCCACTTTCCTCCCACTCAGTTCTTTCGAGAGAAACTCCTTCTCTAGAAAGGATCCATTCTTAGGAACGAATATATTGCCTTCGAATCTGTGATAGAAGGTGTACCCAATAGTTTCCTTTGGGTATCCTATGAAGACACATTTCCCCGACTTGGGTTCGAGCTTATCAGGTTGAAGCTTTTTCACATAAGCATCGCAGCCCCAAACCTTAAGAAAACGACAACTTGGGTTTCTTGCCAAACCACAGCTCATAAGGCGTCATCTCAACAGATTTAGATGGTGCCCTATTTAACGTGAATGCAGCTATCTCTAAAGCATAACCCAAAACGATAGTGCTAAATCGGTAAGAGACAACATAGATTGCACCATATCTAATAAAGTACGGTTACGACGTTCGGAAACACCATTACGCTATGGTGTTCCGGGTGGCGTGAGCTGTGAAACTATTCCACATTGTTTCAAATGAAGACCAAACTCGTAACTCAAATATTCGCCTCCATGATCAGATCATAGAAACTTTATTTTCTTATTACGATGATTCTCTACTTCACTCTGAAATTCTTTGAACTTTTCAAATGTTTCAGACTTGTGCTTCATTAAGTAGATATACCCATATCTGCTCAAATCATCAGTGAAGGTCAGAAAATAATGATACCCACCGCGAGCCTCGACACTCATTGGTCCAGATACATCAATATATATGATTTCCAACAAGTCAGTTGCTCGCTCCATTGTTTCGGAGAACGAAGTTTTAGTCATCTTGTGTAACACCCCATATGTGATACTTTCCTATAATGGCAATAAAGCATTCTCATTTTGATCCTTGTCCTTATCCTTGGGGGTTCTTGTCATTTGATCTCATTTTTTATTTTTGCTTTGCCATGTCATTGTTTTGCATCCATGCATTGCTTTCATCATCATGGCATCTTAGTTTACTTCTTGTTGATGTGTGTGAGTGAGGCACCTTGTGATGTATGTGAGTGTGGTTCTAGCCTTGGCTTGCTAAACCCTAGACCCCCCTCCTTTTTGTTTTCCCTCTTCTTCTTCCTCCTATTCTTTTCTTCCCCTTCTTTAATCAATTTTGCAAGTCACCGAGCCAAGTTCATTAATGTTCTTTCTTTTCCAAAAACCTTGCACCATGTCTACACCCTCTCTGCCAAATATCACCCTATTTGGAATTGATTTGGTTGGATTCAAAAATCACAAGAGTTTGAACCATATTCAAACTCCTTTTATTTTTCTGCCTCTAAAAATGTCCAAACCAATTTTATTAAATAGGGCATAAATCAAGGAGCATGGGGATATTTTCTTTTTCTCCTAACTCTTTTCCTTTAAGCATGTGCTTTTCTTTTTCCTTTTTGTCTGAAGATAAATGAAAAAGAAAAAGAATCAGCAGAGCAGCAGTGGCATGGGCCTCCTCTTCCTCCTACCCCCAGGCCCAGTCCTTCTCCACAGCAGCCCCGCGGCCCATCTCTTCTCTTCCGCAGCGGCCCAGCCAGCCAGCGTCGCACGCAGTCGCGCCGTTCGTTTTTTCCCCTGGCCCCACGCGTCGGCCTCACATCCCTGTGTCGCCGTCTACTTCCGTCGCGCACTGCTGAGCCAGAGCGCGCACTCGTCATCGCGCCGTGATCACGGACGTCGAGGCCTCGCGATCTGAGCCCTCCTTTTAAACCCACAGCATGTCCACCCCCTTTCCCTAGGGTTCCTCATCCTCCTCCCGCCGCCTGGAGAGCCCAGCTACACCAGATCCGCCAATCCAAAGCAGTCCCGCAAGCATCTGGGAGCGCCAGCTCGTCGCCGGCGTGCCTCCCGTCGACCTCAGCCTCGCCAACCGTGTCCAGCTGCTTCCCCGTCGTCGACTACGTCCTCTACGCGGAGCCGATCGCCTCACCATCGTCGTCTTCTTCCTCTTCTTCCACTCCGGCGCCCACAGCTGTTCGAGCATCGCCATCGTCGACTTCGGCCACCTCCGGGCCAGCCGAACACACCTCCGTGTTCGTGGTGAGCGCCTCCACCTCCTCGTGCCTTTTCCCCCCTCCTTAGCACCATCTAGCACCGAATTCATCGAGCACCCGAGCTCGTCGCCGTCGGGCCTCGTCTCCGGCGAGTGCCCCGACCATCGTAGGCCATGTTTTGTTGCCCATCTGCATCAGCTCGATGCGTAGATGCTGCCAGAGTAATCGCCGCTCCGCCTAGGCTGTTGCATCGTCGTGTAGCTGTCCGCCGCCGCCGTTCTATCAGGTGCTCGCCGCCGATGTTGTAGTGCATGTTAGGTGCTGCAAGTGCTTCGAGTGGGTGCAGAACTCCTCTAGGAGCACTCTGCTTGCCTCCGCCGTCAGTTTTTGTCGCCGGAGCAGCTCCGACGAGCCCTGCTTTTCACCTGCTTCTACATCTTCAGTTAAGTCTTCAGGCATCACACCTGTATTCTGTCAAGAATCGATCGCTTAGCTCAGTGGCTTGTGTCTCCGTCAGATACGCAGGGGGTCGTGGGTTCGAATTCGTGCGGGGCAGTGGGTATTTTCGCCCCCCTTTTGTTTTTCGCGAGAGGCTGATAGGCAGGCCCCACCTGCCAGCCACTCAGCCGCCTCTAGCCCCCTCGCGCACCCGCTGGTGCCACCTCAGCGCGGCTGGGCCCCCTTGTCAGTGGCTCTAGCTAGCGTAGGCGTGGGTCAACTTTGACCACTGTGCTTGTTTTTCTTTTCTGTTTTCTTTTTCTTTTTCTTTTTCTTCATTTTCTTTCTTTAATTAATATCTGTTGATATATTCACCTGATGGAAATAAGTTGTATATGTAAAATGCTTAGTTTTTCATGTAGATTATGAATATAATGTTTGTTGCCATGTTTAAAAACATTTAAAATGTTGTTTGAATTTATTCTTGTTTCAAATATGCTAAAACTTGGAAAAATCATAACTAAATATCCACAACTCCAAATTTAACAAACTTTATATGCATTTGGGGTGGGAAAACGTGTAGATATTATTGTGTTGTTGTTTATCATGCTTAACAACTTTATAACAGAAGTTTTTTCAGATCTGTCCCAAATGCATTCAATTGATTATGGGAGTTTCTGGAAAATGTTGTTTGTTATTTCCAGCCCATTGAAATGTGCTAGCATGTTGTTGTGATCTTAGTTGCACCCTTGCCATGTTAACCAACCCCTTTACACTTGTTGGGTGCTTGTTTGCATAATCTACATAAAATTGTTAGTTGTTCTTTTGCTTATTTCTTTCATGTGAGTGCTCTTGTTTGTAATGATGTTGTTGCACTCTTGTGACCCTAGGCCATGCATGATATCTACTCTTGTCCTTGTTCATCATGTTCATGCATCATGTGTTTGAGAATTGCATTATGATTGATTGTGTTCTGGTGTTGCATTGTTGTGTTTGGTTAGAGCCCGGTGACGAATCGGAGTACGAGGTTCCTACCGAGGCTGAGTTTGAGAAGCAAGGTTACGATCCCTCCATGGAATCAACAGGCAAGATGACCATACCCAAATATCACTACTATCTTTGCCTATGCTAGACATCTCGCTCTTTAGATATGGCCTCGATGCCTATGTCTGTTTGTCAACCCTCCTATTGTTGCCATGAAACCCTCTAACCACCCACCTAGCAAATCGTCGATTGGCTACGTAAGCATCGCTCAACCCCTCATATAGCGTTGTTAGTTGCAGGTGAAGATTTGAAAATTCTTGCTTCATGATGAAGTTATTGTTGGGATATCACAATATATAATCTGTTAAACTAAATCATCTATATATTGGTAATGGGTGGAAGGCTAAGCCTCTTTCTTGGTGTTTTGTTCCACTCATGCCACCCTAGGAACCGTTAAACCGGTGTTATGTTCCTTGATTTTGCGTCCCTAACACGGTTGGGGTTTATGGGCCCCCCTCGATAACTCGTTTAGTGCTAAAGCTTTTCCAGCAAGGCCCAACTTTGGTTTTACATTTGCCTAATAACTAAAGCTTGCATAGGGCGTTGCAAACCCGAGTTCTTAATTAACAACCCTGGGCCAGTGCTCCTCATGAGTGTTGGTCCAAACTGGGGGTCCTGCAGGGCCACCTTGGGGAAACCCGAGGGCTGGTAAAAACCTGTAGTATCGCCCATCCGGCCGTGGCCTAAGACGAGATACGCGCGGCTACTATCAGGGTGTCGGCACGCCGGGAGGTCTTGCTGGATTAGTTTTACCTTTGTCGGAATATCTTGAGCATGGGATTCCGAGAATACTCGGGTCTTCCCACCTTGGAGTTACGACTCCGCAGATCGTGAGCTTGTGATGGGCTAAGTTGGGACACCCCTGTATGGTTTGATCTTTCGAAAGTCATGCCCACGGTTATGTGGGAGATGGGAATTTGTTAATATACGGTTGTAGATAACTTGACACCATGTTCGTAATACACTACCTGCGTGAGTAACCGTGATGGTCTCTTTCCGAAGGGGTTCGGGAAGTGAACATGGTGGGGTTATGTTTGATCATGAGTATTTAGGATCACTTCGTGATCAACCTGGTGATCGCTGGCACTTGTTCTCTTCTCGCTCTAAATTCGTAAGTTAGTGCTTAGTGCTGCTGCAACCTTGTTTTATGCCTTTTCCACACCTAAGGCTTTGATAGTATTGCTACCCGGGAATGGGATTGCTGAGTCCTCTGTGGATCACAGATTCAACACAACACCAGATGCAGGTACCACGGAGAACTACATAGGTGGTGGTTCAGAGTTGTATTGGGAGTTCGATGAAGAGTGTGGACGTTACTACGTGTCTTATCCCGAGGATCAGTAGGGCTCTTACTAGGATGATCGGGACCTTGTGTTGCTTTATTTATGGTGTCTTTCATTTGGCTTTTCGTCCGTAGTGGGACTCTGATGTTATTTGGATGGTGTATGTTAATGTATTACATTGTGTGACGTGGCGAGCGTAAGCCAACTACTCTTTTACATTTTCATCCCCTCTTTTACATGAGTCATGCAAAGATACCATACTTGAGATAATTCTAGTATGTGATTATGTCTTTAAGTCGTGCCTCGACACGTGGGAGACATAGTCACATACTGGGCATTACAAGTTGGTATTCAGAGCCCTCTCCGACCTAGGAGCCCCCCTGGTTGATAGAATCGTTGACGGTTGAGTCTAGACACCCACATAAAAATGTTTTGAGTCATATATTTATATCAAAGAGTAGGATTTGTTTTTATGCCTCATCCCTTCATCGCTCTGGTGAGGACTCCTAACGTTGTTCTACCTCTTCTACTCTCAAAAATTCACTAAATTTTTTTTAGGATCACGTGAGTATTGTTTGGATTGTTTCGATATCTTTGTGACGAGAACATTGTTCTTGATGCCTCCTGTCATTTAGGGGTTGTGGCAGTGTCTCGGTGAGTTGAGCTCCGAGGTGTTGTCGTCACAAATGTATCGCAGCGGTTCTAGAATACTTAAGACGGCCGACATCGAAAACTCTTCTATGCGGTTAGTGGTGAGATAACCCCGACGTCACCCAGTACTGGTGGGATAGTTCGGGAGTATTGCCGCAGCTTGTATAGCAGATGCGTTTCGAAGGTCCGAGGTAAACAGTTTTCGAGGATGATTGGTTATGTGTTGAAGGTTGGATACAGCTGGATGTAGGATTAGAGTTGAGTGCGCGGTGCTTCCCCTGTATCCCCAACACCCGATTGCATAACCGGAAACCTTCGAGAATTAATAGGTGGGTTCTTCTAGTAGCTTGTAGGCATTCTTCCAATGAGTGCATGGTATGAGTTTGGGGTTCAACATCGAGTGAAGAGGTTTTATGGGCGTTGTTCTAATTGGGAGTTGCATCTTAAAGGGTCCTTGGCTATGCTGATCCAGGGATTGCAACACCCTTTTGTAACACGTTCCATGAGCTTTCAGCACGAACATGTGGGACGAAGCTTCTATCATGTATTTGTTCTATCTGCTCCTTGTTGTTTTTATTTACCTTTTGTTCTCCCAAGTGGCTTCTCGAGAAGATTGTTGTACCATTAAACTGTGGAATTCATTCATTCATTTTGTTCGAATGTTCTTGTGAAGACTTATGTTGCAATTTCTAGCCGTTGATTCAGCTCATATATATTTCCATCAATGGCTAATAGTTGACATCTCATTCAGGATGGCTCCTAAGAAGGTTCCCAATGCTAACCCAGAGGGTGAAGAAGAGTGTGTTCCTGAATGTCCTCCTTCCCCTCCTCCTCCGTCTGAGGCATGGAGAGCAATTATGCAAGCGACCAACCAGAATAACCAGATGCGTATGCATGATGCAGAACTTTCAAGCCAACCAAGCAAATGAAGGCAATCATGGGAACCAAGGCCAAGGCAATCTGTTCAATCAACCTCACTTTGCAACCCTCAACCAATTCCTGGCAAACTAACTGTCGTGGAAATAGCACGTCAGATGTCCGATTTAGCGGACTTTAGTGGTGAGGCCGCGCATCTATGTAGTAGCTTGAGAGGGGTTGAGCGGAATCGAGAGACACGATGCAAGACACGGATTTAGACAGCTTCGGGCCCCGGGAAACATCATCCGGTAATAACCCTACGTGCTGTTTGAGGCTAGATCTCATTATGATCCTCGTGGTGTCGCCGGTAAACCGGCTCTTTGTGTCTAACCCTATAAACTTGTCTAAACCTCTCCTCTAACTTGTGACTTGTCTAACTTGTGAGAACCTGTCCTCTTTGGGGAGCCCTGCCCCTCCTTATATATGTTGAAGGGGCGGGTTACATGACTAGTCCTAGTAGGACTAGGATTACAAGTGGAGTCCTAGTCTTACTTCCTTTGTTTGAGAATATTCCTTATGCTTTCTTCATAAACCGGCACACTATTAATATGAACCGGCCTTCTGGGCCTTGGGCCTTGTCATCCATGATCCGCCTGCCGGGTTACCAGTAACTTGCCAAATGTAAACCGTCTTAAGTAAAATGTCTAGTCCGGCCGGGTTATTATTCCGGCCGGTTCATACCGCGGGGTAATATCCCCGACATTAGCCCCCAAGTTTAGCTTGGATTTATCCATGGTAAACTTATGCTCCAAAATAAACACAGGAACAAATTGATAGGTTGTGCTCCGGGTTATGAATTCTTGTAAACCGGCACCTGATCATCTTTGAGTCCTTGTCCTTCCTTCTTCTAGAAAATCCGGGTCAACAGACCAACTTCATAATCAACTTGCTTGTAGAAAAAATATTGAAAATAAAGAATCCATTTGAATCGGCCTTCCAATGTTCTGACTTGACAAAAATATTGGTCTTTGAAATATTCAACTGATATCCAGCCGGCTTGAAGATGTAGAACTTGCCGGTTTATGATTGCCAAAATTGCCGGGTCACACAATTAATCTGATTTGTCAGAACTGAAAATTTGAAGATGTTCCTCCTTTATATGCATATTACCTATAGCCCCCAAGTGCCGGGTCATTATGTAATAATGAGCAGGGACTTTGTATATACTTCATTTGAAAATAGCCTTGTATAATCTTGAAGAAAATCCGGATTGTTCATCCCAATCACTATGAAACTGAATATTCCATATTATGTAGCCCCCAAGTGCCGGGTCATTATGCAATAATGAGCAGGGACTTTGAAAATATGATCATGTAAACTTGAATAGCAACATATAGCCTCCAAGTGCCGGGTCATTATGCAATAATGAGCAGGGACTTTGTAGATATAATTATTGAAATGAACATTATATAACGTAACTTCCATCGTAGAGTTTGAATCCACGTCCACAAGGTTAAGAGCTTTGTGCTTTACCAACTGAGCAGTGGACCTTTCAATATAATGGATTAATACTTGTGTACCTTGAATTGTTGACAGGAGCGATTGGTAGCCCCCAAGTTCTGGTTTAGCTACATTTAGAAGGTGAACCGGTACTTCCAGATGAAGCAAAATGATCTTTCCATTAGCCCCCAAGTGTCAAGTAGACAACTTGCTTGTGTGCTTGAGACTTGTGTATTTGATGTAATCTCAATTTGAATAATGTATCCCCCAAGTGCCGGGTTGTAAGCCTGTAGCAACTCGGGACTATTCCTTTGTAGAATAAATCAATTCCATCGTTGAAATAATATCCATTGCGCTTTAAAGCGACTTTGAAGACCTCAATCATAATATTGATAATCATAATAGGAATCTAGCCATGTTTGGCTATTGAAGAATATAATCCGGTTTGAAGACCGGTTCCAATGATGTTTGATCACAATCGGGCCGGGTTTAATAAACACCGGTCATTTTTTTATCTCATACTGGCGACTTATAGTCAAAACCAGGCCGGTTTAATGAACACCGGTCATTATAACTGATCATATACGACCTAATATATATTTGAAAATAAAATACTTCATACCTGCGATCAAAATATGCTTGATATTCTTAATCCGGCGAAACTTGCAATTTTCTGAGGGAGTCTTTGATAGATCCAATAATAATTCCGGGCTTGATAACAGACACCGGTTCATCTTGCTCTAAAAAACTTTGTTCAGAAATTTGTGGCTTGTTGCCTGATAGATGATCCGGGTTATAATGAACTCCGGTTTACTCATGCTGGTATTCATGATCCAGACTTTTCACTTTATAGATATGTGGTCAGCTTCTGTAGCTGCTCCACTCTAGTTTAAAGGGTTATAAAACACAAACACAAAAAAGATGCAAATTTTGCAAATAAGACCATGTAGTCGAGGCTTTTTAAGAGCTGCCAGGCTCAAAGCAAGGTTCAGCCAATCAATGGGACGTGGTTTGTCCAACACTCCCAGAGGGCCTAGCCAATCACTGAACGTGGCATTATCCAACTTTTCAGAGGGCTGAAAGAACCGCAAATAAAAACTGAGCCAATCAATGGGACGTGGTTTGTCCAACACTCCCAGAGGGCCTAGCCAATCACTGAACGTGGCATTATCCAACTTTTCAGAGGGCCGATAGAACCGTAAAAATTGATCCGATCACTGGGACATGGACGTTGCCATTCCCAGAGGGCCTCCAGGGTTCCTCCTGAACCGGTGGGTCAATTTAAACCAATCACTGAACGTGGATTTATCCAACTTTTCAGAGGGTCTCCAGGGTTCCTCCTGAACCGGTGGGTAAATTTAAACCAATCACTGAACGTGGATTTATCCAACTTTTCAGAGGGTCTCCAGGGTTCCTCCTGAACCGGTGGGTAAATCATGAAGCTTTCTCTCTTCGAACCGGATATGATCTCATGTTCTTTAGAGAGTTTTATTGCTCCTTTGTGCATATGTTCTGAGTGAATTTGAACCGGTATGTTGACTAGACCGGACCACAGGTTGGACAGTAAAACGACCATAGTATCAGAGGCGGCTTCAAACAGTTTAAACCGGCGATGGGGTTGTAAACCGGTGTGGAGACGAGCAAGTTGTCCTCCGTATTGTAAACCAGTGCGGATGCGTGAACCGGCCGTCCGTTTCATCAAGTAATGCAACACAGCTAAAAACACCATTGTAGAACGTTGCCAGTGCGTATTTTATATCCACAGCATAACAACGATTTTACCTGTGTATAGAAAACACCAGTAGGGTGGTGTAATGGTGCTCAGGGGAAATAAAATGATAAAATATATAAGAAGGATAACACCTGATTTGCTCGAATGGCTGATGGGTCGGCTGACAACGACGGGCTAGTTGCCTTCCTCGTTGTGAGCCGTTGTAGTCGTGAGAGATGGCCTCGGCGTTGCAAACTGGTGTGGTCGCGAGAAATGGCCACGGCATTGTAAACTGGCGCGGTCGCGAGAGACGGCCAAGGCGTTGTAAACCGGCGCTTGAAACCGTGGAATAACGACGATCACTTGTGTCGAACAATGTTTGGCGTGCCTCCACCTCCGTGGTATAATACCATTTTATAATGAATAATTTTTCTGATTCGTCTGGATGACAGATAAGTTGGCCGTGGTATTTGTAAACCGGCACGTGCGGGCGAATTAATCGCAGGCGCGGACAGTAAAGCGACCACACCTCCTTTTCTTTTTACAGTCGTCCTGCGTAAAAAATATTACAAAGCAAAGTAATTGTTCTTTGGCAAAAAGTAATATGTGTTAATAAAATACAAAGGAGAAATAACACCTGGTATTTTTGCCGGAAGATCGTGGATATTTTTAACCAATTCATCTCCAGATTATGATTCTTTTGCTCAGTAATTGTTGGCGATGATTTAGAGCAGAGGCCGGCGGCGGCGGTTTAGAGACGTGGCAGCCGTACAGCAAAGGCCGCAGAATCCAAGTTGATCCCTCTGACCGCGTGCTTGTCCGGGTCATTTTTGTTTTCGCCATCCACATCGTCTCTTACCGCGACTAGCAATGGCACTTGTAATTGATATGCAGGCCTCAATCTCCACGTGAAGGAGGTACTTTCCAGGCTTTGAGTAAGGTAGTAGTAGTAGCTTTTGATCTCCACGTAGGTAGTACTAGTGCCACGCGGAAGAAGCGGCAGGTACGGCCGTACGGGCACGGGGCCTCCAAAGCGGAAGTGGCTTATGGGCGTGGCAGCTCGAGCGGCGATATAGGGACAGCAGCAGTTTAGCAGTAATAGTACGTCTGATTTAACCCGTGCGGTAGTGGCAGCCCATCAGTTATGTCAGAGGGGCTCCAACAACTTGAGGTGGATGGCGCTGCTGTGTTTTGAGGCAGCAGCAGCTTACAGCGGCGACCGAAACAAACCCATGGCAGCTCGGACAGGCACAGAGCGGGGGCTCAACATGCTGGCGATTTAAAATAAGAGCTTGAACTCACGGTGGCAGCTTGGAGTTGACGCCAGTCAAAGATATGGCAGGCCTGGCAGCTTTAAGGCGGCCCTGTGGCAGTTTCGGACGGGGCGATTTGTAGTTATCCGTCGGCGACTCACCAAACGCAGCCGGATCAGAACAAGAATACTTCAACTCGGACCAGATACTTTAACTCGGATTCGGAAACATAACAAGGATGACTCAGCAGAGGTATGGTGGTTCCACGAAACGAGTTGTAGGTGAAGTCCGAGCTCGTGGTTTTCCTTTCCTTGTTGATTCGTGGTTACGGCGACTCGGCCGATCAGCCGAAAACAATCATAATCTGATGGCGTACAAACGGAAGCTCCTCTGCACTTGGCCTCTCGCGGCTCCGGCCACGGCGGATGTCTGCTTGCATCCAACAGTACACATTCATGCAATACTAATTTCTTTCTCAGACCTCTTAGATATAATTTGAAGTTGACGCAGATCTTCATCCGGAGAATCACGAGCCTCTCGCTCCCTGAGAGATCCCTCCAAGAACTCAACACTACTGTGCGCAGGCCCCACGGTGGGCGCCAACTGTCGTGGAAATAGCACGTCAGATGTCCTATTTAGCGGACTTTAGTGGTGAGGCCGCGCATCTATGTAGTAGCTTGAGAGGGGTTGAGCGGAATCGAGAGACACGATGCAAGACACGGATTTAGACAGCTTCGGGCCCCGGGAAACATCATCCGGTAATAACCCTACGTGCTGATTGAGGCTAGATCTCATTATGATCCTCGTGGTGTCACCGGTAAACCGGCTCTTTGTGTCTAACCCTATAAACTTGTCTAAACCTCTCCTCTAACTTGTGACTTGTCTAACTTGTGAGAACCTGTCCTCTTTGGGGAGCCCTGCCCCTCCTTATATATGTTGAAGGGGCGGGTTACATGACTAGTCCTAGTAGGACTAGGATTACAAGTGGAGTCCTAGTCTTACTTCCTTTGTTTGAGAATATTCCTTATGCTTTCTTCATAAACCGGCCCACTATTAATATGAACCGGCCTTCTGGGCCTTGGGCCTTGTCATCCATGATCCGCCTGCCGGGTTACCAGTAACTTGCCAAATGTAAACCGTCTTAAGTAAAATGTCTAGTCCGGCCGGGTTATAATTCCGGCCGGTTCATACCACGGGGTAATATCCCCGACACTAACCGAAGTTGTTCAGTTACTGTGTTGATCCGCTAGATGCTGAAGACTGGATCACAGACATCAAAAAGCACTTTGAATGCAGTAACGTGAGACCTAGGGATTATGTCAAGTTTGCCACTTTCCAACTCAAAGATCAAGCTGCTGATTGGTGGCAACAGTACAAAGATTCCAGAGGTGGACGTGAGATCTCGTGGACTGACTTCTGCAAGGATTTCCGCTCTCACCACATTCCAACCAGTGTCATTGCAGGCATGCGTGAGCAATTCCGCAACCTGAAGCAAGGCACCATGTCCGTCTATCAATACAATGTCAAGTTCCAGAATCTTGTCTGCTATGCCAAGCAAGACATCCTAGATGCCAAGAGCAAGATTTATCAGTTCCTTGGTAGTCTGAAGGATGAACTCCAACTAGCTCTCACCTTGTTCGAGTCGGATGAATTTGACCAATTCTACAATATGGCTCTTAAGCAAGAGGCAGCCCAGCTCAAGATTGAAGCTTCCAAAAAGAGGATCAGAGATGCTGTTCACTCCTCCTCTTCTTCCCAAGTGGTTGCCAAGCAGCAGAATTTCTGGCTACCGCCTCCTCCAATGCTCCGTCCTCCAAACAACAACAAGCACTCAGGTGGCCGTGGTTTCTCCCACCCACCCAATCCAAGCAATCAGTTCAAGCCTCAGTTTCAAGCTTCAAGATCAAGTGGTCCTTATCACTGGCCTCTCTCAGAAGTGATTTGCAACAAGTGTACTCGGAAGGGTCACTATGCTAACAAGTGTCGCAACCCAAGGCGCCTTCCGCCTCCTCCACCTGTCAGCACTGCTATTGTCAAGCACAATCCCAAGACAACAAGAGTGAATCTGATGAATGCAGCTCAAGCAGAGAATTCTTCAGGTGTGATACTTGGTAATCTTCCAGTTAACTTTAAACCTGCTAAAGTCTTGTTTGATTCGGGTGCATCATGCTCTTTCATTTCTCACCCATTTGCAACGAAGCACAATTTTTCCACCAAAAATTTGCCAAGGGAGTTATCAATTGTTTCTTCGGGGAAACGAATGCATTCTAGTGTGTTTGCTCCGGATATATCTATTCATATGGGTGATTACATTTTTCTGGTTTCTCCGGTTGTTCTTGGCAACTTCGACATTGATCTTATTCTTGGGATGGATTGGCTTTCCAAGCATGATGCAAACATTGATTGTGCAAATAAGGAAGTCAGGCTTACTCATCATGACGAAGACGTGATTATCTTCACCTCTCGAGATAACACAATTAGGCTATTCTCTCCCAATGACAAGGGCGAGATTAATGCCATTTCTCATATTCTAGTGGTCAATGAGTATGAAGATGTTTTCCCTGAAGAGCTTCCAGGCATGCATCCCCATCGTCAAGTTGAATTTGTCATTGAACTCGAGCCCGGTACCGAGCCAGCATGTCGGCGTCCGTACAAGCTTTCCCCTGATGAGTTGAAGGAGCTGAAGAAACAACTCGATGAGCAAGAACGTATGGGTCTAATCAGGCCTAGTACTTCTCCTTGGGGCTATGGTGTTCTATTTGTCTAGAAGAAGGATGGCACGGAACACCTTTGTGTTGATTACCGGCCATTGAACAAGAAGACAATAAAGAACAAGTATCAGCTCCCCAATATCAATGAATTGTTCGAGCAGCTCAAAGGAGCAAAGGTGTTCTCGAAGCTCGATCTCCGGATGGGTTACCACCAGATCCGTATCCGCGAAGAGGACATTCCCAAGACCGCATTCAGAACGAGTTTTGGCTCTTATGAATACACAGTCATGTCTTTTGGCCTTGCAAATGCTCCACCCACCTTCTCAAGGATGATGCACTTCATATTCAACCCCTACACCAATGAATTTGTTCTCATCTATCTGGATGACATCTTGGTATTCTCCAAGAATGAACAAGACCATGCCAATCACCTCCGTTTGGTCCGGGACAGGCTCCGTGAACACAAGTTTTATGCGAAGTTCTCCAAATGTGAATTCTGGCTGGATAAAGTCTTATATCTTGGCCATATTATCTCTGCCAAGGGCATTTCTATGAACCCCGAGAAAGTTGAAGCTATTGTCCACTGGGAACCCCCGCAGAATGTCAAGCAACTCCGAAGCTTCCTTGGTCTCGCTAGCTATTGCAGAAGGTTCGTTGAGAACTTCTCCAAGATTGTCAAGCCTCTCTCCAACCTGTTGCAGAAGAATGTCAAGTACTCCTGGACTCCTGATTGTGATGTGGCATTCAAAACCCTCAAAGAGAAGCTCATTTTTGCTCCGGTTCTTACTCCTCCGGATGAGTCCAAGCCCTATGAAGTCTTTTATGATGCTTCTTTGCAAGGTCTTGGTGGTGTTCTCATGCAAGACAAGAAGATTGTGGCATACACTTCTCGTCAGTTGAAACCAAATGAGAAGAATTACCCCACACATGATCTCGAGCTAGCAGCAGTTGTACATGCCTTGATCACGTGGAGACACCTTCTGTTGGGCAGAAAAGTGGACATCTTCACCGATCACAAGAGCTTGAAGTACATCTTCACACAGCCAAACCTTAACCTTCGCCAGACTCGTTGGGTCGAGATGATCCAAGAGTATGATCCAAGCATTGAGTACACACCTGGCAAGGCCAATGTCATTGCAGATGCCTTGAGCAGAAAGGCATATTGCAACCGTCTCCTTCTCAAGCCGTTTCAGCCTGAACTTTGTGAATCATTCAGGAAGCTCAACCTCCAAGTTGTTCCGCAAGGCTTTCTTCCTAACCTTCAAGTTGCTCCTACCTTGGAAGATCAAATCTGTGAGGCCCAACTCAGTGATCCTATGGTGCAGAAAGTGAAACATGGTATTGCTAAGGGTACTCCAAAATACAAGTGCTATCGCGTTGATGAGAAAGACACCTTGTTCTTTGAGGACATAATTGTATGTCGGTGGGAACGACACCTATGGGATCACAAGAATCCCTACTACGGTTAGCGGGGCGCGGGGTTGAGAGAAGAGTGGATCAAACAGATAGCACACGGTTCGTTTATCCAGGTTCGGGCCGCGAGGATGCGTAAAACCCTACTCCTGCTTTGGTGGATTGTATATTTGTGTTCTTCAGCTAGCTATGGGGCGTGAGGAGCTCCAAAAGGCCGAATCCTCCTCCTAGTCGCCTCGGGCCTCCTTTTATAGAAAAAGGGGTTGCCACAGTGGCACACAGGAGGTGGAAAGGGAACAGTGATGTGAGTTTATCCCTCGCATTACATGACAAGGCGCATTTAATGCATCCTGCTTAGGTGTCCTTGCTTTGTCGGGGACGGGGGAGAGATCTGTCTTGTCCGTCGCCGCTCCTTCTTGTGTCGACACGCGCCCTGGCCAGCAATGCCTGAGATGCCATGTAGGTAGGCAGGCAGCTGAGGTGGCGCAATGGTGGGTCTTCACGAAGATCTGCATGTCGCCACGCAGGTGCCTGCCCAGCTGGTTGGGTTGGCAGCTGCATACGGTGGTGGAAGTTTAGTCAGTGTGGGCCTGATGGTGGCCCTGCGGATGTCCTTGGCAAGGGCCATGCCAGGGCCCCGGCAAGGGTCTTGCCGCGACGCCTGCTGCCATCCCCGGCAAGGTGCTTGTCGGAAGTCTTGTGGTCTTCCTTGGCTGGGATCCTGCCAAGGATCGTCGTCTTCTTAGTGCGTATCTGATCTTGAATGTCTTCACAAAGATCTGCATGCCACTACGGGGATGTCTCCCGAATCATTGCCCCATGGGGGTAGTGGACTCAAGGGTGATTTGCTCCGTAGGCGTGGGGCGAGTTGCTGCGGCAAGGGTCTTGTCGGGGCTGCTAAAGCCGGCCCCGGCAAGGATCTTGCCGAGGGAGCCCGTCTCGTCCCTTGGCTCTTCGTGGTCTTGGCTTTGGTGTTGCTCCAGTTCCATCGAGCTTCGGCCTCACCCTGGCTCACCTCCCTTGCTTTGCTTGGTGCGGCGGTGCCCGTGGCTCAGAATGCCCGTGCACAGTCATAGGGGTACAAAAAGTGTACCCCCCCCCCCTTTTGTACACCGACAGGAGCCCTCGGGCCTGGGCCACACATAAGCGCGACGCGTTGTTGGGCTAGGCCCAGAACGGTGCGCGGGCAGGCGGGACGGTTTTTACCATGGTAAGACTTTTCGCGCGCTGCGCCTCCCATGATCCGCGCGCGTGGCATGGCGTGGAGGGGTGTGTGTGACGTGGGTGGCATGCGTGGGGCGGTTCCCGCAGGCATGCGTCACATCGTAGTAAAGAGGCGGCTTCGCGCCTTCCCCGTAAAAGGAGGGAGGCGTGGGGGCACGGTTCATTTACTAAATGGAGTCGAGGCGCGGTCTTCAAGGCGTCCACTCCCCATGATCACGGGGTGGGGAGAGGTCGCCTCACTTGTCACCTCGGTTCTGTGCATTGGCCACGTGTCTCCCATGCGCTTGGCGTGGCGAATGGTGGAGGCTGGGAACTGGGATGTCGCTGGTTCGGGCAGCGGGTCGGTCCTGGTTCGATGCGCTTCTTGTGTCTTGATTGGCCGAGCGGGGTGGCTGAGCCCCAACCACGATCCTTTATAAGGAGCAGGGAGGGGGATGGCACCCCGTATTCTTCCATCCTCTTTCTTCTTCTGCTTCCGCTTCTTCCTTCCCCTTGCAATGGAGAAAGGGAATCCCGGTCCATCGACGGTGGCGGCAAGGGTTGCTGCTTGACAACGCGTCCCTCCTCCTCCTGCACCTGTGGTGGTATAGCCAGCCGCGAGGGGAAGAGGGAGAGGGCGAGGCCGTGGGCGAGGTCGGGGTAGAGGTCGCAGCGCTCAGGGAAGAGGAGGACGGGGCGGCGCGCCGGCCTCGCCCCCGCCAGCGGCTCCTCCTCCGATGGAGGGCCACGTTGGGGACAATCCCCGTGAATTCTTCGTCAGGTTGCGCCGGCCGCCGCGCCGTCGCCTTCGCCTCCCGACTCCATTCGCGCGAGAGATGGAGCTGGATCCGCCGCAGTCATTCTGGCTGCGTATGAGGGGCTGCGGGATTAGCGGTACGCGGGTCCGCATCGACTTCCCTGCTCCTCACGTGATGTATCTTCCTCGAGGGTGGAAGACATTTGCTCGTATCCACAGCTTGGTGGATGGGCTCACTCTCCATTTTAAGTTGATGGAGAGTGGCCTTCTTTCCGTCAAGGTCTTCGGGCACTTCCGGACTCGTGCATGGTGCTGCGTGGAGAGCTCTTCTGATGATGAAGATTCCTCCTCGAGCAAGAGTGACGAGGAGGACAGCGACAGCGACGACGAGGGTGGTAGGCGGCAGGATGACGGGTCCGACTAGGTGTCGGGCGCCGTTCCATGCGGCACCGGTGACCCCATCATCCGTGTCGCCGGCTCCTTGAACTTCTCCGGGTCGTCTTCTTGGGCGGCTGGCGTTGGGGGGCTGCGGAAGAGGAAGAGGGCGGGCGGCAAGGCCGTCAAGTCGGAGTACGCAGGCACCGACGCCTTCAACGCGTACTGACGTCCTGCCGCCTCGTCTTCGAGCTCTGCTTCCGGCGCCGCCATCACCATCCAACCTTTGGGCGGCCACCAAGATGTTCTCTCGGTGTCTTCTGCCACCCGTAGCTCGCCTAGGCGCTCCTTTTGCCCTTCTCACCTCCTTGACCTGCCTCCTGAGGAGTGGGAAAAGAAAGGGATTACGGGCATCTTATCTCTTTTTAGTTTGTAAGCCTTCGGGCGTCTGTTAAATTTAAAACTTGTAATCCCCTTGTTCATGTTTTTCATTCCCTATGGACTGTACCTAGGCGGGATGTTTTTTTAATGAAAAAGGGATGTTTGTCGGGTCATTTGTTCGCAGGTAGAACCCACAACATGGAATAAATCCCTGATATCTCTAAGATAAACATTTTCTTGCCCGGCAACAGGCCTCGCCGTCCCCCCACTTCGCTCGACCTTTCTCACGCCTTTGGCGGAGGCAGGGATGAAGTGGGTTTAGGCTCCTTGTTTTACCCTTTCGCTGTCGTGACTACAACCAAACTCGGTCCCAGGAACGAGACCTAGGGCCTAGAGTTAGGGAAGCACGGTAGCCTAAGGATAAAATGAGGTTTCACATGCCCCAGTTCGTAAGGGAATGCATGATAAGGGATGGAAAACCTATCTGAACTTGCAGCTCCCGGCAACTTCGGTTTGCTGCGGGTGAATCTTTGCTCTTGTAGCCCCCGGCAATACTGGCTCGCCGGGGTCCAGATGCTGGTCCGTTCCTTTTTCTTTCCAAGTGGCTTGGCAAGGATATCTGTGTGTCCTGCGAACCAAAGAAGGCAAAAGGACAAAGAGACGCACACTCGACCTCTAAGTTAGGGGTTAGTCGCTGCTAAGCACTATCAACCCTAACCAAGGACGAGACTTGACCTAGCATGCATGCTATAACTTAGGGCGCCAGCGCTTCATTTATTTATGCTCAGGGTCTGCGCCTGGCTTTGTACAAAGGGTTACATGCCTTGTCGGCAAGGCTTGTACAAAAGGTGGCTTGCCGGGGGGGCCGGCAAGCCGTGCCTCACGGGTAAAACTTGCGAGATGCTCAATGTTCCAGGAGTTGCTCACCGGAATGGCATTTTCGGTCTCCAGGCGGACTGCACCAGGCCTGGTGACTCGTATTACCGGATAAGGGCCTTCCCACTTCGGCGTCAACTTGTTGGTATTCTTGGCCGATTGAACGCGCCGAAGAACAAGGTCGCCTTCCTCAAAGCTTCGGGCACGGACCTTGCGGCTATGGTAGCGGCGCAAGGCTTGCTGGTAGCGTGCTGCTCTCACAGCCGCCCGAAGACGATCTTCCTCAAGGAGCGTTGCATCATCTTGCCGCAGTTGCTCTTGCTCAAGCTCATCATAAGCGAGCACTCGAGGTGACCCGTATATGAGTTCAGTGGGGAGAACTGCTTCTGCCCCGTATACTAGGGCAAAGGGTGTCTGGTCGGTGGCTCGATTTGGCGTCATTCTGATCGACCAAAGAACCGTCGGCAACTCATCAATTCAGCGCCTTCCACCCTTGCGCAGCCTATCAAAGGTCTTTGTCCTTAAGCCTCGCAGTACTTCAGCGTTTGCCCTCTCAGCTTGACCATTGCTTCGTGGGTGAGCAACGGAAGCGAAACAGACTTTGCTGTCGAGGTGTTGGGTATATTGCATGAAGGTGCGGCTTGTGAACTGTGTGCCGTTGTCGGTGATGACCCTATTGGGTACACCAAAACGGCACACTAGTCCCTTGAAGAATTTGACGGCTAACTGGGGTGTGACCTTCCTCACTGCCTCCACCTCGGGCCACTTTGTGAACTTGTCGATTGCGACGTACAAGTACTCAAAGCCCCCGACAACGCGGGGGAAAGGGCCCAGTATGTCGAGCCCCCTGACCGAGAAGGGCTAGGAGAGAGGAATGGTTTGAAGGGCTTGAGCTGGTTGATGAAGTTTCTTTGAATGGAAATGACACGCTTCACACCTGGTGACCCGTGTCGTCGCATCCTGGAGGGAAGTGGGCAAGAAGAAGCCTTGCCGAAATGCCTTGCCGGCAAGGGCTCTTGACCCTATGTGGGATCCACATATGCCTCCATGTATCTCTGCCAACAGCCCCAGTCCTTCCTCTCGAGGGATACACTTCAATTTCACGCTGTTCGGCCTCTTTCTGTATAGGACGTCATCGACGAACTGGTACATAGCAGATCGACGGACTACTTTTTCCGCTTCTTCCTGCTCCTCAGGAAGTTCCCCAGTTTGGAGGAATCGGACGGTATGCTGTGCCCACGCTGGAGCCTGGGGCTCGACGGCAAGAGCTTGACGCACCGCCGGAGCTAGCCGTCCCGTGGCGGGCTTAGTGTCCCCGGCAACATCCTTGCCGACGGCTCTGGGGAGCTCGGCGGGAAAGTACTTGCCGGGCCCTGATTTCCTCCTCTTGTTTTGCTCTGTTGATGGATCAACGGATGGCTGAGAAAGCTAAAGCACAAAGGTACCTGGTTCCACAGGTAACTTGAGGGCAGCGCGCTTTGACAAGTAATCGACGATGTTGTTCTCTTCTCGGAGAACGTGCTCCGCCTGTATACCATCAAAACGCTCTTCCAGCTTTCTCACTTCATCGACGTAGGCCTTCATCAACGGGCTCTGGTAATCTTTGTTGACTTGTTTGATGACAAGCTGCGAATCGCCCCTGACAATGAGTTTCTTGATTCCGAGGTCTGCCGCAATCCTAAGACGAGCAAGCAGCCCCTCATATTTGGCAGTATTGTTCGTTGATACCTCCCTTGGGAAGTGCATCTGGACCACGTACTTGAGGTGTTCTCCGGTGGGCGCAACAAGCAGTACGCCAGCCCCGGCGCCCTGTAAGAAGAAAGCTCCATCAAAGTACATGATCCAGTCGCAACTCGCCTCTTTGCTGGGGAGAGCAGTTTCCTGGGCTTCTTCATCAGGCGTCGCAGTCCATTCTGCAACAAACTCCGCCAGGACTCAGCTTTGAATCGTCGAGGTACTTTCAAACTTGACGCCAAAGCTGGATAGCTCCAGTGCCCACTCTACAATTCTTCCCGTTGCATCTGGATTGTGCAATATCCGTTGCAGAGGGAGGCGAGTGACGACAGTGATCTCGTGTGCCTGGAAGTAGTGAAGCAGCTTCCTCGAGGCCATAAGAAGGCCAAAGAGCAATTTCTGCACACCGAAGTACCTTGATCTAGCCCCCTGCAAGAGGGAGCTAACAAAGTAGACCGGGTGCTGCATAATTTTCTTCCTTGGCGGCACTCCAACCGGCCGTGTCGTCTATGCACCAACGGCATCAGGCTCTGTCGCTGCTATCACCTCGTCATCAATTTCTCTCAGTGCCACTAGTGCGGCGCTGACCACCTGGTTCCTTGCCACCAGGTATAGCAGCAACGGTTCTTGTGGCCTAGGCGCAACTAGTACTGGCGTGGAGGAAAGATACCTCTTCAAATCTTGCAATGCTGCTTCGGCTTCTGGCGTCCACTCCATTGGGCCCGCTTTTTTCAAAATCTTGAAAAAGGGAAGGGCGCTCTCGGCAGACTTGGAAATGAATCTGCTCATGGCGGCAACGCAGCCAGCAAGCCGACACACATCCTTGACCTGTTTGGTTGCTTCAATCTGTTCTATAGCTTTGATCTTGTCCGGATTGGCCTCTATCCCACGCTGTGACACAAAGAACCCGAGAAGCTTGCCGGACGGGACGCCGAAGACGCACTTCTCAGGGTTCAGCTTGAGATTGATCTTGCGTAGGTTTACAAATGTTTCTTGTAAATCCGGTATAAGTGTTGCCCTGTTCTTGGTTTTGACCACTATATCATCCATATTTCTATGGAGCTGGGGTTCAAAACCAATCTGGACTGCCCTTGCAAATGTTGAGTTAGCACTCTTCAACCCGAAAGGCATTTGTACGAAATAATACGTACCACATGGGGTGATGAATGTTGTCTTCTCTTCGTCTTCTCTTGTCATGAAGATCTGGTGGTAGCCGGAGTAGGCATCAAGAAATGACAACAGGTCACACCCAGCCGTGGAGTCAACAATCTGGTTGATGCGCGGCAACGGGAAGGGGTCTTTGGGACAAGCCTTATTGATATATGTGTAATCAATACACAGCCTCCACTTCCCATTTGCCTTGCACACTACCATTGGATTGGCCAACCACGTTGGATGGAGCACTCCTCTTACCAAACCCGCTGCTTCCAGTTTTCGGATCTCCTCTGTGATGAACTCTTGTCGTTCCAAAGCTTGCTTCCTGACTTTTTGCTTGACGGGCCGCGCATGAGGACAAACAGCAAGGTGGTGCTCAATCACCTCCCTAGGAACGTCGGGGATGTTGGATGCTTGCCATGCAAAAACATCGACATTTGCCCGCAGGAAGGTGATGAGCGCGTCTTCCTATTTGTCGTCAAGGGTGGAGCTTATGGTGAAAGCCCCTCCTGTGCCGTCCTCCTTGACAGAAACCTTCTTGGTTCCCGGCGGTGTGGCCCTAGACTTCTTGTTTCTACCGGTGGAGCTCTCTGGCACGTCCTCGACGGGAGCACTACACTCCAAAGAGGTGCGCTTGCCAGAGTGGGTGTCCGAGGTCTCACCGATCTTCTTCTTCTCCCCCCCGGGCTCCAGCGGCAGGAGCAAGTGCCCTAGTGGCGGCAGCTGCTGCAACTTGTTGTTGGTATAGTTGGTCTCTCCTGTTGTTTATCCTTGCCGCGACGGCCTGCTTGGCCGTCACGCTTCCTGCCGGACCCTCGGCACCGTCCTGGCCCTTCTCCTTGTCCTGCCTCTCATATTCAGCCCTCTGCTTCTCAGCAAGGAGCTCAACCTATCGGCAGTTCTGGAGATCATGGCCTTTGGTGCGATGGATCTTGCAGTATTTCTTGTCGGAGTTTCCTAGCTTCTCGGCAGCCGCCAAGGCCCGGCAGGCGACACACCCGGCAATTTCCTTGCCGTGGTCATCCGCCTTGGTTTCTTGGCGGAGCCGGCGTCATCAGATCCCTCGACGGCAAGCACGGCTTTACCTTTGCGCTTCCTGTTGCGGCGCCGGCCTTTCTTTGTCGGGGTGGTAGCACCCTCATTTGAAGAGTCGGTTTCCGCGCCGGCATCTTCGCCGGGGTATTTCCTTCCCTCTTTAGCCCGGGCACATTTGTCAGCAAGAACATAGAGTTCTGCCACGTCTTTCACCTTGTTCATTGCCAGCTCTTCGCGCATCTTGCGATTACGCATGTTCTGATGAAATGCAATGATGATGGCGGCAGGGCGAACATCAGGGATATTATACTGTAACCGGCTGAACCTCTATATATACTAGCGCAGACTCTCGCCTCCCTTCTGGGGAATGACGTGCAGGTCACTTGCTTGGCCATGGGCTTAGTGACCTCCAGTAAAGGCGCCAACAAACTCATGGCACAAATCCGACCAGGAGGAAATAGATTCTACCGGCAAGTGCATCAACCACGACATGGCGTTGGGTTTAAGAGCCAATGGAAAGTAATTCACAAGCACCTTATCGTCGCGAGCTCCGGCAGCTTGCATCGCGATGGTGTAGATGCTGAGGAACTCCAACGGATGGGTCTTGCCGTTGTACTTCTCGCCAACGTCAGGCTTGAAGGTGCGGTGAGTGGGCCACTGGAACTGCCACAGCTCACGGGTAAAAGCCAGATAGCCTACCTCGTAAGGTAGACCTCCAGGGCTCTTCGGTGCTGGGCGGTTCACAGCAGGTCCTGCTCACCTGTCTGACTGGTGGCGCGCTCCGCGCCGGCGCTCGATGGTGGTTCGAGCATCTTCATGAGCTCGCTCCTGAAGAACTTGACGCTGGTCGCTGTCGGTCCGTGGGTCGGACGATGCTATGGAGATGTCGTCACCCGCGACGTCTCGATGAGTCGACACACGCGGTACCGGGCGAGGAGGAGGCGAATGCACCATGGCCACGGTGCTGCCGGTCCTCCCGCAACTGGTGCGTGGGACCCCATCGGAGCGTCGACCCGGGGGCTTCGCTGGACTTGGTCCATCCTTGTTGGCGACCGCGACAAGGCTTCGGATGGTGGCTCTCCATTCGTCGAGTTTCCCCGTAACGGGAGGAAAGTTGACGAGCAACTGTGCGCGCGCCAGGGCTTCTGCTGGGGTTAGCGGTAGCGAAACGTGCACGGACCGCGACGCGCTTCGACTCCTGACCATGTCAGGAGGAGCTCTATCACGATCCCGCGGTCGCATGCCGTTTTCACCAGCTCTTCGGCGGGCAGGCAGGTCTTCTACGTCTTGGGAGTGGCGCTCGGGGCTCTTCCCGCGGCGATGCCCGGGATCTTCGGCGTGATGACACCGTTCGTCGCGCGCTGGTTGGGAGGAGCGCGCTGTTGGCGCCGGCGTGGGAGTCCTGGAGGCCCTTGCGTCGCCTTCGGGTGATGCGGCAGCGATCTTGGAAGGCCCCACGCCACCCGCGGAGGGCCTGGCTCTGTCTTTGGATTTGTAGGTGTGTGGCCTGTTACCAGGCGCACAAACATCGCCACCTCCCAAACTCCGGCTGCTCTGACGGCGTTGGTGTTCGCGAGCAGCGCCCTGGGTCCTTTTCGCGACCGGTCCGCTGCTCGCCCGCGTCGGGTTGGGCTGTCCGGCTTCCGACTGGCCAACCGCCACCGTCGTCTTCTTCCTGGGTGCCATGATGATGAAGAAGCGTCAAACTAACTGCTAAAGCCGATTCTCACAACTGCGCCCCCTACCTGGCACGCCAAAGATGTCGGTGGGAACGACACCTATGGGATCACAGGAATCCCTACTACGGTTAGCGGGGCGCGGGGTTGAGAGAAGAGTGGATCAAACAGATAGCACACGGTTCGTTTATCCAGGTTCGGGCCGCGAGGATGCATAAAACCCTACTCCTGCTTTGGTGGATTATATATATGTGTTCTTCAGCTAGCTATGGGGTGTGAGGAGCTCCAAAAAGCCGAATCCTCCTCCTGGTCGCATCGGGCCTCCTTTTATAGAAAAAGGGGTTGCCACAATGGCACACAGGAGGTGGAAAGGGTACAGTGATGCGAGTTTATCCCTCACATTACATGACAAGGTGCATTTAATGCGTCCTGCTTAGGTGTCCTTGCTTTATCGGGGACGGGGGAGAGATTTGTCTTGTCCGTCGCCGCTCCTTCTTGTGTCGACACGCGCCCTGGCCAGCAATGCCTGAGATGCCATGTAGGTAGGCAGGTAGCTAAGGTGGCGCAATGGTGGGTCTTCACGAAGATCTGCATGTCGCCACGCAGGTGCCTGCCCAGCTGGTTGGGTCGGCAGCTGCATACGGCGGTGGAAGTTTAGTCGGTGTGGGTCTGATGGTGGCCCTGCGGATGTTCTTGGCAAGGGCCTTGCCGGGGCCCCGGCAAGGGTCTTGCCGCGACGCCTGCTGCCATCCCTGGCAAGGTGCTTGCCAGAGGTCTTGTGGTCTTCCTTGGCTGGGATCCCGCCAAGGGTCGTCGTCTTCTTAGTGCGTATCTGATCTTGAATGTCTTCACAAAGATCTGCATGCCACTACGGGGATGTCTCCCGAATCCTTGTCCCATGGGGGCAGTGGACTCAAGGGTGATTTCCTCCGTAGGCATGGGGCGAGTTGTCGCGGCAAGGGTCTTGCCGGGGCTGCTAAAGCCGGCCCCGGCAAGGATCTTGCCGGGGGAGCCCGTCTCGTCCCTTGGCTCTTCGTGGTCTTGGCTTTGGTGTTGCTCCAGTTCCATCGAGCTTCGGCCTCACCCTGGCTCACCTCCCTTGCCTTGCTTGGTGCAGCGGTGCCCGTGGCTCAGACTGCCCGTGCACAGTCATAGGGGTACAAAAAGTGTACCCCCCCCCTTTTTGTACACCGACATTGTAGTTCCCAAGGGTGATCTCAGGAAGCTCATAATGAACGAAGCACATGACTCCCTCCTCTCAATTCATCCCGGAAGTTCTAAGATGTACCATGACCTCAAGCAATCATATTGGTGGACTCGCATGAAAAGGGAGATTGCCCAATTCGTGAATGAATGTGATGTCTGCAGAAGAGGGAAGGCAGAGCATCAACGTCCAGTCGGTCTCTTTCAACCTCTACCTATTCCCGAGTGGAAATTCTATCACATTGAAATGGATTTCGTCACTGGGTTTCCTAAGTCCAAGAAGGGAAATGATGCTATCTTTGTAGTGATTGACAAGCTAACTAAAGTAGCTCATTCCTTCCCGTCATAGAATCCATCAACGCAGCTCAGCTGGCAGAGCTGTACACCTCCATAATTGTTTCTTTGCATGGCATTCCTCAAGTCATCTCCTCAGACCATGGAAGTTTGTTCGCATCCAAGTTTTGGGCCTCCTTTCAGTCAGCTATGGGCACAAAAATTCGCTTCCGCACTGCGTTTCACCCTCAGACTAGTGGTCAAGTCGAAAGAGTGAACCAGATCCTTGAAGACATGCTGAGAGCTTGTGTCATCTCTTTCGGTATGAAATGGGAAGATTGTCTCCTGTTTGCCGAATTCTCTTACAACAACAGCTTCCAAGAAAGTGCCGACAAAGCTCCTTTTGAAATCCTCTATGGCAGAAAGTGTCGTACCCCTCTCAACTGGTCCGAGATGTGGCACCCCAGCTCAGAGAAACCGGAATGCCCTGTATTCTAGCCCAGAGATCGAGGAGAAGTCTTCTGGAATACGGAACTGCTTAGCATAGAACAAATCAGCTCTTATTACAAGAATTAAATACAACGGTCTGATGTTTCAAAGGAGCACATCAGCACGGCGACACTACGTCGACGATACTACACTTGCTCTATGCTAGCAGCAAAACAACTCGTAGTAGCGGAATACTTCTAGCAGCGGAATAACGACGAAGGTGGTGAACTCCAATCCGCAGGGACTCTGGCTGGGACACGATCTAGCTCGCACGCACGGCAACCTCGACAAGCAATCAAGCAATCATGGCTTCACCTGCAATCTGGCATGACACGCCAGGTCAGTACATTGAATGTACTTGCAAGCTCACAACAACCAAAAGCATCAAGGCAGAACAACAACATAGCATTAACAGGTAAATTTAATTAACAACAATCATGATGAATCAACAACTAAGCATGGTATGAAACTACTACAATACTGATAAATCACT
Source organism: Secale cereale (assembly GCA_902687465.1). Lineage (NCBI taxonomy): Eukaryota > Viridiplantae > Streptophyta > Magnoliopsida > Poales > Poaceae > Secale > Secale cereale. Next base: position 122,650,862 of record LR738715.1, on the reverse strand, counting down.
GTCTCAGATTTGCATAATTATATATCTCTTGGCTAACCGACCAAGTACTATACCATCTTGATCACCTCGTGATCATAACCAAACTGTGATCTCTTCGGTGATCACAACCATAACCAATACTTGGTTTACCTCATCATCGATATCCTGCACTGCTCATCATATCAGTATATAGATAATATAATCCACCTATAATTCATTTTAGTTATTCTGTCATTTAAGTGTTGATCGAACGGTGTGACCTAGTATGAACCCATGCCCATGACCGAGGACGCGGCTATCGATAGATTAAATTACACTCTGCAGAGGTAGTGCACTGTACCCACACCACAGAACCCATGGCCTCTTGCTCCCATTCGGGAGGACCAACGGCGTTCCGACAAAACCGATCTATTGTCATGACACTCTCCCGGCCACTCCGACTCACTGCCCAATGGGATAGTCCTGGGTGGCCCCGTGTCTGCCAAAGACACCAACGGCCACCGTCGTGGCAAAAACAAATAAAAGCCCCAAACGGAGAAAAGGCACTTATTATCCAACTACGGGCACACAAGGTTATGTTCGACTACCTGATCAGGGTAGTGCATGTCCATAGCCTTCCCTAGTTGGAGGTTCCGGCGAGAGGCATGACAATAGCATCGCATTAGGGCCTTCCCATAAAGGCAAACGTGGTTACACTGGGGAAAGCCCGGTTCGGTGGCACCTGACCAACTTAATGACGGAGTTTATCTCAAAGTTTTAATTGCGTTACAGATACTCCAATATCAATTAACAAATTAATAATCCAAGTCATAGCAAGATCCAAAAAATAATCCAAACATCATAATAAAATACTCCAAGGATAGCATAGCATCTTAATCATGAAAAAATCCGACAACACTACTATGCAAATATCAAAAACTAACTATCCAGCTATGATTCACATGCAAGCATCATTCCCATCATCATTCTCCAAAACATAATATCAACTAGCATCATGATGAAAATAATAATAGCCTCTAATAATCCAAAGGCAACCTGACATCCAAAGCAAATACTCCAAAAATGATAACAGATACTAGCATGAAAAATAGCCACTAAGAATCCAAAGGCAAACTGATGTCCAAAACAATACTCCAAAATAATACCGGATACTAGCATGAAAATAGCCACTAAGAATCCAAAGGCAACATGACATCCACATAATCATCAAAATATAAATCCTAGAACTCCAAGCAACATCATGGCAATAACAAGATCAAAACACAACTCCGAGAAATGCCATGAACAAGATCATACATAGCTAATGCAATATTTTAAATAAGTTCACATAAAGAATCATGTCACTGCATTGCAATCATGCGAATGGAGGGTGTGGCTTGCCTGGGGTGGAAGAAATCACCGGGACAAAGTGCGGGAAACTCGTGGAAAGGATCGCCGGAAAACGTTCTCTCTCGGAGGGGGCTGTTTAAAGGCAAGGGCAAAATGGTCATTTTCAGAATGTTGAAACATAATGAAAATGATGCCAACAAAACGGGCTCAACGAGACGAAGAGATGGGCTTTGGATTCACCTCATTCGGAGTTGGGATCAAAAAGTTATGCATGTTTTCCTGCCATGGACCTATCTGCTATCTGTAACAGAAAAGTTTACAGACTGGGCCAAAACAGAAAAACTGAAAGCACATTCCAAGAAATATGCTTTCGGGACAGTGAAGACGTATTCTTGGCCGAAGCCGTACTAGTTTACGTTCTCACTGAAACGAAAGCGCACTCTGTGGAAATGCGCTTCCACTTATTGACGTGGCAGAGGCGGGACAGGAGTTGTGCGGCTGACGAATGGGTCCCATGGGCCAGGGTCGCTGACATGCGGGTCCCGCACGGGGGTCTGTCACTTATCCAGTGGGCCAGCCGGGGTCAATGCCTGGCCTGTTGACAAGTCGGGCCAGAGCCCACTGGTTAGTAGAGGCGAGACCGTCGTCTTCTTCCCCCGCGCTCGCCGCGATGCAGAGCGGAGGGCTCGGCTCCGGCGACTGTCCGACCGGCTCCGGCCACCATTTGGGCCGTGCGGCCTACCGGTGTGCTCAGCAGGCCGAGCCGCATCCGTTCCCGCAGAGCACGAGCATCGAGGAGGGTAGGAGCGACACAGGCTTGGGCAGTGGCGGAGATGGCCTCGGGTGGGTTTGGGCACCGCGGCTAGAGGCCACCGAAGGGAGAGGGAAGTGGCAGAGGGGCTCTAGGGGGTGCGGTGGAGTGCACTGGCACGGCTAGGAGAAGGGGGATGGCTCGGGTCAGCCGGATTTAGGCGCGGCTGAGCGGCGGCCATGGTGGCCATCTGCGGCGAGGAGGAGCTCTGGAGGCTCAGGAAGAAGCTGGGGAGAGGCAGTGGAGCGAGGGGAGGAGCTTGGTGAAGCGAGACGCGCTCGAGGCAACCTTATATAGGCAGGGTAGGAGGAGCTGCACTGGCGTCGCACCGGACACGCGTCCACGCCCACGAGCTCGGAGGCAGGCGACGAGGGAGGGCACAATCGAGGAGTTCACGGGGAGGCAGACGACGCCGGGGAGCAGAGGAAGAAGCCGAGGGAGGTTCAGGGCCAAGCAGAGCACTATGGCCATTGTTGTGTTCGGCGGCGGGCGTCTGCAAGCGTTGGTGGAGGAAGCAGACGGAGGGGGAGAGGGGTCCAGGGGGTCTGCGACGGGGAGGCGAGGCCAAGGGACAGGCTCACGAGCTCTAAGAAGACGAGGGGCGAGCAGGCGAGGCAGGAACAGCGCTCTGGACGCGGCCACTGCACGCAGAGCGCGCGCACAGACACGCCCTTGTCGTGATCACCACGGGCACTGGCATGTAGTGGTGAAAATAGGTTGTAACTTGATGTCTAGTGGTAAGTCTTTGCATGGTGAAACTCAGCTGTGGTGGTAGAATGGTGAAAAGATCTATGGTGGAGTGGTAAAGATCCTCTGAAGTTTACTGCAGTAAACTTTGAGGAGAATTACTGATCAACAGAAAATGATGTGGAGCCAAAGGGTTTGTCTGGGGATTTTAGGTAAAGAAGAACTACCATCCTTGTAAATTTGATGAGATTTGGACCAAGATAAATCACAGTTGCTTTGCAACTGCAAAGTCTGGTCCAGAAATGAGATTAGGATGTTGCACTCAAATGGTGTGGCCACTTGAGCTCAAATTTGGCAAGGCTTACGAATTTGGACATATAGAGATGCTGTTAAGTTTTCATAGCAATTCGACAAGCCAAATTGGTACTTCCTTCACAAGTTCCCTTTCTGTCCAGAAACTTAGGAAAAAATCCTAAGGGAAAATGGCTACACAAAATGTGCCCAAAACTGGTAGAGGTAGGTTATATGGATTAGAGAAGGTCCTGGAATATTTTCAGCCATAGTGGAGCAAGATAAAATACACTTGCTTCACAAACTGAAAATTTGGACAGAAACAAAGATTTTAAGATGTGCTCACATGGTTGCTTGGATGGAGCTGAATTTTGGAGGAGTGAAATAAAATGATCTCAAGAAGAGGCATAAAAAATTTCAACTCATTTGGATGACCCTAGCTAGTACTTCCTTCATAGTGGCTTCTGTCTAACAGAAACTTTGAAAATTCACTAAGGAAGATTGGTTAGGCAAATAAAGTTGAATTTTGGCATGTGGCAATGATTTGGACATAAAAAGATGTCGAAGGAGTTTGGGGTCAATTGGGCAAAGATAAATAGCACTTGCTTCACAAAGTGCCATTTAGGGCAGAATAGGAAAAGGAATATTTGAGAATTATTTTTGAACATGGCAATGGAAAGTTTTGCCATATTCCATGAGTATATGACCCAAAAAATTATTAAAAATTATTTGGGAATTTTTGGAGTGACAGAAATATAGGTTGCTTCACAAGCTAGGGCAGACAGGGTTATTCCTTTAATAGAAAAAGGAATATTCCCTAGAAAAAGGAATTAGGGTTTGGTCAAGTAGTGGAGTGACATGATCTTGGCAAGGTTTTGAGAATGATGAGCCACTTGGGAGGGAAAAATAAGATGATTTCCAAGGTGACAAGGCCACAGAATCACTCCAAAAAGAAAAACAGAGCAAAAACCAATAAATCAAAAAGAAAAAGAAAAGGGCCAAAAACCAGGCTGTCACACAAGACTGGTGAACGTCAACTTCTTGGTAATGATTTGATCTCAGAAGCTGAAGAAATGTGCAAAGTCATATGTGAGAATCTCAAAGCCGAGCAATCGCGTCAAAAGAGTTACTATGACGGCAAGCATCGTGATTTGGCTTTCGACATTGGAGATCATGTCTAACTCCGTGTTTCTCCTATGAAAGGCACCCAGAGGTTCGGTATCAAAGGCAATCATGCTCCGAGATACGTGGGCCCTTTCAAGATTCTTGGCAAAAGAGGCGATCTAGCCAACCAACTCAAGCTTCCCTCCAACTTTGCAAATGTTCATGATGTGTTTCACGTGTCTCAACTCCGCAAGTGCTTCAAGACACCTGAACGCACCATTCCGTTCGAGGAAATTGATCTTCAACAAGACTTGTCTTATCGTGAGCACCCTGTTGCTATTCTTGACGAAACTGAGCGCCAAACCCGCAACAAGTCCATCAAGTTCTTGAAAGTGAAGTGGTCACACTATACCGACCGAGAAGCTACGTGGGAACGAGAAGATCACCTTTGTTCCGAGTATCCTTCCTTCTTCCAGTCCTAGATCTCGGGACGAGATCTGTTTGTAGTGTAGGAGAGTTTGTAACACCCCATATGTGATACTTTCCTATAATGGCAATAAAGCATTCTCATTTTGATCCTTGTCCTTATCCTTGGGGGTTCTTGTCATTTGAGCTCATTTTTTATTTTTGCTTTGCCATGTCTTTTTTTTCATCCATGCATTGCTTTCATCATCATGGCATCTTAGTTTACTTCTTGTTGATGTGTGTGAGTGAGGCACCTTGTGATGTATGTGAGTGTGGTTCTAGCCTTGGCTTGCTAAACCCTAGACCCCCCCTCCTTTTTGTTTTCCCTCTTCTTCCTCCTCCTCTTCTTTTCTTCCCCTTCTTTAATCAATTTTGCAAGTCACCTAGCCAAGTTCATTAATGTTCTTTCTTTTCCGAAAAACCTTGCACCATGTCTACACCCTCTCTGCCAAATATCACCCTATTTGGAATTGATTTGGTTGGGTTCAAAAGTGACAAGAGTTTGAACCATATTCAAACTCCTTTCATTTTTCTCCCTCTAAAAATGTCCAAACCAATTTTATTAAATAGGGCATAAATCAAGGAGCATGGGGATATTTTCTTTTTCCCCTAACTCTTTTCGTTTAAGCCTGTGCTTTTCTTTTTCTTTTCTGTCTGAAGATAAATGAAAAAGAAAAAGAATCAGCAGAGCAGCAGCGGCCGGGGCCTCGTCTTCCTCCTCCCCCAGGCCCAGTCCTTCTCCACAGCAGCCCAGCGGCCCATCTCTTCTCTTCCGCAGCGGCCCAGCCAGCCAGCGTCGCGCGCAGTCGCATCGTTCGTTTTTTTTTCCTGGCCCCATGCATCAGCCTCACATCCCCGCGTCGCCGTCTACCTCCATCACGCGCTGCTGAGCCAGAGCGCGCACTCGCCGTCGCGCCGTGATCACGGACGTCGAGGCCTCGTGATTTGAGCCCTCCTTTAAAACCCGCAGCATGTCCACCCCCTTTCCCTAGGGTTCCTCATCCTCCAATCGCCGCCTGGAGAGCCAAGTTACACCAGATCCGCCGATCCAGAGCAGTCCCGCACGCATCTGGGAGCGTCAGCTCGTCGCTGGCATGCCTCCCGTCGACCTCAGCCTCGCCAGCTGTGTCCAGCTGCTTCCCCGTTGTCGACTACGTCCTCTAGGCGGAGCCGATCACCTCGCCATCGTCCTCTTCTTCCTCTTCTTCCACTCCGGCGCCCGCAGTTGTTGAAGCCTCGCAGTCGTCGACTCCGGCCACCTCCGGGCCAGACGAACACACCTTTGTGTTCATGGTGAGCGCCTCCACCTCCTCGTGCCTTTTCTCCCCTCCTTAGCACCGTCTAGCACCGAGTTCATCGAGCACCCGAGCTCGTCGCCGTCGGGCCTCGTCTCCGGCGAGTGCCCCGACCATCGTAGGCCGTGTTTTGTTGCCCGTCTGCATCAGCTCGACGCGTAGATGCTGCCAGAGTAGTCGTCGCTCAGCCTAGGCCGTTGCATCGTCGCGTAGCTGTCCGCCGCCGCCGTTCTGTCAGGTGCTCGCCGCCGGTGTTGTAGTGCATGTTAGGTGCTGCAAGTGCTTCGAGTGTGTGCGGAACTCCTCCAGGAGCACTCCACTTGCCTCCACCGTCAGTTTTGGTCGCCGGAGCAGCTCCCACGAGCAGCTCCGACGAGCCCTGCTTTTCCCCTGCTGCTACATCTTCAGTTAAGTCTTCAGGCATCGCACCTGTATTCTGTCAAGAATCGATCGCTTAGCTCAGTGGCTTGTGTCTCCGTCAGATACGCAGGGGGTCGTGGGTTCGAATCCGTGCAGGGCAGTGGGTATTTTCTCCCCCTTTTGTTTTTCGCGAGAGGCTGACAGGCAGGCCCCACCTGCCAGCCACTCAGCCGCCTCTAGCCCCTCGTGCACCCGCTGGTGCCACCTCAGCGCAGCTGGGTCCCCTTGTCAGTGGCTCTGGCTAGCGTAGGCGTGGGTCAACTTTGAGCCCTGCGCTTGTTTTTCTTTTCTGTTTTCTTTTTCTTTTTCTTTTTCTGCATTTTCTTTCTTTAATTAATATATGTTGATATATTCACCTGATGGAAATATGTTGTATATGTAAAATGCTTAGTTTTTCATGTAGATTATGAATATGTTGTTTGTTTCCATGTTTAAAAACATTTAAAATGATGTTTGAATTTATTCTTGTTTTAAATATGCTAAAACTTGGAAAATCATAACTAAATATCCACAACTCCAAATTTAACAAACTTTATATGCATTTGGGGTGGAAAAATGTGTAGAATATTATGGTGATGTTGTTTAGCATGTTTAACAACTTTATAACAGAAGTTTATCAGATCTGTCCCAAATGCATTCAATTGATTATGGGAGTTTCTGGAAAATGTTGTTTGTTATTTCCAGCCCATTTAAATGTGCTAGCACGTTGCTGTGATCTTAGTTGCGCCCTTGCCATGTTAACCAACCCCTTTAAACTTGTTGGGTGCTTGTTTGCATAATCTACATAAACTTGTTAGTTGTTCTTTTGCTTATTTCTTTCATGTGAGTGCTCTTGTTTGTTATGATGTTGTTGCACTCTTGTGACCCTAGGCCATGCATCATATCCACTATTGTCCTTGTTCATCATGTTCATGCATCATGTGTTTGAGCATTGCATTATGATTGATTGTGTTCCAGTGTTGCATTGTTGTGTTTGGTTAGAGCCCGGTGACGAATCGGAGTACGAGGTTCCTACCGAGGCTGAGTTTGAGGAGCAAGGTTACGATCCCTCCGTGGAATCAACAGGCAAGATGACCATACCCAGATATCACTACTATCTTTGCCTATTCTAGATGTCTCGCTCTTTAGATATGACCTCGATACCTATGTCTGTTTGTCAGCCCTCCTATTGTTGCCATGAAACCCTCTAACCACCCACCTAGCAAACCATTGATTGGCTACATAAGCATCGCTCAGCCCCTCTTATAGAGTTGTTAGTTGCAGGTGAGGATTTGAAGATTCTTGCTTCGTGATGAAGTTATTGTTGGGATATCACAATATATAATCTGTTAAACTAAATCATCTATATATTGGTAATGGGTGGAAGGCTAAGCCTCTTGCTTGGTGTTTTGTTCCACTCATGCCACCCAAGGAACCGTTAAACCGGTGTTATGTTCCTTGATTTTGCGTCCCTAACACGGTTGGGGTTTATGGGCCCCCCTCGATAACTCGTTTAGTGCTAAAGCTTTTCCATTAAGGCCCAACATTAGTTTTACATTTGCCTAATAACTAAAACTTGCATAGGGCATTGCAAACCCGAGTTCTTAATTAACAACCCTGGGCCAGTGCTCCTCATGAGTGTTGGCCCAAACTGGGTGTCATGTAGGGCCACCTTGGGGAAACCCGAGGGCTGGTAAAAACCTATAGCATCGCCCATCCGGTCGTGGCCTGAGATGAGATACGCGCGGCTACTATCAGGGTGTCGGCACGCCGGGAGGTCTTGCTGGATTAGTTTTACCTTTGACGGAATATCTTGAGCATGGGATTCCGAGAATACTCGGGTGTTCCCACTTTGAAGTTGCGACTCCGCAGATCGTGAGCTTGTGATGGGCTAAGTTGGGACACCCCTGCACGGTTTGATCTTTCGAAAGCCATGCCCGCGGTTATGTGGCAGATGGGAATTTGTTAATACCCGGTAGTAGAGAACTTGACACCATGTTCATAATACACTACCTGCGTGAGTAACCGTGATGGTCTCTTTTCGAAGGGGTTCGGGAAGTGAACACGGTGGGGTTATGTTTGATCGTGAGTAGTTAGGATCACTTCGTGATCAACCTGGCGATCGTTGGCACTTGTTCTCTTATCGCTCTACATTCGTAAGTTAGTGCTTAGTGCTGTTGCAACCTTGTTTTAAGCCTTTTCCACACCTAAGGCTTTGATAGTATTGCTACCCGGGAACGGGATTGCTGAGTCCTCTGTGGCTCACAGATTGAACACAACACCAGATGCAGGTACCACGGAGAACTACACAGGTGGTGGTTCAGAGTTGTATTGGGAGTTCGATGAAGAGCGTGGACGTTACTACATGTCTTATCCCGAGGATCAGTAGGGCTCTTACTAGGATGATCGGGACCTTGTGTTGCTTTATTTATGGTATCTTTCATTTGGCTTTTCGTCCGTAGTCGGACTCTGGTGTTATTTGGATGATGTATGTTAATGTATTACATTGAGTGATGTGGCGAGTGTAAGCCAACTACTCTTTTACATTTTCATCCCCACTTTTACATGAGTCGTGCAAAGATACCATACTTGAGATCATTCTAGTATGTGATTATGTCTTTAAGTCGTGCCTCGACACATGGGAGACATAGTCACATACTGGGCATGACATCTTGCCCATGAGGCATGCTTCGCAAGCACCAAGTGATTCCAAATTTCCATCAACATGGAGTTTCTTCATGCGCTTTACACCAATATGACCTAAACGGCAGTGCCACAAATAAGTTGCACTATCATTATCAACCTTGCATCGTTTGGTTTCAATATTATGAATATGTGTATCACTACGATCGAGATCCAACAAAGTAGACCACTATTCAAGGGTGCATGACCATAAAAGATATTACTCATATAAATAGAACCACCATTATTCTCTTATTTAAATGAATAACCGTCTCGCAACAAACAAGATCCAGATATAATGTTCATGCTTTACGCTGGCACCAAATAACAATTATTTAGGTCTAAAACTAATCTTGAAGGTAGATGTAGAGGTAGCATGCTGACGGCGATCACATCGACTTTGGAACCATTTCCCACACGCATCGTCACCACGTCCTTAGCTAATCTTTGTTTAATACATAGCCCCTGTTTTCAGTTACTAATATTAGCAACCAAACCAGTATCAAATACCCAGGTGCTACTACGAGCATTAGTAAGGTACACATCAATAACATGTATATCAAATATACCTTTGTTCACTTTGCTATCATTCTTATCCGCCAAATACTTGGGGCAGTTCCGCTTCCAGTGTACAATCCCTTTGCAGTAGAAGCGCTAAGTTTTAGGCTTGGCTCCAGACTTGGGTTTCTTCGCGGGAGTAGCAACTATTTTGCTATTCTTCTTGAAGTTCCCCTTCTTTCCCTTGCCCTTTTTCTTGAAAATAGTGGTCTTGTTAACCATCAACACTTTATGCTCCTTTTTGATTTCTACCTCCGCAGCTTTGAGCATAGTAAAGAACTCGGGAATTGTCTTCTGCATCCCTTGCATATTATAGTTCATCACGAAGCCTTTATAGCTTGGTGGAAGTGATTCAAGAACTCTATCAATAACACTATCTTCGTCAACTTTGCAACCAAGTTGAATCATATGATTGTAGTACCCATACATTCTGAGCAAGTGTTCACTGATAGAACTATTCTCCTCCTTCTTACAGCTATAGAACTTATTGGAGACTTCATATCTCTCAATTCGGGCATTTGCTTGAAATATTAACTTCAACTCTTGGAACATATCATATGCTCCATGACGTTCAAAACGTCTTTGAAATCCCGATTCTAAGCCGTAAAGCATGGCACACTGAACTATCGAGTGATGGGCCTCGAACCCCTCGTTGGTTACCCCAAGTGGAAGGTGTAAGATGCAGTAAGTAGAAGTGTTTTCCCCTAGCAAAGATGCCAAGGATCGAATCCCCAGAGACTCCTAGGTTCAACAAGAAGGTGTCAATTGCTAACGGCGCAATTAGAAATCAACGTGGACCTGCACACAGATACAAATAACTTTGCTCCCAACGAGTACAGAGAGGTTGTCAATCTCTCCGACCTTGTAGTTCACAAAGGGTTAAAAGCAATATGATAGTGGTGATAGATAGTGTTTTGCAATAGTAAGTAAATAGCGAAAAGTAAATAGTGGATGTGATCAATGATGGTAATATGGACCGGAGTCTCATGATGTTCACTAGTGATGTCTCTCTCCCAAAAGACGATAAAACAGCTATGTGAGGTAGACAAATTACAGCTGGGCAATTGACAGGACCCACGAGCACATACAAATGCTGATTACATTGCAAGAAAGGTTGAGGTTCAAAGCATGGGCGGTACGCCAAAGTAAGTAGACCGAAATCCATCAATATCTACTACTAATCATCCACCTTGAGATATCTATCCAGAACATCTCGCTGGTATTAAGTTGCGAGTCCCACCCATAGTGTAAACTCAATGCAACAGACAACTGCATTAAAAGAACTTTGCGTAAAGTAAACAATCCTTGCACCCGCGGGCACAAGCACCGTTGTTTTCCCCCTTGTGGCAACAGCACATCCCCTAGACTCATGTTTCTGTCACTCAAGCTAGTCATCGAGGGGCATGAACCCACAATCGAGCATAACGTTCCCTCTTGGAGTCACTACCTATTACTCGGCCAAAGCAATAAATAACAACGGAGAACATGCAAGAATTACTTATGAACTAAAATATAAAAGAGGTGAATCAAATATATTACTCAAGATCAATCTGACATAATCTCATAATCCATCGGATCCCAGCAAACTCAACATAGCAACAACATAAGTATTACATAGGTGCCTCGATCATGTAGGGCAGCTCACGAGGACTAATTAGTGAAGCACAAGAACGGGAGGAGAACATCACATAGCTACTGGTCATGGACTCATGGTCCAAGGGAGACTACTCACGAGTCATCCGGGAGGCGTCCATGGTGGTGGAGAAGCTCCCGGTGGTGACCCTCCCCTCCGGCAGGGTGCCGGGAAGAGTTCTCCTGGTGCTCCCGATCTTGGAAGCGGCGGCGGCGGCGGAACAGAGATGGGATTGCGAAAAGAAGTCTTGTTCTGAGGGTTACGGAGGACCCTTTAAATATATGCCAAAGTAGGGCACCGGGGGAGCCTCGGGGGGGCCAGGCGCCCCCCCCGGCGCGGCCCAGGGGGGGGGCGCGCCCACAGGGCGCCTGGAGCCCCTGTGCCCCCCCAGGCTGCCCTTCGGACGCAGTGTTGTTTCCGGATCGCTGATTTTTTATATATTTTTTCTGGATTTTTCTGGGCAGTTCTCGAAACGTGAAAACCTGAAATACAAAAACAGCCGAAAACAGAAACTGGCACTGGGGTGCACTGGATTAGTAAGTTAGTCCAAATATGATCAAAAGTGTATGGAAGTGTATGAATATCATAGCAATATCACCCAAAAGTGGCATAGAGCAAGCAGAAATTATAGATACGTTTTGGACGTATCAACATCCCCAAGCTTAATTCCTGCTCGTCCTCGAGTAGGTAAATGATAACAAGAATAATTTCTGTGGTGACATGCTATTAACCATATAGGACTTTCTCATAGTCATATGACAAAAGCTTACTGAGACAATGATTCTAAAGTAATTAAGTTGTCTCAAGAGAAAATCACAAATGACTGAAAGTTTTACAACATGAAACTGAAACATCAAAAAGATTTGCAATGAACATGATGTGCAAATATGATAAAGTGATATCTAGCTTGCCCCCTTTAGTGATGCAAAACATAAATGCAAGGGCACCTTCAAGGTTTAAGTGATGACTAGATACAATCATTTCAGAATAAACGATATCACAATCACGCAAAAGACAATGCTACTTTGGAACAATGCACATTACACTCAGAATGACAATCATGCTCTCAGTCGTTGGTGCTTCAACATAAAGATAAAAGAAAAAGTGCTAAAGCTTTTTATTTTGAAAACATGGAAGCAATTGTGTCAACGGTAGTAGTACTTCATATGTGTCATGTATAAAACATCTTATAAGTTGCAAGCCTCATGCATCAAATACCAATAGTGCTCGCTCCTTGTCCTAATTAGCTCGGATCCCCATGGGTTATCATTGCATTGCATATGTTTTAACCAAGTGTCACAAAGGGGTACCTCTATGCCACCTGTACAAAGTTCCAAGGAGATAGATCGCATTTGATTTCTCGTTTTTGATAAATCTCAACTTGAGGACATCCATACCGGGACAACATAGAAAATAGATGATGGACTCCTCTTTAATGCATAAGCATATTCTCATGAGAGATTGAGGATTAAGGTCCAAGCTAAAACTTCCACCATGATGCATGGCTTTGGTTGGCGGCCCAATGTTCTTCTCTAACAATATGAATATTAATTCAACCCACGGTAAATCACCCTTACTTCAGACAAGACGAACATGCATAGCAACTCACATGATATTCAACAAAAGTGTGACAGTTGATGGCGTCCCCAGAAACATGGTTACCGCTCAGCAAGCAACTCATAAGAAATAAGATACATAGGCAACATATTCTTTACCACAATAGTTTTTAGGCTACTTTCCCATGAGCTATGTATTGCATGGTTAGTTTGCTTAGTGCAGGTGGAGGTTAGCAAAAGACTGGGAGCGACCAACTAAGAGAGCAATGGCGGTCATAATCATGCAGAGCGACAAAGCAATATTGAATCAGGCATGGTAGTTATATCGCTACTTAGAAACAAAAGATCATCAAGGCTTGACAGACTTTCTTTACAGTCTTGAATATGCGTGAGCATACACCAAGTCAATCAAAATAAATTCTCGAAGGAAGATATTACTAAACCATACCACATCATAGGCCAACAAACCAAGTTGTTACTCCAATAACACATTGGGAACCTCCCAGCTATTTGAGATTAACCAAAAGAAAACCTGAACTACTAAGCACCATCATGAAAGTAGCATTTTTATCATAGACACATTAACCCATGCAACGGAAGCAAACTCTCTTAATAAGGTGAGCATGGTAATTAAAGAGAGTTCAAGCAACCAACTAAATAAAAGCTCTTAAAAGGATAAGCATGAATACTAAGAGCAGAGCACGATAGTAGCTATTAAAAGACAAAGAACACACACAGCATAGATAGACATGAAAATTCTATGTAATGTTCTAGGTAGAAGTGGAGCGTGTTCCTCTCCCACATAAAGGAATGCTGGGTTCCGACTCGTTATGAAAAACTGAAAAGAAAACTAAAAGCAAGACGCTCCAAGCATAGCACATAACATATGAAGTGATAAAAATATAGCGAAACGAAAGACGAACTGATAATGTTGATGGAGAAGGGGATGCACGGGGGCATCCCCAAGCTTAGACGCTTGAGTCTCCTTGAATATTTCTTGCGGGTGCACGGGGGCATCCCCAAGCTTGAGCGCTTGACACTCCTGAATCTTTTTATTATCTTCCCTCGCACACTTGAAAACTCCCTTCATACACAACTCATCATAATCTGATTAGCGAGGTTAGTACCCTTAATAAAATAATTACACCTTGCTGGAAATAAGGATATTCTTGAAGTTCTACTGTTCCTCAAGATTGCCAAAAGGTTTTTGCAAAGAAAAAGCAAGTTCTTAATTTGCAAAGTGAAGGTAAGGCAAAACAGGACAGAATCTGTGAAAAACAGAACATCAGGCAGTAATTGACCTGTTCGGGATACTTCTGCAACTCAAATCAAAAAACCCAGAACTGACGCACGAAAGACAATTATATAGAGAACGCTGTAGAAAAAATTCAGACCAAAAAGATGATCTGGTGATTTTATACGAATTTTTCTATCCAAGGACAGAATCGGTTTCCTGGACAGCACCTCACAACTTTTGAACTTTCTAGCAATCAGAGGCTATACTTGGCACAAATATGAAAAGCAAAGATACAATGATGATGCTACAGCAGTAAATAACATCAAGACACAACAAAAGCAAAAATTTATTCATGTGGGCTGCCTCCCAAAAGCGCTTTCTTTTATGCCTTTAAGCTAGGCATAATGCAAAAATGATGCTCTCGTAGGAATAAGAGTTGAAGAACAAAAGAGAGCATCAAGAAGCACATATAAATCATATTTAAGTCTACCCCTCTTCCTATGCATTGGAATCTTGTAAAGAAATAAATTTTGAAGCATAAAGCAATAAGCATAGGAAGACAAAACAAGTGCAGCTTCAAAACCTTCAACATAAAGAGAGGGAACTTAATATTACTAGTCGTCAACCCGTGCATTCGCACCGGATAGCCTACAAAAGCAAGTGCTAATTAGATTTTTATGTCGTAATGTACTTAAATTCATCACGTGGCCTTCTTGGAACATGGTTCATTATTATTTTACACTTTCTTTGAAAAATTGCCAACAATGGTACACAGATATAATTTTTTGGTAATATTACAAATTCTACAGCTAGATTACCATCAAAATTAACATAAAATGTCATACTTGTTGAACATTATACCACATTGTTGAAAAAAATAACCTTATCTCTAGTCTCCAGTCTCCAACACTATGCAATATTCGCAATCTAGAATGTTTTCAATTACCAAATCATGTTTAATGCTCCAACATAACGCAAGTTCTCGGTGCACAACACTTCTCTCTAGTTTTTATACAAAAAAGTATTTATATATGCAGCAGAATAAGAAAGGTGATTGTAATTCTAATGAAGTCATAATATTGCCACTATTCTAGGGATATCCAAATCATTCATTACCATCAAAATTAAAATCATATATTAATTGATAAATTTACGTAGTAGATTTTCCCATCGTTGATAATTAGTGTTCATGTAACAAACAATGTGGTAAAATCTTGGAATGTTTGTTTACTATAGTCTTTTCCAGCCACATATCTTGACTGCATATGGACACTATGAGTTATATCCACGTTTTATGGAACCCGATTCACAACCGAATATCTCAAATCTTTTAAATTATAATTAAAGCTTTTGAAATATATTAGCAAAGTTGTAAATCATATTGGCAATTACCATGTACAGATTTTCACCATTCGAAGAACCATGATGCTTATTTGAAAGTTTGGTCCCGGGCAAAAGATTTAGTATTCTTTCAGTTTTGCCAAGAATGAAAGTAATTCCCACAAAATATAAATACTCCATTTGCAATCATGTCTTCCATCATTCCTGGATATGTGGCCTAAACATGTCTACTCTGTACTTTTTACAACAACACATATCATGGTAATGAAGGATTTGGATATATATTTCTGACTATGTGAAAACCTTAAATAACCATGGGGGAAATCTGTAAAAGACCTTAAATAACCATGGGTACAATCTGTAAAACCTTAAACAAACTTGATAATTTACATATTACAAATAATGTGAAGAATATATATGGTTATTGTATTTGTTTTTCAAAACCATGTGCCATGGTATCCTGCAACAATCATGACGGAGTAAGAATATGTATTTGTCCATTATAAAAATATATATGTTCCTATAGATCAATATATAACAACATTATGGCACTTTAATAAGAAACTAAGGAACACACAATTGTGTCCTTATATTTCATTGGTATCTTATATCCATCAGGTTAGAAAAATTCTACGACAAAAAATTATCAAAATGTGGCAATCACCAGAAAAACCTGTTGTAGGCATGACATGCTCCTTGTGGACTCTGAACTATGAATTAACGCACATTGACTATGACAGAGGTGCAGATCAGGATAGTTGAAATAATTCTTGTATGTCTGTTCGTATAACCTTGTCTCCATAAACATGAAAATCATGTTGTGATTTTGGTGGCAAATCGATTGCATAGGTTAGTAACCGTAGAAGAAAACCACGCAAGAATTTTAGAAGGTGTAAACCTTCGACATGAGAATAATGAATCTGAGAAGATGAAATTATCTCCGGTAAGTCGGAAGAAGTTCTGAAGGAGAACATATCATGTGCACATACTACATTCCAGACTCGGATTTTTCTCCCATGTTAGATTTTATATCATGCATATACACTGCCACAAATCAGTGTCCTACACGACTCAATTCAGTATCATCATCTCCACACATATTTTACATGGATTCCACTTCCATGTGGTGGAAGATAAATGCCACAACAGAAGATATATAGATCAGTACAAAGATATGATTGCACCAATCAATACTAACCTGTAGGCGTCCGACATCTTAGCCTGTTGTTCACGTTTCACCATTGTACATGTATGGATGCACCAATGACATGCATGACGTTTATTATATGGGGTGGATATGAGCCCATCGTATCCAATTGAAGGTGCTTATATGACACCACACCTTCCCTTCATAGAGGATGAGGCTACTCCTGCTCAAACATGCAGCAATTGCCACAACCAAAGATAAACAGAGATCTGGTAACTCACATAGATAAAGCTTGGTGGCATGGTATATTGAGATGAGACAATAGATGGGTGAGTAGTTACTACATACTACTGGTTTATAACAAAGTTTTTTTAACTTGAAGGTAAGATTGTGATAAGGCAAGCTATAAATTGTATTGTATTTTTACAAATGTACCTGCTGTATATACTATATAGTGTAGCCTCTATGGAGCAACCGACACATACTTTGTTTCATGCTTATATATACAGCTGCATCTCTGCTAGTATTGCATGTTCGAAATTGATATGTACATTATGAATATCATTTGTGTGTAGGAGATGATTGCATACCTCGACATGAATATTCGAAGCTCCTGATATTCCTTGTCTACTGAACTGGACAGAAGTTGCCATGGCTTGCGGAACAATGCGTCTCGGCAGTGCTGCCTTGAACAATCTCAGGTTCTCTGATGTCACCATGCCCTATGGCGTCCAGGGCGCTGGGCCTCCAATTCTATTTCTTTCTTAGTCAATAATGTATTATATATTGCATATACTATTTTGTAGAAAATAAAGAAATATACTACCACAATAATTAAATTTAAGAAAACTCAAGAAAAAGAAAAGTATTGAGAACTGAAACATGTCGTACATACCATCTTGAGAGCCCTCTAAATTTGCAAAGCAGTTTTTTCCCTCCAATGAGAGAATAAGCTGGGCTGCACGTGCAGTTTTTTTTGGGATTTTTCTTCGGACTGATCATAGGCCGCTCCTGTCCATCGCTAATGAACACAACACATAAGCAAAACGCCCGCTAATCTGAAAGTTGCACGCTAGAATCCTCTCATGGCGTCATTCTTCCATGCATCGACATACATGATATATTTACATCATGCCGGCTTTACCAAAGCCTTTGTCTATGTTGCAACAGGCTACCGCTATTGAATGACCATCTGACTCGTCCATGTGTGTTTGATTGATCGTTGTCTTTGATGAAATTCCGGCCTAGACTCCTTGCGTCAATCCGATCTGTCATTGCTACGACGGCGTCGAGGCAGACGAAGCCTAGGATGAAGAGAGGCCATTAGGATGCAAAGGCCACCAGTCCTCCGTGAGCCGAACCAACACAAATCGATTGGAGGCTTAGGGACGGGGATGGCAGCGAGATCGAAACTCGTCGCCTATGAGGACTATCAGTAGGAGGAGGCAGGGAGAGTGTCGCCTATCAAGACTCTCGGCTGGAGGAGGCAGGGAAGATGGGTTTCGGATCTTCTCATTAGAGAATCGTGATTTGTTCCTTCGTGAGGAGGAAGGAGAGAGGGAGAGGACATTTATCTGGTGACGGAATCGTGATTTGTGATATCCTTTTTTTCTAATATTATAGATATGTGTATGTTGTACCAGAATGGGTCCTAAGTTGTACCAGGTCGAGTCATTTTCCCCATATAATTGTAACATAAATCCTACGGTTAAAATAGATTGATTACATAGATCAGCATAGATAAACGGCCCGTAAATTCTAATTATTGTGGGAATTTCTAGGGAGTCTAGGATTAGTATAGGTATAGATTGAAATATCTATAAGCATATGTTCCCTTCTCATAATAATTTTTAGTGGGATCACGAATAAACTCAACAATATAAGCATCACATAAAGCATTGTTACCATGATCCACATGCAAAAAGGTACTCTTACTCTCCACATAAGCATCATGAAGAGGATAAAACTTAGTATAAAAGAGAGACATAAGCTCTTGCCAATCAAGCAAGTGTGAGTTATCGAGAAGCTTATACCAATCTGAAGCCTTATCTATAAGTGATACGGCGAACAATTTTCTCATGACAAACTCCCTTGATACACCTGCAAGCTTAAATAATGAACATAATTCTGACAGATATAGCAAGTGTTCACCGGGATGTCTGTCTCCTGCATAACGATTAGCCAAGATATAATTGATAATACCAGCTGGTATTTTATAGGGCACAATTTCAGTAGGGGGAGGAGCAACCACCACAGGTGTGGGGCGTCTTCCCGCAAGCAACGATCCAATAACAAGGTTGTCCATAAGCATAACTGGTGAAAAGACATAAAGAAAACTGAAAGGTAAACTAACAAGACAAAAAGCAAAGGTAAAAGATGATGCAACTCCCCTATCCTGAAGAGTGGAGTCCCCGGCAACGGCGCCAGAAAATACTCCTTGATGGGCCTCGAACCCCTCGTTGGTTACCCCAAGTGGAAGGTGTAAGATGCAGTAAGTAGAAGTTTTTCCCCTAGCAAAGATGCCAAGGATCGAATCCCCAGAGACTCCTAGGTTCAACAAGAAGGTGTCAATTGCTAACGGCGCAATTAGCAATCAACGTGGACCTGCACACAGATACAAATAACTTTGCTCCCAACGAGTACAAAGAGGTTGTCAATCTCTCCGGCCTTGTAGTTCACAAAGGGTTAAAAGCAATATGATAGTGGTGATAGATAGTGTTTTGCAATAGTAAGTAAATAGCGAAAAGTAAATAGTGGATGTAATCAATGATGGTAATATGGACCGGAGTCTCATGATGTTCACTAGTGATGTCTCTCTCCCAAAAGACGATAAAACAGCTATGTGAGGTAAACAAATTACAGCTGGGCAATTGACAGGACCCACGAGCGCATACAAATGCTGATTACATTGCAAGAAAGGTTGAGGTTCAAAGCATGGGCGGTACGCCAAAGTAAGTAGACCAAAATCCATCAATATCTACTACTAATCATCCTCCTTGAGATATCTATCCAGAACATCTCGCTGGTATTAAGTTGCGAGTCCCACCCATAGTGTAAACTCAATGCAACAGACAACTGCATTAAAAGAACTTTGCGTAAAGTAAACAATCCTTGCACCCGCGGGCACAAGCACCGTTGTTTTCCCCCTTGTGGCAACAGCACATCCCCTAGACTCATGTTTCTGTCACTCAAGCTAGTCATCGAGGGGCATGAACCCACAATCGAGCATAACGTTCCCTCTTGGAGTCACTACCTATTACTCGGCCAAAGCAATAAATAAACGGAGAACATGCAAGAATTACTTATGAACTAAAATATAAAAGAGGTGAATCAAATATATTACTCAAGATCAATCTGAAGAGAATCTCATAATCCATCGGATCCCAGCAAACTCAACATAGCAACAGCATAAGGATTACATAGGTGCCTCGATCATGTAGGGCAGCTCACGAGGACTAATTAGTGAAGCACAAGAACGGGAGGAGAACATCACATAGCTACTGGTCATGGACTCATGGTCCAAGGGAGACTACTCACGAGTCATCCGGGAGGCGTCCATGGTGGTGGAGAAGCTCCCGGTGGTGATCCTCCCCTCCGGCAGGGTGCCGGGAAGAGTTCTCCTGGTGCTCCCGATCTTGGAAGCGGCGGCGGCGGCGGAACAGAGATGGGATCGCGAAAAGAAGTCATGTTCTGAGGGTTACAGAGGACCCTTTAAATATATGCCAAAGTAGGGCACCGGGGGAGCCTCGGGGGGCCCAGGCGCCCCCCGGCGCGCCCACAGGGCGCCTGGAGCCCCTGTGCC
>LR738715.1:122516111-122630451 GCA_902687465.1 Secale cereale | reverse complement strand
CCCCCCCCAGGCTGCCCTTCGGACGCAGTGTTGTTTCCGGATCGCTGATTTTTTATATATTTTTTCTGGATTTTTCGGGGCAGTTCTCGAAACGTGAAAACCTGAAATACAAAAACAGCCGAAAACAGAAACTGGCACTGGGGTGCACTGGATTAGTAAGTTAGTCCAAATATGATCAAAAGTGTATGGAAGTGTATGAATATCATAGCAATATCACCCAAAAGTAGCATGGAGCAAGCAGAAATTATAGATACGTTTCGGATGTATCATCGAGTAGTCATCAGAACGAGCTTGCCAGACGTTCATAACGTTCGGAGTTGCTCCTGCATCAGGCATGTCACCTAGCGGTGCTTCCAGGACATAATTCTTCTGTGCAGCAATGAGGATAATCCTCAAGTTACGGACCCAGTCTGTGTAGTTGCTACCATCATCTTTCAACTTAGCTTTCTCTAGGAATGCATTAAAATTCAAGGGAATGGTAGCACGGGCCATTGATCTACAACAACATAGAAATGCAAAAACTATCACGACTAAGTTCATGCTAATTAAAGTTCAATTAATCATATTACTAAAGAACTCCCACTTAGATAGACATCCCTCTAGTCATCTAAATGATCGCGTGATCCAAATTAACTAAACCATGTCCGATCATCACGTGAGATGGAGTAGTTTTCAATGGTGAACATCTTATGTTTATCATATCTACTATATGATTCACGCTCGACCTTTTGGTCTCCAGTGTTCCAAGGCCATGTTTGTACATGCTAGGCTCGTCAAGTTTAACCCGAGTATTCTGCATGTGCAAAACTGTCTTACACCCATTGTATTTGAACGTAGAGCTTATCACACCCGATCATCACATGGTGTCTCGGCATGACGAACTTTCACAACGGTGCATACTCAGGGATAACACTTGTACCTTGAAATTTTGTAAGGGATCATCTTATAATGCTACTGCCGTACTAAGCAAAATAAGAAGCATAATAAGATAAACATCACATGCAATCAAAATATGTGACATGATATGGCCATCATCATCTTGTGCTTTTGATCTCCATCTTCAAAGCATCGTCATGATCTCCAATGTCACCGGCTTGACACCATGATCTTCATCGTAGCGTCATGGTGGTCTCGCTAACTATTGCTACTACTACTATCGCTAACTCATAGTGATAATGTAAAGCAATTACATGGCTTTCGCAATTCATACAATAAAGAGACAACCATAAGGCTCCTGTCGGTTGCCGATAATTTACAAAACATGATCATCTCATATAATAACGTATAACTCATCACATCTTGACCATATCACATCACAAAATGCCCTACAAAAACAAGTAAGACGTCCTCTACTTTGTTGTTGCAAGTTGTATGTGGCTGCTACGGGCTTAGCAAGAACCATTCTTACCTACGCATACAAAAACCACAACGATTTTTCGTCAAGTGTGTTGTTTTAACCTTCACAAGGACCGGGCGTAGTCACACTTGATTCAACTAAAGTGAGAGAGACAGACACCCGCCGGTCACCTTTAAGCAACGAGTGCTCGTAACGGTGAAACCAGTCTCGTGTAAGCGTACGCGTAATGTCGGTTCGGGCCGCTTCATCTTACAATACCGTCGAATCAAAGTATGACATGCTGGTAAGCAGTATGACTATTATCACCCACAACTCATTGTGTTCTACTCATGCATATCATCTACGCATAGACCTGGCTCATGATGCCACTGTTGGGGAACGTAGTATTTCCAAAAAAATCCTACGATCACGCAAGATCTATCTAGTAGAAGCATAGCAATAAGCATGGAGAGTGTGTCCACGTACCCTCGTAGACCGAAAGCGGAAGCGTCTAGTGATGCGGTTGATGTAGTCGAACGTCTTCGTGATCCAACTGATCCAAGTACCGAACGTTCAGCACCTCCGCGTTCAGCACACGTTCAGCTCGATGACGTCCCACGAACTCTTGATCTAATTGAGCGTCACGAGAGATTTTCGTCAGCATGACGGTGTGGTGACGGTGATGATGAAGTTATCGGCGCAGGGCTTCACCTAAGCACTGCTTCTATATGACCGAGGTGTGTAACTATGGAGGGGGGTACCGCACATGGCTTGCAAATAAACTTGTGTGTCTATGGGGTGCCCCCTCCCACGTATATAAAGGAGGGAGGGAGGAGGAGGCGGCCAAGAAGGGGGCGCGCCAAGAGGGGGAGTCCTACTCCCACTAGGAGTAGGACTCCTCCTTTTCCTAGTAGGAGTAGGAGAGGGGGAAGGGAAGGAGAGGAGGAGAAGGAAAGGAGGGGGCGCCGCCCCTCACCCCCCCTAGTCCAATTCAGAATAGGCTTGGGGGGCGTGCGGCCTAGACCTAGCCAGCCCTCACTCTCTGTCCCTAAGGCCCATCAAGGCCCATATACCCCCCAGGGGGTTCCGGTAACCTCCTGGTACTCCGGTATTTATCGGTGACCCCCAGAACACTTTCGGTGTCCGAATATAACCTTCCAATATATCAATCTTTATGTCTCGACCATTTCAAGACTCCTCGTCATGTCCGTGATCACATCTTGGACTCTGAACTACCTTCAGTACATCAAAACATATAAACTCATAATACCGATCGTCATCAAACGTTAAGCATGCAGACCCTATGGGTTCGAGAACTATGTAGACATGACCGAGACTCATCTCCGGTCAATAACCAATAGCGGAACCTAGATCTTCATATTGGCTCCCACATATTCTAGGAAAATCTTTATCGGTCAAACCGCATAAGAACATATGTTGTTCCTTTTGTCAGCGGTATGTTACTTGCCAGAGATTCGATCGTCGGTATCATCATACCTAGTTCAATCTCGTCATCGGCAAGTCTACTCATTCTGTAATACATCATCTCGTGACCAACTCATTAGTCGTTTGCTTGCAAGGCTTATTACGATGTGTATTACCGAGAGGGCCCAGAGATACCTCTCCGATACTTGGAGTGACAAATCCTATTCTCGATTTATGCTAACATCACAAACACCTTCGGAGACACCTGTAGAGCATCTTTATAATCACCTAGTTACGTGATACATCTCGAACGTACCTATAATTTTTTATTGTTCCATGCTATCATATTATCTGTTTTGGATGTTTAATAGGCTTTATTATAATCTTTTATATTATTTTTGGGACTAACCTACTAACCCAAGGCCCAGTGCAAATTGTTGTTTTTTTGCCTATTTCAGTGTTTCACAGAAAAGGAATATCAAACGGAGTCCAAACGGAATGCAACCTTCGGGAGAGTCATTTTTGGAACAATATCAACACAGAAGACTTGGAGTACACGCCAGGAAGCGAACGAGGTGGCCACGAGGGCACGGGGCGCACTCAGGGGGGTAGGCGCACCCCCCAACCTCGTGGGCCCCTCGTGGCTCCCCTGACGTGCCTCTTCCTCCTATATATACCTACGTACCCTGAAACCATCGGGGAGCATCGTGAAACCCTAATTCCACCGCTGCAACCTTATGTACCCGTGAGATCCCATCTTGGGGCCTTTCCGGAGCTCCACCGGAGGGGGAATCGATCACGGAGGGCTTCTACATCAACACCATAGCCTCTTCGATGAGTTGTGAGTAGTTTACCACAGACCTTCGGGTCCATAGTTATTAGCTAGATGGCTTCTTCTCTCTCTTTGGATCTCAATACAAAGTTCTCCTCGATCTTCTTAGAGATCTATTCAATGTAATTCTTTTTGCGGTGTGTTTGTTGAGATCCGATGAATTGTGGGTTTATGACCAAGATTATCTATGAACAATATTGGATTCTTTTCTGAAATCTTTTATGCATGATTTAAATATCCTTGCAAGTCTCTTCGGATTATCGATTTGGTTTGGCCTACTAGATTGGTAGTTCTTGCAATGGGAGGGCTTGGCTTTGGTTCAATCTTGCGGTGTCCCTTCCCAGTGACAGCAGGGGCAGCAAGACATGTATTGTATTGTTGCCATAAGGATAAAAAGATGGGGTTTATATCATATTGCATGAGTTTATCCCTCTACATCATGTCATCTTGCTTAAGGCGTTACTCCGTTCTTATGAACTTAATACTCCAGATGCATGCTGGATAGTGGTCGATGTGTGGAGTAATAGTAGTAGATGCAGAATCGTATCGGTCTACTTATTACGGATGTGATGCCTATATACAATCATCATGCCTAGATATTCTCATAACTATGCGCTTTTCTATCAATTGGTCGACAGTAATTCGTTCACCCACCATAGAAATTTGCTATCATGATAGAAGCCACTAGTGAAACCTATGGCCCTGGGGTCTATCTTCTATCATATTTGTTTCCCGTCAACTTGTCAATTTCTGTCGCCGTTGTTTTACTTTGCACTCTTTACTTTCAATCTATACTAAAAATACCAAAAATACCAAAAATATTATCTTATCATCTTTATCAGATCTCACTTTTGCAAGAGGCCGAGAAGGGATTGACAACCCCTTTATCGCGTTGGTTGCAAGGTTCTTATTTGTTTGTGTAGGTACGAGGGACTCGCGCGTGGTCTCCTACTGGATTGATACCTTGGTTCTCAAGAACTGAGGGAAATACTTACGCTACTGTGTTGCATCACCCTTTCCTCTTCGAGGGAATGCAAAACAAGCTCGAGAAGTAGCAAGAAGAATTTATGTCACCGTTGCCTGGGAGATCTACGCAAAAGTCATATACCAAGTACCCATCACAAACTCTTATCCCTCGCATTACATTATTTGCCATTTGCCTCTCATTTGCCTCTCCCCCACTTCACCTTTGCCGTTTTATTCGCCCTTCTTTTTCCGTTTGCCTCTTTTCGCTTGCTTTTTGTTCGCTTGTGTGTTGGATTGCTTGATCGTCACTATGGCTCAAGACAATACCAAATTGTGTGACTTTTCCTATACCAACAATAATTATTTTATTAGCACTCCGATTGCTCCTATTACCGATGCTGAATCTTGTGAAATCAATGCTGCTCTGTTGAATCTTGTCATGAAAGATCAATTTTCTGGCCTTCCAAGTGAAGATGCCGCTACCCATCTAAACAACTTTTTTTATTTGTGCAACATGCAGAAGAAGAGAGATACGAATAATGATATTGTCAAATTGAAGCTATTTTAGTTTTTTCTTAGAGATTGTGCTAAAACTTGGTTCTCTTCATTGCCTTGAAATAGTATTGATTCATGGAATAAGTGCAAAGATGCCTTTATCTCTAAGTATTTTCCTCCTGCTAAGATTATCTCTCTTAGAAACGATATTATGAATTTTAAGCAACTAGATCATGAGCATGTTGCACAAGCTTGGGAGAGAATGAAATTAATGATACATAACTGCCCTACACATGGTTTGAACTTATGGATGATTATACAAAACTTTTATGCTAGCTTGAATTTTGCTTCTAGAAATCTTTTAGATTCGGCCACGGGGGGCACTTTCATGGAAATCACTTTAGGAGAAGCTACTAAACTCCTAGATAATATTATGGTTAATTACTCTCAATGGCACATCGAAAGATCTACAAGTAAAAAAGTACATGCTATTGAAGAGATTAGTGTTTTGAGTGGAAAGATGGATGAACTTATGAAATTATTTGCTACTAAGAGTGCTTCTTCTGATCCTAATGATATGCCTTTGCCCACGTTGATTGAGAATAATAATGAATCTTTGGATGTGAATTTTGTTGGTAGGAATAATTTTGGTAACAATGCTTATAGAGGAAACTTTAATTCTAGGCCTTTTCCTAGTAATTCCTCTAATAATTATGGTAATTCCTACAACAACTCTTATGGAAATTTTAATAAGATGCCTTCTGATTTTGAGACTAGTGTTAAAGAATTTATGAATTCGCAAAAGAATTTCAATGCTTTGCTTGAAGAAAAATTGCTTAAGATCGATGAGTTTGCTAGGAACGTAGATAGAATTTCTATTGATGTTGATTCTTTGAAACTTAGATCTATTCCACCTAAGCATGATATAGATGAGTCTCTCAAAGCCATGAGAATTTCCATTGATGAATGCAAAGAAAGAACTGCTAGGATGCGTGCTAAAAGAGATTGCTTTGTGAAAGCGTGTTCTTCTAGTTTTCATGATAATAAAGATGAGGATCTAAAAGTGCTTGATGTGTATCCTATTAAATCCTTGTTTTCTATTATGAATTTTGATGAAGATAGGACTGGAGGTGAGTCTACTTTAGTTAAAAGGCGTCCCAATGACTCGGAGTTTTTAGATCTTGATGCTAAAAGTGTTAAAAGTGGGATTGAAGAGGTCAAAACCTTACATAGCAATGAACCCTCTATTTTGGATTTCCAAGGGATTTAATTATACTAATTGCTCTTTAATATATTGTATTTCCTTGTTGCAATCCGTGCTAAATTCTCCTCAGCTTATATTCAGAATAAAGCCTTTACCAAACACATAGTTGATGCTTTAATGCAATCTTATGAAGAAAAACTTGAATTAGAAGTTTCTATCCCTAGAAAACTTTATGATGAGTGGGAACCTATTATTAAAATTAAGATTAAATATCATGAATGCATTGCTTTGTGTGATTTGGGTGCAAGTGTTTCCACAATTCTAAAAACTATGTGTGATATGTTAGGTTTCCATGAACTTGATGATTGTTCTTTAAATTTGCATCTTGTGGATTCTACCATTAAGAAACCTATGGGAAGGATTAATGATGTTGTTATTGTTGCAAATAGGAATTATGTACCCGTAGATTTCATTGTTCTCGATATAGATTGCAATCCTACATGTCCTATTATTCTTGGTAAACCTTTCCTTAGAACGATTGGTGCAATTATTGATATGAAGGAAGGAAATATTAGATTCCAATTTCCGTTAAGAAAAGGCATGGAACACTTTCCTAGAAATAAAATCAAATTACCTTATGAATCTATTATGAGAGTCACTTATGGATTGCCTACCAAAGATGGCAATACCTAGATATAATCTTGTATCATGCCTAGCTAGGGGCGTTAAACGATAGCGCTTGTTGGGAGGCAACCCAATTTTATTTTATTTGCTTTTACTTATATTTAGTAATAATGCATCTAGCTTCTGTTTATATGTGGTTTTGTGTCTTAATTAGTGTTTGTGCCAAGTAGAACCTTTGGGAAGACTGGGGTGAAGTTTATGCGATCATGCTGTAAAAAACAGAAACTTTCGTGCTCACGAGAATTGCCGACATCTTTTACTGGGGAGTGCTTTTAAGTTGATTCTTTTTGCAGATGATTAATAGACAAATTCTTCACGTCCACAAATTTATTTCAAAAAAATTAGACTTACAGAAGTATTCGAAAGTTACAAATTCTACAGACTATTCTGTTTTTGACAGATTCTGTTTTTCGTGTGTTGTTTGCTTATTTTGATGAATCTATGAGTAGTATCTGGGGGTATAAATCATAGAGAAGTTGCAATACAGTAGGTTTAACACAAATATAAACAAAGAATGAGCTCATTACAGTACCTTTGAGTGGTGGTTTGTTTTTTTATACTAACGGAGCTCATGAGATTTTGCTAAGTTTTGTGTTGTGAAGTTTTCAAGTTTTGAGTAAGGATTTGATGGATTATGGAACAAAGAGTGGCAAGAGCCTAAGCTTGAGGATGCCCAAGGAACCCCAAGGTAAAATTGAAGGACAACCAAAAGCCTAAGCTTGGGGATGCCCCGGGAAGGCATCCCCTCTTTCGTCTTCGTCTATCGGTAACTTTACTTGAGACTATATTTTTATTCACCCCATGATATGTGTTTTGCTTGGAGCGTCATGTATGATTTGATTCTTTGCTTTTTAGTTTACCACAATCATCCTTTCTGGACACACCTTTTGAGAGAGATACACATGAATCAGAATTTATTAGAATACTATATGTGCTTCACTTATATCTTTTGAGCTAGATAGTTTTGCTCTAGTGCTTCACTTATTATTTTTTAGAGCACGGTGGTGGTTTTATTTTATAGAAATTTTTGGACTCTCATGCTTCACTTATATTATTTTGATAGTCTCTTAGAACAGGATGGTAATGTGCTTTGGTTATAAAATTAGTCCTAATATGATAGGCATCCAAGATGGGTATAACAAAAACTTTCCTAAATAGTGCATTGAATATTATGAGAAGTTTTATGCTTGATGATTGTTGTGAGATATGAGGATGGTGATATTAGAGTCATGCTAGTGGAGTAATTGTGAATTTGAGAAACACTTGTGTTAAAGTTTGTGATTCCCGTAGCATGCACGTATGGTGAACCATTATGTGATGAAGTTGGAGCACGATTTATTTATTGATTGTCATCCTTTGTGTGGAGGTCGGGATCGCGCGATGGTTAACTCCTACCAACCCTTCCCCTAGGAGCCTGCGTTGAATACTTTGTTTTGATAACTCATAGATTTTTGCAATAAGTATGTGAGTTCTTTATGACTAATGTTGAGTCCATGGATTATACACACTCTCACCCTTCCACCATTGCTAGCCTCTCTTGTACCGCACAACATTCGCCGGTACCATACACCCACCATATACCTTCCTCAAAATAGCCACCATACCTACCTATTATGGCATTTCCATAGCCATTCCGAGATATATTGCCATGCAACTTTCCACCGTTCCGTTCACTATGACGCGCTTCATCATTGTCATATTGCCATGCATGATCATGTAGTTGACATCGTATTTGTGGCTAGTCCACCATGCATAATTCTTTCATACATGTCACTCTTGATTCATTGCACATCCTGGTACACCGCCGGAGGCATTCACATAGAGTCATATTTTGTTCTACCTTCGAGTTGTGAGTAAATAAAAGTGTGATGATCTTCAATACTAGGGCATTGTCCCAGTGAGGAAAGGATGATGGAGACTATGATTCCCCCACAAGTCGGGAAGAGACTCCGGACGAAAAAAAGAAAAAGAAATGAGGAGGCCATAAAAAAGGGTAGAAGGCCCAAAAGGAAAAAGAAGAAGAAGAAAAGGAAAAAAAGAGGAGAGAAAAAGAGAGAAGGGGCAATGCTACTATCCTTTTTCCACTGTGCTTCAAAGTAGCAACATGATCCTCATGATAGAGAGTATCTTGTTTTGTCACTTTCATATACTAGTGGGAATTTTCATTATAGAACTTGGCTTGTATATTCCAATTATGGGCTTCCTCAAAATGCCTTAGGTCTTCGTGAGCAAGCAAGTTGGATGCACACCCACTTAGTTTCCTTTGTTGAGCTTTCATAAACTTATAGCTCTAGTGCATCCGTTGCATGGCAATCCCTACTCACTCACATTGATATATATTGATGGGAATCTCCATAGCCCATTAATACGCCTAGTTGATGTGAGACTATCTTCCTCCTTTTGTCTTCTCCACAACCACCACTCCATTCCACCTATGGTGCTATATCCATGGCTCACGCTCATGTATTGCGTGAAAGTTGAAAAGTTTGAAAAATTGAAGTGTGAAACAATTGCTTGGCTGAAACCAGGGTTGTGCAGGATTTAAATATTTTGTGTGATGAAGATAGAGCATAGCCAGACTATATGATTTTGTAGGGATAACTTTCTTTGGCCATGTTATTTTGAGAAGACATGATTGCTTTGTTAGTATGCTTGAAGTATTATTATTCTTATGTCAATATTAAACTTTTGTCTTGAATCTTTCGGATCTGAACATTCATGGCACAATAAATAAAATTACATTGAGAATTATGTTGGGTAGCATTCCACATCAAAAATTCTATTTTTATCATTTACCTACTCGAGGACGAGCAGGAATTAAGCTTGGGGATGCTTGATACGTCTCCAACGTATCTATAATTTTTTATTGTTCCATGCTATTATATTACATGTTTTGCATGTTTAATGGGCTTTATTATACACTTTTATAATATTTTTGGGACTAACCTACCAACCCAAGGCACAGTGCAAATTGTTGTTTTTTGCCTATTTCAGTGTTTCACAGAAAAGGAATATCAAACAGTCCAAACGGAATGAAACCTTCGGGAGAGTCATTTTTGGAACAATATCAACACAGAAGACTTGGAGTACACGCCAGGAAGCAAACTAGGTGGCCACGAGGGCACGAGGCGCACTCAGGGGGTAGGCGTACCCCCCAACCTCGTGGGCCCCTCGTGGCTCCCCTGGCGTGCCTCTTCCTCCTATATATACCTACGTACCCTAAAACCATCGGGGAGCACCACGACACCCTAATTCCACCGCCGCAACCTTCTGTACCCATGAGATCCCATCTTGGGGACTTTTCTGGAGCTCCGTCGGAGGGGGGAACGATCATGGAGGGCTTCTACATCAACACCATAGCCTCTTCGATGAGTTGTGAGTAGTTTACCACAGCCCTTAGGGTATATAGTTATTAGCTAGATGGCTTCTTCTCTCTCTTTGGATCTCAATACAAAGTTCTCCTCGATCTTCTTGGAGATCTATTCGATGTAATTCCTTTTGCGGTGTGTTTGTCGAGATCCGATGAATTGTGGGTTTATGATCAAGATTATCTATGAACAATATTGGATTCTTTTCTAAAATCTTTTATGCATGATTTAAATATACTTGCAAGTCTCTTCGAATTATCAGTTTGGTTTGGCCTACTAGATTGGTAGTTCTTGCAATGGGAGAAGTGCTTGGCTTTGGGTTCAATCTTGTGGTGTCCTTTCCCAGTGACAGCAGGGGCAGCAAGGCACGTATTGTATTGTTGCCATCGAGGATAAAAAGATGGGGTTTATATCATATTGCATGAGTTTATCCCTCTACATCATGTCATCCTGCTTAAGGCGTTACTTTGTTCTTATGAACTTAATACTCTAGATGCATGCTGGATAGCGATCGATGTGTGGAGTAATAGTAGTAGATGCAGAATCGTTTCAGTCTACTTGTCACGGACATGATGCATATATACAATGATCATGCCTAGATATTCTCATAACTATGCGCTTGTCTATCAATTGCTCGACAATAATTCGTTCAGCCACAGTAGAAATCTGCTATCATGAGAGAAGCCACTAGTGAAACCTATGGCCCCCCGGGTCTATCTTCTATCACATTTGTTTCCCGTCAACTTGCCAATTTCTATCATCGTCGTTTTACTTTGCACTCTTTACTTTCAATCTATACCAAAAATACCAAAAATATTATCTTATCATCTTTATCAGATCTCACTTTTGCAAGAGACCGAGAAGGGATTGACAACCCCTTTATCACGTTGGTTGACAGGTTCTTATTTGTTTGTGTAGGTACGAGGGACTCACCCATGGCCTCCTACTAGATTGATACATTGGTTCTCAAAAACTGAGGGAAATACTTACACTACTGTGCCGCATCACCCTTTCCTCTTTGAGGGAATACAACACAAGCTCGAGAAGTAGCATTACATTGTGATGTTTGATAGCACACAAGGTGTTCCTCCGGTATTCGGGAGTTGCATAATCTCATAGTCATAGGAACATGTATAAGTCATGAAGAAAGCAATAGCAGGAAAACTAAACGATCAAGTTGCTAAGCTAACGGATGGGTCTTGTCCATCACATCATTCTCCTAATGATGTGATCCCGTTGATCAAATGACAACTAATTTCTATGGTTAGGAAACATAACCATCTTTGATTAACGATCTAGTCTAGTAGAGGCATACTAGGGACACTCTGTTTTGTCTATGTATTCACACATGTATCAAGTTTCCGGTTAATACAATTCTAGCATGAATAAAATACATTTATCATGATATAAGGAAATATAAATAACAACTTTATTATTGCCTCTAGGGCATATTTCCTTCATAATATCCCTTAGTTTCCATTAGGAACCCGCTGCCACGGGAGGGTAGGACAAAAGATGTCATGCAAGTTCTTTTCCATAAGCATGTGTGACTCTGTACAGAATACATGCCTACATTATATTGATGGATTGGAGCTAGTTTGTCGTTGCACTAGGTTATAGCTTCTACATGATGAATATCATCCGAAACATATCATCACCGATCCATTGCCTACGAGTCCGTCTCATATTGATCTTTGCTAAGTTACTTTCGTTGCTACTGCTATTACAATCACTACAAAACTGCTACTATCACGTTTGCCACCATTACAGTTACTTCCATATTACTTTGCTACTAAATACTTTGTTGCAGATATTAAGTCTTTCAGGTGTGCTTGAATTTAAAACTCAACTACTAATACTCGTGAATATTCTTTGGCTCCCCTTGTGTCAAATCAATAAATTTGGGCTGAATACTCTACCCTCGAAAATTGTTGCAATCCCCTATACTTGTGGGTCATCAAGAACTCTTTTCGGGCGCCATTGCCGGGGAGCATAGCTATATTTGTCGAGTCACTTGGTATTTATATATGTTGATCACTATGAAGAATCTGATGGATGATAGAACCGAGATCGTTTCCTCTAGGATGAATTTATTCGCCTTCTATTTTGAGTAAGCTTGCAACACCACCACCTGCTATTAATCCTGATATGTCGCAAGTAATTGATGATGCTAGTTCTTCTATGAATGATACTTATGATGTGGGGACCCCGACTTAGAAGTTGAGATCACCAAATGCACGTGTACAGTGATCCCAGAGATCAATGCTCACTGAACACGCAGAAGCTGAATAACAAGAGTCTTACATCCATACATATCGTCTTACACAAATTAAGGCCATTATGGCCAAGTCTTACATAGATAAAGCCTCGCGGGCTGAATAGCAAATAACTCAAATAGCGGAAGTCTTCGATGATAGGTAGAACCCATGCCATCTGCCTTAACCCTACAGGCATTCTAACTGGGATAGCGTCCTAGTTCGCATGTTCGTCTCCAAAGAACTCTTCATTATATTCCTGTTCCTCCATGCCTGGCCAATTAAATAACCAGTGGCAAGCCAATGAGTACTTTGAATGTACTCGCAAGCAACCCATGATGTGGTTCAAAGTAACAATGCAATTGAATAATAATGAGCAATCTAGCAATGGGCTAGAATAAATATTCTACCATCAAGTGTATGCATCAACGAGTTCACGTAACCTCGAAAACAGGTTACCGATATCAACATGAATATGATTCAACTCCTCGAGTCAAGTCACCACCTTGACTCATCACACACATACTTTCACCGATGAAGTAAAATTTTGGACATAGTTTAAGTAGCACCACCCAACTGTCCATGACCGTGGACACGGCTATTCGAATAGTTTTACACTCTGCAGAGGTTGCGCACTTTACCCACAAGATCCGGGAAGCTTTCGTGCCACCCACGTTCCCGCAGTACCTCAAGTACTCGGGGGAAGCACCCGGTCATTATCTTTCCTTAGACGACACTAACATAGAGTCCACTCGTTGGTACACGGCCCTCGAGTACAAACAATAGATCACGGGACTTGCCCTTATTTCAATGTCAAGCGTACCCAAAGGGACCAACGGTGTGTCCGGTGCCCTGTAAAAACAGTCATGGTCGTCTATCCAAGCACGACCCCGTCCCGGGAAAGACCTCAAGTCTTCCCGTCACTAGTAATGCGGGCACCATGCTAGTATCGACCTAAGTAATCAATAAAGCCCCGTCCCATAAGGGGTAGAGTGGTTGCACATGTTTGGTTGGGACGGTAGTCACACATAAATCTAATCCATTATTTCACCCATGCACAAGATTTTACCGGCACATCACTTCTTCCTCAAGTGATGACCTAACTTAACATCACCCTCGGCATTAGGGGCACCCGATGGGTTTTATGCAAAGATTTTAACCACGAAGGTTCTTATCACACATGCATCACTAAGCATCATCACTAACTATTTGCATGACAACTAGCACATAGCAAGGTCATGAGCAAAGCATGCATCATGTGGTGGTTTAACTAGGTCACCACCGTAACTCTATCATCATGCATCAGAAACAAACGGGTTCCAAAGAACAAGTGTATCATGGTCAAAGGGCTGCTTGCCTGGATTGGCTTGGTCTTCAAAGTCTTCAAATCCTTCTCCTTCTCCTTCTTCAGCAACTTCGTCAAATACGGGATCTATTCGTCGCAAAATAACAACGGGAAAATAAGACCATAATAAAAACAGAAAAATCAAAGTGCTCAGAAAAATGTCAACTCATTTTTGTTAAATACTAGAGGGAAAACTAAGATGGCAAAAATTCTTAGTTGGAGTTTTGGAGTTACAGAATGGAATTTAAGGATTTTAGAACAGGAGTTTTATTGCTCAAATTTGAATTTAAATTTGAACAGAACAAAAAAGTTTCATGGATATGTGTGAAAGTGACACCATTAAATAGGTTGGAATATTACAAGATTTTAGGAGTTGGAATTAATTTATTTGGACAAATATTCATTTCTGTAAAATTATTTGAAGTTTTACAAAAAAGAAAAAGAAGAAAAGGCCCTGTGCAACTGGGCCAGAGTGGCCACAGTGCACGGCCCAGGGTTAACAGCCCAGCCGCATGGGCGCCAGCACGCGCACGTCAGGTTTTCAAACCTGACGGGCGGGGCCCGGCGGTCAGCGGCTGCGAGGGGAGAGAGAGGGTGGTGAGGATGACAGGCGGGGCCCGCCTGTCATATTCAACCTCTCGGCCACGGCGACGGCGAGCTCACCGGCGACGAATCCGGGCACGGCGGGGCAAATGGATGGCAGGGATGGACTCAGCAGCGAGTCGCGGATGCAGTGGAGGTGGTGCGACTCGCCGGGGAGGCCTGGTTCGCCGGCGGCGAGGTGGGACGGCGGAGGGTCGTCGGGAGGTTGCTGGCTAGCTCGAATCCGGCAGCTACAGAAGGGGAAAAGGGAGGGGAATGCATCAGTGGTGCACGCCGGTTCCGAATCGAGCGAGAGAAAGGGCGGAGGAGGCCTCTACCTCGAGATCGTCGGTTGCCCGACGCGGCGGAGCTCCGGTCGATCCCGAGCACTGGGGCTCTTTGGGGATGAGAGAGTGGTACTGGCGGGTTGCTGTGAGTGAGGAGAGGCTGATGGTGCAGAGCAGAGGGCTCGCGGGTGCTTAAATAGCTGAGCCCACGGTCCACCGTGGACTCGTGCGCCGACGAGGTTGCAGGCGAGGCCAGAGGTGGTTCTGGTGCCTGTGATTGAGCCGGGGAGGCTCATGGACGAGTCCTACGCCTAGTCGAGGGGAGAGGAGGAGCGGGGAGGCTTCTAGACGGCCCGCGCGTGCGAGGCCGAAGAGTGGAGGCTGCGGGCGGCCGGCGCGCATGTGAAGACAGCCACTGGAGGGCAGAGGAGGAGGGGGAACAGCGCCGGGGAGGTCGCGGACGTCGAGGGGCATCGACTGGCGCGAGGGGAGAGCTCGAGGCTGTCGGGGGCAGGTGATTGGGCGAAGCTACAGTGCGGGGGCGCACTTTAGCTCTCTCTGGAGCGGCCTTTTCGCATGCCATGGCATGCCATTGGCCCTCTGGGCGCGCCCGCCGTGTCTGGGGGGTCCAGGGTGATGCAAGCACTACGGATGAGGCCTTGGATGCTCTGGAGATGCTGTGAGAGAGAAGAGAAGCTAGTAACTTGGTAGAAAATGGCTGTCCAGCAAGGTGAACTAGGGTTTTCACCCCTCAATCATGGAGCTGGGGACATGGGGAAGTTACTGGAGGTAGATAGTAACCAGATGAAGCTGTGGTAAAAAGTTGAGGCCAATGTAAATAGTAAAAGTGATCAAGATGGTAGTTTTGGTAAAATAGCAGAAGGTGTTTCATCATGTTTTGATCAAGCAAATGATCTCCACTTGCCATGACACTTAACAGGATTGAATGTTACATGGAAATAGGGTGTTTCACCAAATTTGGGCTCACTTGAAGAAACTAGCCAATGTAACTTTGGTGAACCCTAGAAATCAACAGAAATGGCTTCATCTTGTTTGAGTCAAGCTAATCATCTCCCCTTGATGCACCACTTGGTGTAGTTTCATCATTAGGGGTATTGATCATGCCCACAAAGTTTGAAGCTCCGGGTAAAAAGTTGGTAATGTAGAGTTGTTCAAATTTACATTTGAACAGAAAGGGTTTTGGGGTATTCTGATCAAGTTGTTCTACTCCAAATCTGGTGCCATTTGGTCTAGTTCCCTTATTAGGCCATTCTAGCATGTGCACCAAGTTTGAGAGCATTTGGACAAGTTTGGCAATGTAAAGTTGCTCAAACTTCAAATATGGACATAATGGTTTTGAAGGGTTTTGAGGATGTTTTCTTGCTTCCCAAGGCATGGGACTTGGCAAGATCATCATATATGCCATATGTGACATAATAGAATTTTCCTGGAACTTTTGGAGAATATTTCCTTTGTAAATATTTCAAAAGCTTGAAATATCCAGAAAGGGTTTTAGAGGGATTAGCCCTTTATTTTGAACATGACCAAGTGTTGAAACTCTCATATATGGACAATATATGTCCTATGAGTCTCCCTGAATTTTGACAAATATTTTTGAAATACTTAAATAATTTTCCCCTATTAAAGACCATTTCTGGCTTTAAGAAAAAGCTTTTAAATAAAATAGGAAAATAACTTTTAAAATTATACTCTGGTGGTTTCTGGGAGTCCTATGTCTACTAGGTCTCAAATGTACCTTTTGAAATAATTTTCTCACCCTAAATCAAGCACTTGCAGTGCAAACCTCAATTCAGGGGTTTTAGGAATACTAAATCTTAAAAATACATTTTGGCCAAATTAATTTTATAGGAAAATACTATACTGTTATATAACACTTGGTATGATCATTGGGCAGAAGTTTTGGGTATGGAGATGAATTCTACAAGAGGTAATAGTTGACTTTAATGAGCACATGAAAAGCATATGAAGAAAAACTCAATTCCAAATAAAAGCCAAATGATGCCAAAAAAAATTGTGGGTCCAAATTTTCATGCTTCATTGATGCAAATAACATGTTACAAAATGCAGGGTGTGACAGACCTACCCCCCTTACAAGAATCTCGTCCCCGAGATTCCTAAACTAGGTCTTAAAAGAGATCGGGAAACTCGGATCTAAGATAGTCTTCATGTTCCCAGGTTGCTTCTGCTTCCGTGTGGTTGCTCCATTGGACCTTGAAGTACTTGATGGTACGGCTTCGCGTCCGTCGCTCTGCTTCATCCAGAATGCGAATGGGCTTCTCGCGGTAGGTCAAATCAGGCTGCAGATCAATGGCTTGGTGATCAACATCCTTGTAGAGATCAGGGTTGTTCGGAACTTGGAGACATTTCCGAAGTTGTGACACGTGGAATACGTTGTGCACATCGGATAGCTCAGGTGGTAGTTCCAACTGGTAAGCCACTTCTCCTCGTCGTGCAGTGATCTCAAAGGGTCCAATGAACCTTGGTGCGAGCTTCCCCTTGACGTGGAAATGCTTGGTTCCCTTCAGAGGAGTTACCCGCAGGTACACATGGTCCCCGACATGGAAACTCATGTCCCGACGGTGAGTGTCAGCATAGCTCTTTTGTCTTGACTTGGCTGCCTTCAAACGTTCTCTGACTAGTTGGACTTGCTCTTCTGCTGCGCGGAGGATATCCGGTCCAAAGACTAGTCCTTCTCCAGTCTCTGACCAGTTGAGGGGTGTGCGACATCTGCGTCCGTACAACACCTCAAATGGTGCCATCTGAAGGCTCGACTGGTAACTGTTGTTATAGGAGAACTCGGCAAAAGGGAGACAATCTTCCCACTTGGCTCCATAGGCCAAGACACAGGCTCGGAGCATGTCTTCGAGAATTTGATTTACTCGTTCTGTCTGACC
Organism: Secale cereale; assembly: GCA_902687465.1. NCBI lineage: Eukaryota > Viridiplantae > Streptophyta > Magnoliopsida > Poales > Poaceae > Secale > Secale cereale. The sequence continues at coordinate 122,612,757 of LR738715.1, read as the reverse complement.
TCCGGTCTGCGGGTGGAAAGCCGTGCTGAAAGATAACTTGGTTCCCAAGGCTTCTTGGAACTTCTTCCAGAACCTTGAGGTGAACTGGGTTCCTCGATCTGACTCAATCTCCTTGGGAACGCCGTGAAGGCTTACGATTCTGTCGATGTAGAGAGCTACCAACCGGTTGCCATCATAAGTGGTTTTGATAGGAAAGAAATGGGCCACCTTGGTCAAATGATCGACTATGACCCAGATGGAGTCATGTCCCCTATTCGACCTTGGTAATCCAGTGATGAAATCCATTCCGACTTTATCGCACTTCCACTCAGGAACCTTGAGTGGTTGAAGCAATCCAGCGGGTCGCTGATATTCAGCCTTGACCCTTTGGCACACATCACACTTTGCAACATAGGTTGCAATCTCTCTTTTCATCCCGTGCCACCAGAATCTTTCCTTCAGGTCTTGATACATCTTGGTTCCTCCGGGGTGGATGGAATACGGAGTGTCGTAGGCTTCTTGTAGGATCAGGTTCTTCAGCTCCATCTTGTTTGGTACGCAGATGCGGCCTTTGTACCAAACAATCCCGTGCTCGTCTTCAGAGAATCCTGGGGCCTTGCCTAGCTTCATCTTCTTCTTGATGCCTTCGATGCTTGTATGTCCATCTTGTGCCTTCTTGACTTTGTCCATCAGGGTTGGTCTGACTTCCAAATGATCCAGAAATACAGGGGTGACCAATTCCAAACTGAATTGTTCGAGTTCCTTAAACAAGGCTGGCTGCCGCTCTTGAATAATGGCATTCAAAGAGCAAGCCTTCCTGCTTAAGGCATAGGCCACCACGTTAGCCTTCCCGGGGTGATATTGAACACTGAGGTCATAGTCTTTGATGAGTTCCAACCATCTTCACTGCCTCATGTTCAATTCCTTTTGTGTGAAAATGTACTTCAGACTTTTGTGGTCTGTGTATATCTCACACCTTTTCCCTAGGAGGTAATGCCGCCATGTCTTCAAGGCATGAACTACTGCCGCTAACTCAAGATCGTGAGTAGCGTAGTTCTCCTCATGAGGTCGTAGCTGCCTGGAGAGGTAGGCTATGACTCGGCCTTCTTGCATCAGAACGCTTCCCAATCCGGTTCGAGAGGCATCACAATATATCACGAACTCCTTGTGAATATCGGGTGTTGCCAGAACTGGGGCGGTGGTCAATCTCTTCTTGAGCTCTTGGAAGCTCTCTTCGCATTTTGGCGTCCACTCGAACTTTTTGTCCTTCTTGAGGAGCTGAGTCATTGGCCGGGCAATGCTAGAGAATCCTTCCACGAATTTGCGGTAATAGCCCGCAAGTCCGAGGAAGCTTCTGACTTCCTTGACGGTCGTTGGAGATTGCCATTGGGTCACAGCTTCGATCTTCGCGGGATCAACTGATAATCCCTCTTCGGTCAAGACATGACCTAAGAACCCAACTTTATGTAGCCAGAACTCACACTTGCTGAATTTGGCATACAGTTGGTGCTCCCGAAGCTTGTCTAGGACAATCCTCAGATGTTGCTCGTGTTCTTCCTCCGTCTTCGAGAAGACAAGAATGTCATCAATGAAGACAACAACGAACTTGTCCAAATATTCCATGAAGACTTTATTCATGAGGTACATGAAGTAAGCTGGGGCATTGGTTAGCCCAAAGGACATGACCGTGCACTCGTACAGGCCATATCTGGTTACGAATGCCGTCTTCAGAATATCTTGGGGTCTGATCTTTAGCTGGTAGTACACAGATCTGAGGTCGATCTTGGAGAACACCTTGGCTCCGCTGAGCTGATCAAACAGATCTTCAATCTTGGGAAGTGGATATTTGTTCTTGATTGTAACTTCATTGAGGGAACGATAGTCAATGCATAAGCGGATGGTATCGTCCCTCTTTGCCACAAACAGAACAGGAGATCCCCAAGGGGAGGCACTTGGGCGGATAAATCCCTTCCTCAGCTGCTCTTCCAGCTGCTTCTTCAACTCGGCTAATTCTTCCGTCCCCATTCTGTAAGGCTTCTTATAGATGGGTCTTGCTCCGGGCACGAGTTCGATGATGAACTTAATGTCACGGTCAGGGGGCATTCCCGGTAGTTCATCCGGAAAGACATCAGGATACTCGCATACCACCGGTACTTGCTCTAGCCCAACTTCAGACAGACAATTGACTTGAGCGGCTTGAGCGGAAGAGGAGTTGGAAGCAAACTTGACTTCGACTCCTTGGTCATTGGTCACAGTGACTGTCCGATTGGCACAGTCTAACAAGCCTTGGTGCTTGCTGAGCCAATTCATGCCTAGGATCACATCCAAGCCTTGTGATCTCAGGACGATGAGGTCTGCTAGGAAATCTACACCGTTAATGGTAATACTGACTCCCTTACAGCCTATCTTGGCTCTCATCTCTGCTCCGGGGGTTTGTACCACCATAGGGTTATTGAGGGGTGTAGGGGTCATGCCACTTTTTAATGCAAATCTTTGAGTGACAAATGAATGCGTTGCTCTAGAATCAAACAAGACAGTTGCAGGTGCTGAGTTGACAAGGAACGTACCCAGCACGACGTTTGGGTCTTCCTGGGCTTCTTCAGCAGTGCGTGATTCACACGCCCCTTCCCCTGGTTAGGCGGATTGCGAGGAGCTGGGTTCCTTGGTGGCATCCCGCAGCCTTGTCCTTGGTTCTACGCATTGGGGCGTGGGGCATCAGGCTTCTTGTTGGGGCACACCCTTGAGATGTGTCCGGACTGACCACATCCAAAGCAAGTGACTTGGTTTGGATTGTTGATCTTGTTGCCACCACTGTTATTGGGGTTGAAAGCTGGCCTTGGGTTGGCATACTGCTGAGGCTGAAAGTTGGTGCGAGGTGTAGGAGCTCTTGGTTGCTGATAGGCTGGCTTGGCCGGGGCTGACTGCCACGGACGAGGCTTCTGGTTGCTGGAACTTCCCTTGCTGACCATCTTGCGCTTGCGAGTGTCTTCCAAAGCACGCCGCTTGTCTTCAAGCATAAGTGCTTTGTTCACCAGGTCAGGGAAGGTTGGGCAGTCGCACACGACAAGCGAATACTTCAGAGTCTGATTGAGGCCTTCCATGAAGCGCTCCCTTTTTGCAGCATCAGTGCTGACATCTTCAGGGGCATACCTTGACAGAACGCTGAACTTCTGCATGTATTCCTTGACAGTGCCACTTCCTTGCTTCAAGGCTCGGAACTCACGCTTTTTGATAGCCATGATTCCGGAAGGAATGTGGGCTTTGTGGAATTCTGCTTTGAAGTTGACCCAAGTGATGTCTTGTTCAGCATGCATGACCATGAATCCATCCCACCAAGCTCTAGCAGTCCCCCCGAGGCAGTGGGCTGCATAAGCCACCTTCTCGCGGTCTTCGGTGCATCCGACTAGTTCCAGAATGTCCTCAATGGTGCGGACCCAGTCGTCTGCATCCAGGGGTTCAGCAGTCTCGATGAAAGTTGGTGGTGCATGCTTCTTGAACTCTGCCAACGTGGAACGTCCATTGCCATTCCCCGCCGGCTGGCGGTTGTTGGTGATAGCTTGAGCAATCAACTGAAGGGCTGCAGTGTTGGCTTGGCGTTCCTCTCGGAAAGCTTGGAGAAGCTGAGCCATGTCCATGTTCGGAGGAGGTGGTGGTCATGGAGCTTGGTCGTTGGTTTGGTCGTGGCCGGCCTCTGACTGAGCGGATGCTCCGGCTTCAGGCTGCTGGGTAGAGGTACCATTACGAGTTACAACAGGCATCCTGTTGGAGCGGTAAAAGGTCTCATGACTCGGAAGAGGGAAAGCAAGATAGATGGGTGACTAGTAAGGGGGTGGTTGTGACACTAATCAAATCATGCAAGGGCCGAAAGGCCAAAACACATTCATTAAAATCCAAACGGGTGATGCAGTCGCTTACACATTCCCGAAGGAAGAATACGACATACATCCAAACACAACAAAAGCAAACACTAGATGGTTTCATATGAACCATACAAGGACTCGACTGCGCATAGGGGTTACACGACCTATCCTACCGTAGAGGTCACAACTGGCATATCCGAGTAGCGAATAATGCCTAAGCGGCGGAATGCTCGGTCGCATATTCCGGCTCTTCTGGGTCTTCCTCCTTGTCTTCACCTGTCTGGGCCCCCTTGTCACTTGAGGGTGTGGGGGAGTGGAGGAGCTGGATACGACGGTGCTTCATCGGTGGTGCAGGGAAAAGCTTGCGATATTCCCTTGCCGTCATCCGGCGTCGCCGAGGTGGTTCTTCATCCTTGGAAGATACATCTCCGGAGGGCCTTCCGCCTCGGTATGCGATAGCGGACTGTTCGGAAGGTGCTCCTTCCTTCTTGATCCTATTTGTCTTCTCTTGAGCTCGGTGAAGAAGTGCCTTGGTCTTGTGAAGTTCCTCTCGGAGCTTCATTGATTCCGAGGCCAAGTCTTGTGCCAAGCTATCGGCACATAGACTGAAGTAGGTCTGGAACCGAAGCGAGAGTCCTTCCTTCAGTGGAGGGGCTAGTGCGCTGCTTTCATCTTCGGTAAGGTAAGAAGCGGGTTGTCATCTTGGCTGCCATCTCCGGAAGAAGCTCGCGGAGACGGGTTAGTGCCTTGAGTGCAGCAGCCTCGACAGCGAGAGGTAGTGTTGCCATCTGGGGTCCCTCGAAGAACCAACTTGTGGGAGGATCGTTTGCCTTCACGATCACTTCCACATGGTACTCCACCTCAGTGTCGCTAACCCAATGCTCAAGGTAGGTGAGGATGGGTGCTCGGTGGAACTGACACTCCTGGAGGCTATCCTCGAGAAGCAAGGGAAACCCAGTGGTCAGGTGCTCTTCGGGTACAACGGCCATCTACAAAGGTGGAATAGGAGGGTTAATAAGCTGATGAAATCTCAGGTTTAGAAAAGAAGAGAGATTCAGAAGGTTTTTGGAAAAGGGTCTCATCTAACTAACTCCCATGCTAACTAAGGCTTCCTACAGTCAGGATGGCTCTGATACCAGCTCTGTGGGGACCCCGACTTAGAAGTCAAGATCACTGAATGCACGTGTACAGTGATACCAGAGATCAATGCTCACTGAACACACAGAAGCTGAATAACAAGAGTCTTACATCCATACATATCGTCTTACACAAATTAAGGCCATTATGGCCAAGTCTTACATAGATAAAGCCTCACGGGCTGAATAGCAAATAACTCAAATAGCGGAAGTCTTCGATGATAGGTAGAACCCATGCCATCTGCCTTAACCCTACAGGCATTCTGACTGGGATAGCGTCCTAGTTCGCATGTTCGTCTCCAAAGAACTCTTCATCATATTCCTGTTCCTCCATGCCTGGCCAATTAAATAACCAGTGGCAAGCCAATGAGTACTTTGAATGTACTCGCAAGCAACCCATGATGTGGTTCAAAGTAACAATGCAATTGAACAATAATGAGCAATCTAGCAATGGGCTAGAATAAATATTCTACCATCAAGTGTATGCATCAACGAGTTCACGTAACCTCGAAAACAGGTTACCGATATCAACATGAATATGATTCAACTCCTCGAGTCAAGTCACCACCTTGACTCATCACACACATACTTTCACCGATGAAGTAAAATTCTGGACATAGTTTAAGTAGCACCACCCAATTGTCCATGACCGTGGACACGGCTATTCGGATAGTTTTACACTCTGCAGAGGTTGCGCACTTTACCCACAAGATCAGGGAAGCTTTCGTGTCACCCACGATCCCGCAGTACCTCAAGTACTCGGGGGAAGCACCCGGTCATTATCTTTCCTTAGACGACACTAACATAGAGTCCACTCGTTGGTACACGGCCCTCGAGTACAAACAATAGATCACGGGACTTGCCCTTATTTCAATGTCACGCGTACCTGAAGGGACCAACGGTGTGTCCGGTGCCCTGTAAAAACAGTCATGGTCGTCTATCCAAGCACGACCCCGTCCCGGGAAAGACCTCAAGTCTTCCCGTCACTAGTAATGCGGGCACCATGCTAGTATCGACCTAAGTAATCAATAAAGCCCCGTCCCATAAGGGGTAGAGTGGTTGCACATGTTTGGTTGGGACGGTAGTCACACATAAATCTAATCCATTATTTCACCCATGCACAAGATTTTACCGGCACATCACTTCTTCCTCAAGTGATGACCTAACTTAACATCACCCTCGGCATTAGGGGCACCCGATGGGTTTTATGCAAAGATTTTAACCACGAAGGTTCTTATCACACATGCATCACTAAGCATCATCACTAACTATTTGCATGACAACTAGCACATAGCAAGGTCATGAGCAAAGCATGCATCATGTGGTGGTTCAACTAGGTCACCACCGTAACTCTATCATCATGCATCGGAAACAAACGGGTTCCGAAGAACAAGTGTATCATGGTCAAAGGGTTGCTTGCCTGGATTGGCTTGGTCTTCAAAGTCTTCAAATCCTTCTCCTTCTCCTTCTTCAGCAACTTCGTCAAATACAGGATCTATTCGTCGCAAAATAACAACGGGAAAATAAGACCATAATAAAAACAGAAAAATCAAAGTGCTCAGAAAAATGTCAACTCATTTTTGTTAAATACTAGAGGGAAAACTAAGATGGCAAAAATTCTTAGTTGGAGTTTTGGAGTTGCAGAATGGAATTTAAGGATTTTAGAACAGGAGTTTTATTGCTCAAATTTGAATTTAAATTTGAACAGAACAGAAAAGTTTCATGGATATGTGTGAAAGTGACACCATTAAATAGGTTGGAATATTACAAGATTTTAGGAGTTGGAATTAATTTATTTGGACAAATGTTCATTTCTGTAAAATTATTTGAAGTTTTACAGAAAAGAAAAAGAAGAAAAGGCCCTGTGCAACTGGGCCAGAGTGGCCACAGTGCACGGCCCAGGGTTAACATCCCAGCCGCACGGGCGCCAGCGCGCGCACGTCAGGTTTTCAAACCTGACGGGCGGGGCCCGGCGGTCAGCGGCTGCGAGGGGAGAGAGAGGGTGGTGAGGATGACAGGCGGGGCCCGCCTGTCATCTTCAACCTCTTGGCCACGGCGACGGCGAGCTCACCGGCGACGAATCCGGGCACGGCAGGGCAAATGGATGGCAGGGATGGACTCAGCAGCGAGTCGCGGATGCAGTGGTGGTGGTGCGACTCGCCGGGGAGGCCTGGTTCGCCGGCGGCGAGGTGGGACGGCGAAGGGTCGTCGGGAGGTTGCTGGCTAGCTCGAATCCAGCAGTTGCAGAAGGGAAAAAGCGAGGGGAATGCATCAGTGGTGCACGGCGGTTCCGAATCGAGCGAGAGAAAGGGCGGAGGAGGCCTGTACCTCGAGATCGCCGGTTGCCCGACGCGGTGGAGCTCCGGTCGATCCCGAGCACTGGGGCTCTTTGGGGATGAGAGAGTGGTACTGGCGGGTTGCTGTGAGTGAGGAGAGGCTGATGGTGCAAAGCAGAGGGCTCGGGGGTGCTTATATAGCTGAGCCCACGGTCCACCGTGGACTCGTGCGCCGGCGAGGTTGCATGCGAGGCCAGAGGTGGTTCTGGTGCCTGTGATTGAGCCGGGGAGGCTCATGGACGAGTCCTACGCCTAGTCGAGGGGAGAGGAGGAGCGGGGAGGCTTCCAGACGGCGCGCGCGTGCGAGGCCGAAGAGTGGAGGATGCGGGCGGCCGGCGCGCGTGTGAATACAGCCACTGGAGGGCAGAGAAGGAGGGGGAACAGCGCCGGGGAGGTCGCGGACGTCGAGGGGCATCGACTGGCGCGAGGGGAGAGCTCGAGGCTGTCGGGGGCAGGTGATTGGGCGAAACTACAGTGCGGGGGCGCACTGTAGCGCGCTCTGGAGCGGCCTTATCGCATGCCATGGCATGCCATTGGCCCTCTGGGCGCGTCCGCCGTGTCTGGGGGGTCCAGGGTGATGCAAGCACTACGGATGAGGCCTTGGATGCTCTGGAGATGCTGTGAGAGAGAAGAGAAGCTAGTAACTTGGTAGAAAATGGCTGTCCAGCAAGGTGAACTAGGGTTTTCACCCCTCAATCATGGAGCTGGGGACATGGGGAAGTTACTGGAGGTAGATAGTAACCAGATGAAGCTGTGGTAAAAAGTTGAGGCCAATGTAAATAGTAAAAGTGATCAAGATGGTAGTTTTGGTAAAATAGCAGAAGGTGTTTGATCATGTTTTGATCAAGCAAATGATCTCCACTTGCCATGACACTTAACAGGATTGAATGTTACATGGAAATAGGGTGTTTCACCAAATTTGGGCTCATTTGAAGAAACTAGCCAATGTAACTTTGGTGAACCCTAGAAATCAACAGAAATGGCTTCATCTTGTTTGAGTCAAGCTAATCATCTCCCCTTGATGCACCACTTGGTGTAGTTTCATCATTAGGGGTATTGAACATGCCCACAAAGTTTGAAGCTCCGGGTAAAAAGTTGGTAATGTAGAGTTGTTCAAATTTACATTTGAACGGAAAGGGTTTTGGGGTATTCTGATCAAGTTGCTCTACTCCAAATCTGGTGCCATTTGGTCTAGTTGCCTTATTAGGCCATTCTAGCATGTGCACCAAGTTTGAGAGCATTTGGACAATTTTGGCAATGTAAAGTTGCTCAAACTTCAAATATGGACAGAATGGTTTTGAAGGTTTTTGAGGATGTTTTCTTTCTTCCCAAGGCATGGGACTTGGCAAGATCATAATATATGCCATATGTGACATAATAGAATTTTCCTGGAATTTTTGGAGAATATTTTCTTTGTAAATATTTCAAAAGCTTGAAATATCCAGAAAGGGTTTTAGAGGGATTAGCCCATTATTTTGAACATGACCAAGTGTTGAAACTCTCATATATGGACAATATATGTCCTATGAGTCTCCCTGAATTTTGGCAAATATTTTTGAAATACTTAAATAATTTTCCCCTATTAAAGACCATTTCTGGCTTTAAGAAAAAGCTTTTAAATAAAATAGGAAAATAACTTTTAAAATTATACTCTGGTGGTTTCTGGGAGTCCTATGTCTAGTAGGTCTCAATTGTACCTTTTGAAATAATTTTCTCACCCTAAATCAAGCACTTGCAGTGCAAACCTCAATTCAGGGGTTTTAGGAATACTAAATCTTAAAAATACATTTTGGCCAAATTAATTTTGTAGGAAAATACTATACTGTTATATAACACTTGGTATGATCATTGGGCAGAAGTTTTGGGTATGGAGATGAATTCTACAAGAGGTAATAGTTGACTTTAATGAGCACATGAAAAGCATATGAAGAAAAACTCAATTCCAAATAAAAGCCAAATGATGCCAAAAAAATTGTGGGTCCAAATTTTCATGCTTCATTGATGCAAATAACATGTTACAAAATGCAGGGTGTGACATATGATGATGCTAGCACTTTGCTTGATGAGGTGCCACTAGGTGAATTTCTTGATGAACAACTTGCTAGAGTTAAAAACATGGAGAATGCTGAAATTGATGAAGTCTTTGAAACTGAAAATTATGATACACCTATTAGATCTAGCACACCTAGATATGAATTGCCTGATATACCTGAAGGTTATGTTATGGAGGGAGAGGTAGCTAGAGAAATACTTGCTTGTAAGGATAGAGATGATTTGAAGAAATTGTTATGCAAGTGGAAGGAAAAATCTTTAAATGCTAGTATGAAATATAATCCTGAGTTTGCTACTTCACCTATTCGTGTTACTGACAAGGATTATGAATTCTCTGTCGATCCTGAGATAATTACTTTGGTTGAATTCGATCATTTCCATGGTTATGGAACTCAAACTGTTGTGGCACATCTTACTAAACTGAATGATATAGCCATCCTATTTACTCATGAGGAAAAAATCTCTATTATTATATCCTTAAGTTGTTTCCTTTCTCGCTAAAGGGTTATGCTAAGATATGGTTTAATTCTCTTGCTCCTGGTTGTGTGCGTGGTCCCCAGGATATGATTTACTACTTTTGTGAAAAATATTTTCCTGCGCATAAGAAACAAGCTGCCTTACAGGAAATATTTAACTTTCTGCAAACTGAAGAAGAGAGTCTCCCACAAGCTTGGGGGAGACATCTCCAGTTACTTAATGCTTTGCCTGATCATCCTTTCGAGAAAAAAGAAATACTTGATATCTTTTATAATGGGCTAACCAATGCTTCTAGGGACCACCTAGATAGTTGTGTTGGTTGTATTTTCATGGAACGAACTATTGAACAAGCCGAAGAACTACTAAATAATATATTGAGCAATGATAATGAGTGGACTCTTCCTGAACCACCACTGAAGCCAACTCCGAAGAAGATGGGAATTCTATTACTAAGTCCCGAAGATATGCAAGAGGCAAAGAAATCAATGAAAGAAAAAGGTATTAAAGCTGAAGATGTTAACAATTTATCACCGATTGAAGAAATGCATGGTCTCGATAACCCGACACACGTAGTAAAGGTAAATTCTCTTTATAGATTTGATGAAGGTGATATTCCTCATAATAAATCTGCTAGCGAATGCATGGATGAATTTGGTAACTTTATTGTGAAACAAGAAAAATTCGATGCATATGTTAGTAGACAGTTGAAACGAAATGCTTATATGGTTGAACACTTGAGTGACTACATGTCTAGAGTTAAAGATGATCTTAAGCTTGTTGGTAAATATGCTTCCATGATAAAAACCCAAGTATAACAAGTTCTCAAAGCACAAAATAATTTGATTAACGAGATGAACAATAAGAAAGATGATCATTTTGTTAGAGTTATGACTAGAACTTGTAAAATCACTCAGGAACCCTTATATCCTGAAGGTCATCCTAAAAAATTTGAACAAGACTCTCAAAGGATTAATGTCGATGCATCTAGTTCATCTAAGAGGAAAAGTGATAAGACTTTGCATGCTTCTAGTGAACCTATAGTAGACACAACTTAAAATCCTAATGATATTTCTATTTCTAATGCTGAAACGCAATCAGGTAATGAACATGAACCTAGTAATGATGATAACGATGATGTTCATGTTGATGCTCAACCTAGTAATGATAACAATGTAGAGATAGAACCTGTTGTTGATCTTGATGACCCACAACCTAAGAACAAAAGGTATGAAAAAGGAGACTTAATTGCTAGGAAGGATGGTAGGGAGAGAGAACCATGGGTTCAGAAACCCATGCCCTTTCCTCCTAAAGATTCTGAGAATAAAGATGATGAGGAATTTGAGCACTTTTGTGAAATGCTTAGACCTGTCTTTTTGCGCTTGCGTTTGACCGATATCTTGAAAATATCTCCTATGCTACGTATATGAAAGATATTGTTACTAATAAAAGAAAGATGCCAGAAGCTGAAATTTCCACCATGAATGCAAACTATACTTTTAAGGGTGGAATACCAAAGAAACTGGGAGATCTGGGAATACCAACTATACCATGCTCCATTAAAAGAAACTATGTTAAAACTGCTTTATGTGATCTAGGAGCCGATTTTATTGTTCCGCCTTTATCTTTGTATCGAAGACTTGATTTGAGTAAGTTAACACCAACCGAAATCTCTTTGCAAATGGCCGATAAATTAACTGCTATACCTATCAATATTTGTGAGGATGTACCTGTCATAGTTGCAAATGTTACTATCTTAACAAACTTTGTTATTCTTGATATACCCAAGGACGATAGTATGTCAATTATCCTTGGTAGAACATTTTTTAATACTGCAAGGGCTATTATTGATTCCAATAAAGGCAATGTCACTTTTCATGTCAATGGTAATGAGCATACGGTACACTTTCCGAAGAAACAACCTCAAGTGAATAGCATCAATTCTATTGGAAAAATTTCAACTATTACTATTGGAGGTTTTGAATTCCCTATTCCTACTGTCAAAAATAAATATGATATTCTTATTGTTGGGGGCATGCATATCCCCATTGATGTAACCTAGTGTTATACGAAGATTCTCCGGTGTCATGTCATTTGGAAGAAGTATGTTAATAAGACTTGATCAACCTTATTAATGGATTCCATTTGATGGGCATGAGATGGATGAATTTAGTAAACACAACTCTCTGTACCCACTTTTTATTCTCTGTTACTTAGAATTAATAAAGCAAAAAAGATATTATTTTCCTGTTTTAAGTCTTATCCATGCAATAAAAAAATGACCAGAAAATAAAAGTACTCCAAATGCCGTGAAATTTTAGTATGATTTTTTCTGGAATATATAAGATTTTTTGGCACTGAAAACACCTTAGGGTGGCGCACCAGTGGGCCATAAGTCCACAGGGCGCGCCCACCCCCTGGGCGCGCCCCCTGGCTTGTGGGTCCCACGTGGGCCCCCCTCACATATTCCAGCACCCATCAACTCCATCTTCCTCCAAAAAATGACTCCATTGCTCAAACCCGTGTTCTTGCTCATCTTCTGCCATTTTTGATCTCCTTGCACATTGCTTCATTTCCAAAACTGTTTTGGGAGATTGTTCATTGGTATGTGACTCCTCCATTGGTCCAATTAGTTTTTGCTCTGGTGCTTTATATATTGCAAATTTTTGCTACTGTGGTGACCATGTTCTTGAGCTTGCATGACAAATTTATATGGTCCAAAGTAGTTTTGTTGCATGATATAGCCTCTAGACACTTGTAGGAGTAGTTGTTATTACTTTGGTTGAGTTTTGATCACTTTTATTTTGAGTCACTAAAAATTTCAGAAATTTTCAGAGAAAATAAAACCATGAAGTGGTTGTTGAGGGGTTCTTCAAGTCGTAATAAGGAAAAAACTTTGGAGGATACTCTGGTGGAGAAGCCCAGGTACAACCTTCCGTGTATGATGGAGGTTTGGCCGTGTGAATGGCCAAGTGATGAGTTCTTTAGATAGGCCGGACTTTATGATGATCTTTATTATTTGGCTGAGAAAGTCGGCATCGCTGCCTTCCTCCAAGATAAGTGTAAATAGTACCTCCTACTCACTAATACCTTCGTGCAAAACTTTCACTTTCATTCTAGGAAGGATCCTCCCATGGTAGAATTTCATTTGTATGATATGCCCAAGCGGACGACACTTTATGATTTTTGCGATGTTTGCAAAATACCTTATGATGGTGGCATCAGTGACCCACATCCTAGGGACGTGGAGGACTTTATTGTTGAAGTTATAGTAGGGCAAGAGAGAGTGGTATCGGAAGCGAGAGTGGCTACCTTACACGTTTCTTGTTTTACGCTATTATTCATTATTTGCTAGGAGATGTTTGATTGATCGTGGGGACAGTGGAAGCCTTAGTGCCCCGACCTTGCTATTTTGCGCCATGCTTTATATTCTGATAGAACTTTTAGTTTGGGAGCTATTTTTGATCGACGGTTGAACACAAACCGTTCGAAGTGCTGTATCTTTGGCGGAGTATATGCCACTCGCCTAGCTAAAAAATTTGAGATACCCATTAGGCACGATGAGAAGGAGTAAAAGGTGCTACTCATTAAATATTTACACTATGCTAGTATGATAGCACATGATTTTATTTCCAAAGACGATGATAAGTGGCTCCTATACAACTTAGTATTTAGTCAATGCACTTTTCAGATTATTACTTTGCCTGCACCTTCCTTGTTCGATATTCGTTCAGGCAGGTACACTATTATGCCCGAGGACGTTTATGCATACTGGGAGTGGATCCAATCCCCAGTTCCGGAGCCAACACCATCACCTGATTCGTATTAGTGGGAGTCACAGGAGCTCTGTAACCAGTGGAACCCTCAGGACCCTCCTCAGTACCCAGGAGAGGGCTACTTTGATTCATGGGCATAGACCAACTCAGGCCAAAAGGCCTAAGCTTGGGGTAGTACGTTTTTCTCACTGACATTACATTCATGTTCACACACTTATTTTAGTTGTCGGTATCACACTTTTTCATTGTATCATCCATGTTAGTTTAATCTTTCTCACTTTCTTCTTGTGTGTTTGAAAACTTTGAAAACCCAAAAATAGTTCTCACATCTTTTTGTCTTTTCTTTCTTGTTCATTTGTCAAGTAGTTTGTAGTATTAAAAAGAAAATCTAAAAATATTTCTCGTTCTTCTTTTGCTTGTTGGGAGCTTTCCCATGTAAATATTTTTTTTCTCCTTCTTATTCTTTTTGCTTTCTTCAGTAAAACAAAAACTCCCGAAATATTTTAGTGTGTTTCTCTGAAATTATTTTTCTTTTCTTCTGGGTTGAAAGGAGAAGACCATGATGAAAATGTTGAGTGGCTCTCATATGCATTATTGATGATCTAACCAAGAGCCCATATTACCTTGTCTTCTCCTTTGAATAAATGTTTGCAGATTCCAGCTTAGTCCAATGCATGTGCACTCTTATTATTATTCACATCATTCAGTCATGCAAGTGAAAGACAATCATGACGAGATTTGATGAAATGATTGAGATGAAGAAAAGCTGGTATGAACTCGGCCTACTTTGTTTTTCTAAATATGATTAGCTCACCGGTCTTGATTCAGCCCATTATGAATGAAACATGCTTGCAATGACAATTAGATATTATAGTTATTCATGCCATGCTTAATTAGCTAGGAGTTATTGATGTTTTTCCTTGTGTGCCAACATGGATTTAAAATGGTTATGATGTGGTATGATAGGATGGTATCCTCCTTTGAATGATTCAAGTGGCTTGACTTGGCACATATTCACGCATGTAGTTGAATCAAAAACAACATAGCCTCCACGATTTTTATGTTCATGGTGATTTATATCCTACTCATGCTTGCATTCAATGTTGATTAACCTCAAGGCATGTTCATGACCGTTCTCTCTCTATAGTTGGTCGCTCCTCAATCTTTTTGCTAGCCTTCACATTGTACTAAGCGGCAATACTGCTTGTGCATCCACTTTCATAAACCCAAAGTTCTCAATATGAGTCCACCATACCTACCTATATGTGGTATTACCTGTCGTTCCAAGTAAATGTGCATGTGCCAAACTCAAAAACTTCAAATAATTATCTATTTTGTATGCCCGAGTCGCTCATGTGGCAACTGGGGGCTATCAGTATCTTCCATGCTAGGTGGGTTATTCTCACGATGAGTGTTTATAAACTTGTCATTCACGAGAAAGTGGTTGGTAATCGAGATGCCTAGTTCTATGCTCAAAATAAAATTAAAATTTAATTAAACAAAGCTCCCCTAGGACTATTGTTGGTAGGGATGGTGCCCGTGGATTCGGATCAGCCGTGGAGTGTGAGTGTTGGTGGAGGGGGAGTAAAACTTTACCATTCTGTTTGGGAACTGCCTATAATGTGCATAGCATGGAAGATAGTGAGAACTCTTGGTCGTTGTGTTGAAAATGAAAGCATATATCTCACAATTATATTCATCTCTCTTTTAAAAGCTTCGAGCTCTGGCACCTCTGCAAATCCCTGCTTACCTTTGCGAAGGGCCTATCTATTTACTTTTGTTGTTGAGTCATCATCTTGTTATAAAAAGCACCAGCTCGAGAGCACCGCTGTCATTTATATGCTTTGTTTTTAATTGATGTTGAGTATGGGTGTGACTAGATCTCTTTTACGAGGAATTACAATGTCTAGTCAATCCTTGATCTTCTCAGGTACTCTGCATTTATGTTTTGCGGTCTTAGAAATGGCTAGTGAGATACCATTATATCTTATTGTATCATGATTGTTTTGAAAAGTATTTTCATCCGAGATATCTTATTATTGCTCGCTAGTTGATTATGACATTGATATGAGTAAATGTGAGACCTAAATGTTATTGTGAACATGGTTAGTTTATAACCTTTGTTGAAAACTTGAACCTTGGCTATACATATTTGCAACAACAAGATCAAATAGAGTTTGTAAAAGTTCTTCTTTGTCACTTTCAGTTTATCAACTGAATAGCTTAAGGACAAGCAATGTGTTAAGCTTGGGGTGTTGATACGTCTCCGTCGTATCTACTTTTCCAAACTCTTTTGCCCTTGTTTTGAACTCTAATTTGCATGATTTGAATGGAACTAACCCGGACTGACGTTGTTTTCACTAGAATTGCCATGGTGTAATTTTTGTGCAGAAATCAAAGTTCTCAGAATGACCTGAAAATTTACAGAGAATTTTTGTGGAATGTATAAAAAATACTAGCACAAGAATTATCCAGAGGGGGCCACCCAGAGGCCACAAGCCCTGGGAGCGACCCCCTAGGGTGCACCTCCCAGGCTTGTGCGCCCCCTGGAGCTCCTCCAACCCTAACTCCAACTCTATATATTCACTTTTGGGGAGAAAATAGAGGAGAAGGATTCATCACGTTTTACGATACGGAGCCGCCGCCACCTCCTGTTCTTCATCGGGAGGGCTGATGTGGTGTCCATTCGGGGCTCCGAAGAGTTGAATCCATCGCCGTCGTCATATCAACCTTCCTCCATAACCAATTTCATGATGCTCACCGTCGTGCATGAGTAATTCCATCGTAGACTTGTTGTACGGTGATGGGTTGCATGAGATTTATCATGTAATCGAGTTAGTTTTGTTAGGGTTTGATGCCTAGTATCCACTATGTTCTGAGATTGATGTTGCTATGACTTTGCTATGCTTAATGCTTGTCACTAGGGCCTGAGTGCCATGATTTCAGATCTGAACCTAATATGTTTTCATGAATATACATGTGTTCTTGATCCGATCTTGCAAGTTGTAGACACCTATTATGTGTTATAATCCGCATACCCCAAGGTGACAATAATTGGGATTCTTTCTGGTGATTGTCGTAGTTTGAGGAGTTCATGTATTCACTAAGTGCTAATGCTTTGTTCCGATTCTCCATTAAAAGGAGGCCATAATATCCCTTAGTTTCCATTAGGACCCCGTTGCCATGGGAGGGTAGAACAAAAGATGGCATGCAAGTTCTTTTCCATAAGCATGTGTGACTATATACGGAATACATGCCTACATTATATTGATGAATTGGAGCTAGTTTGTCGTTGCCCTAGGTTATAGCTTCTACATGATGAATATCATCCGACACATATCATCACCGATCCATTACCTACAAGTCTGTCTCATATTGATCTATGCTAAGTTACTTTCGTTACTACTGTTGTTACAATCACTACAAAACTGCTACTGTCACTTTTGCCACCGTTACCGTTACTTCCATATTACTTTGGTACTAAATACTTTGCTGCAGATATTATGTCTTTCAGTTGTGGTTGAATTGAAAACTCAACTGCTAATACTCGTGAATATTCTTTGTCTCCCCTTGCATCAAATCAATAAATTTGGCTTGAATACTCTACCCTCGAAAACTGTTGTGATCCCCTATACTTGTGGGTCATCAGGCCCCCTAGGGTGCGCCCCTGAGGCTTGTGGCCTCCTCGGGACTCTTCTGACTTCATCTCCAAGTCTTTTGGATGTCTTATGGTCCAAGAAAAATCATTGCAAAAGTTTTAGTCCGTTTGGACTCCATTTGATATTCCTTTTCTGAAAACTTAAAAACAAGGAAAAACAGAAACTGGCATTGGGCTCTGGATTAATAAGTTAGTCCCAAAATAACATAAAATAGCATATTAATGCATATAAAACATCCAAAGTTGATAATATAATAGCATGGAACAATCAAAAATTATAGATACATTGGAGACGTATCAGTGGGCAGCAAAACAAACTCTCATCAACCGAACTTGATGTAGGCAAATATTTTAAATAGGGGCTGGTGTGTAACTTCACTCAAACGTGACACAACCGCCCTACTTGTCAGCCTCGTTCATACATCGTGGGCGGCAAAACACCCTGTCCTCGCCCAAAATCCCTATCGGCAAATATTGGGGAGATGTGAGATTACCGTCCTATCCCCAACCGGCGAGATGTCCGAAATTTTAAACGGGGGCTAAGTTCGTAACTTTCCTTCATACAAGCGCGTCCCAAAGTTTGAGATCCCCTCCCCCTTCCCCTCCATTTCCTCATTCATACACCATCGGCGCCACAACAACCTCGCCACACCGGTCAGCCTCCTCCGTCTGCCACCCCATCCTCCACCTTGTCGGAGCCGCTACCACTAACCCGTCGTCCACTCCAAGAGATGGACGTCTCTCATCCACAGAACCGGACCAGGATCCTTTCATCGCATCCTCTCGCTTCATCGACGCCATCGTCCACCTTGCCGTTGCCGCTCCTACGACCGCCTCGTCCACGGCAACAGGACTCGATCCGTCCGTCTGCCGTCTCAAGTCTACTTCCGCATTGCTGATAGCCATCACACCCATAGCACCCTCAATGTATTAGCAGGGGCCTACACGGCGTCGCAAGAGAGGTGGTACTCTTTCATATCTTCTTAAGTTATTGTTATCACCCGGAAAATAGATCGTACCTTGTTTACTGTACTTTTCTTGTCCATACCAAATCGTAGTGGCTAGTTGAAAGCAAACATTGGTTGTGGGTATCCTTTGTCCGGTTTGCACCTTCAGGTCCGACATGGCACGACCACTATACTCGTCAAGCTTATGGTGTTCCCCCCTTTTTATTCACTACCATCATCGTAGGTGCTTCATGTCATGCTAGCACTGCTCCTCAAGACCTCAACCCATCAAGTGAAACAACATGCTGCTCATAATTCCAAAGCTTAGTTGTTGAAATACGAATCTGATATGATGCTCGTATTACTAAAACAGAGAACGTTTAATTGGTCAGCTAATGTTCCTATATTTATTTCGAAAATCATGTGTGCCACATATAGAGAGACAACATGGATTTGCATTTCTCTGTGTGCTCTGTTTCATCATGGGTGGGCAACACACATTGTATTATCTAAAATCTGCTTGCTCTTTGTTACCATGTTCCTCTTCTATTCTTCTTAATAAGTACTCCCTCCATCCGGAAATACTTGTCATCAAAATGAATAAAACGAGATGTATCTAGATGTATTTTGGTTCTAGATACATCCTTTTTTGTCCAGTTTGATGACAAGTATTTTGGGACGGAGGGAGTATATTACTTCCTTGATTCCTAAACTGCCTTGGGTGTGTGTGTGTGTGTTGTGGTGGTGTGTGTTTGTACCGGGTGTTGTTCATTGTTGCTTTATTTATAAAACGGGGCGAAAGCCTTTTTCGGTAAAACATAAGTCTTTTTTAGATATTCTAATACTAAATACATACAGATGTACATAGACATATTTTAGAGTGTACATTCACTCATTTTCCTCTGTATGTAGTCCGCATTCGAATCTCTAAGAGAATTGTATTTAGGAACGGAGGGAGTAGTACAGTGTGTTCCTTGTCGAGAAGTGTAGCAGGGACATTTGTAGTTGACAGATCTATTGGGTCGCTTTAGATGGATGCTTTCAATGGTTCTAGATGGTCTGCCATAACATCCGGGAGCTGGGAGCTATGTCGTCTTTGAGAGTCTAGGCTGGTAGTAACGGTATTGTGCCTTCAGTTGAATAGAGCTACCCCCTTTGGGGCCGAAGCCTTTCTGAACCCTTTCTAGCCGTACCGGAAATACAAGCACATATGATCCAGCTAGTTCCACTTTCCTCAATTTACTTGTGATGCTTAGGATTTTTCCCTTTTAACTACACTACTATGATCTGTGTAGGTCCTTTCTGCCGTACTAGCAGTACTCCACCCTTCAAGCTAACCAACACATCACTCATAATTCCAAAGTTTAGTTGTTCAAGTATGATTGTGATATGATGTTGATATTAGTTACCAGACACATTTAATTGGTTTGCTAAAGGTCCCACTTGAGTTTCCATATGCATGTCGCGACATATAGAGACACGGCAGGAATTGCATTTTTTGTCACTTGTTGACTGATACAACCATTTTGCATCATGCTTCTACATTGATATTTATTGCACTATGGGCCGTTATTACACGTTATGTCACAATACGTATGCCTTTTCTCTCTTATTTTACAAGGTTTACTTAAAGAGGGAGAATGCTGGCAGCTGGAATTCTGGGCTGGAAAAGGAGCAAACATTGGAGACCTATTCTGCACAACTCAAAAATCCCCGAAACTCCACAAAACACCATTTCAGAAAATATAAAAAATATCTGGCAAAAGAGATATGTCAGGGGGCCACCACCTGTCCACGAGAGTGGGGGGCGCCCCCCTTCCCCTTGGGCGCGCCCCCTGCCTCGTGGGCCACCTGGTGACTCCCTGGTGCCCATCTACTCCTATATGAGGTGTTTTGACCTAGAAAAAATTAGAAGGAGGCTTTCGGGACAAAACACCACCGTCTCAAGGCGGAACCTTGGCGGAACCAATCTAGGGCTCCGGCGGAGCTGTTCTGCCGGGGATACTTCCCTCCAGGGTTATCTTCATCAACATCTTCACCAGCACCATCTCCTCACAAACCCTAGTTCATATCTTGTATCCAATCTTTGTATCAAAACCTCAGATTGGTACATGTAGGTTACTAGTAGTGTTGATTACTCCTTGTAGTTGATGCTAGTTGGTTTACTTGGTGGAAGATCACATATCCATTATGCATATTAATACCCCTCTGATTATGAACATGAATAAGCTTTGTGAGTAGTTACATTTGTTCCTGAGGACATGGGAGAAGTCTTGTTATAAGTAGTCATGTGAATTCGGTATTCGTTCGATATTTTGATGAGATGTATGTTGTCTCTCCTCTAGTGGTGTCATGTGAACGTCGACTACATGACACTTCACCATTGTTTGGGCCTAGAGGAAGGCATTGGGAAGTAATAAGTAGATGATGAGTTGCTAGAGTGACAGAAGCTTAAACCCTAGTTTATGCGTTGCTTCGTAAGGGGCTGATTTGGATCCATATGTTTCATGCTATGGTTAGGTTTACCTTAATACTTCTTTTGTAGTTGCGGATGCTTGCAATAGAGGTTAATCATAAGTGGGATGCTTGTCCAAGTAAGGGCAGCACCCAAGCACCGGTCCACCCACATACCAAATTATCAAAGTAACGAACGCGAATCATATGAACGTGATGAAAACTAGCATGACGATAATTCCCATGTGTCCTCGGGAGCGCTTTCCTTCATGTAAGAGTTTGTCCAGGCTTGTCCTTTGCTACAAAAAGGATTGGGCCATCTTGCCGCACCTTATTTACTTTTACTATTTGTCACTTGTTACAAATTACCTTATCACAAAACTATTTGTTACCGATAATTTCAGTGCTTGCAGAAAATACCTTACTGAAAACTGCCTATCATTTCCTTCTGCTCCTCGTTGGGTTCGACACTCTTACTTATCGAAAGGACTGTGATAGATCCCCTACACTTGTGGGTCATCAAGACTCTTTTCTAGCGTCATTGCCGGGTAGTGAAGCGCCTTTGGTAAGTGGAATTTGGTAAGGAAAAATTTATATAGTGTGCTGAAATTTACTGTCACTTGTTACTATGGCTCATAATCCTTTGAGGGGCTTACTCGGGGTATCTTCACCCCGAACAGTAGAGCAAAGAGTTGCTCCTCAACCTACTGAATCTACTAAAAATGTTTGCTTTGAAATTCCTTCGGATATGATAGAGAAACTGCTAGCTAATCCCTTTACAGGAGATGGAACACTGCATCCCGATTTGCACCTAATCTATGTGGATGAAGTTTGTGGATTATTTAAGCTTGCAGGTATGCCCGAGGATGTTATCAAGAAGAAGGTCTTACCTTTATCCTTGAAGGGAGATGCATTGACATGGTTTAGGATATGCGGTGATATTGTATCATGGAACTACAATCGATTGAAGTTGGAATTTCATCAGAAGTTCTATCCTATGCATCAGGTTCATTGTGATCGTAATTATATATATAATTTTTGGCCTCGCAAAGGAGAATGTATCGCTCAAGCTTGGGGGGGGGGCTTAAGTCAATGTTATATTCATGCCCCAATCATGAGCTCTCAAGAGAAATGATCATTCAAAAAATTTATGCTCGGCTTTCTCTCAATAATCGCTCCATGCTCGATACTTCTTGTACTGGTTCTTTTATGATGAAGACTATTGAATTCAAATGGGATTTACTGGAAAGAATTAAACGCAACTCTGAAGAGTGGGACCTCGATGAAGGTAAGGAGTCAGGTATAACTCCTAAGTTTGATTGTGTTAAATCTTTTATGGGTACTAATGTTTTCCGTGAATTTAGCACTAAATATGGACTTGACTCTCAGATAGTAGCTTCTTTGTGTGAATCATTTGCTACTCATGTTGATCTCCCTAAGGAGAAGTGGTTTAAATACCATCCTCCCATTGAACTAAAAGTAGTTGAACCTGTTAAAGTTGAAGAAAAGACTATCACTTATAATGTTGATCCTATTGTTCCTACCGCTAATATTGAGAAACCTCCTTTCCCTGTTAGGATAAAGGATCATGCTACAGCTTCAACTGTGGTTCGTAAGAGTAGTATTAGAACACCTACACCCTCTGAACAAATTAAAGTTGAACCTAGTGTTGCTATGGTTAAGGATCTCTTGGTCAAAAATTTAGATGGGCATGTTATTTACCTCCAAGAGGAAGCTGCTAGAATCGCCAAACCTGATACTAGGAATAAACATAGACCTGTTGTAGGCATGCCTGTTATTTCTGTTAAAATAGGAGGTCATTGCTATCATGGTTTATGTGACGTAGGTGCTAGTGCGAGTGTAATACCCATTTTCTTATATGATGAAATTATGCATGATACTGCACCTGCTGAGCTAGAAGGTATTGATGTCACTATTAAGCTTGTTAATAGAGACACTATTTCACCAATTGGGATTGTTAGAGATGTTGAAGTCTTGTGTGGGAAAGTTAAATACCCTGCTGATTTTCTTGTTCTCGGTTCCCCACAAGATGATTTCTGCCCCATTATATTTGGTAGACCCTTCTTGAACACTGTTAATGCTAAGATAGACTGCGAAAAGGATATTGTTACTGTTGGATTAGGGGATATGTCTCATGATTTTAACTTTGCTAAATTTCGCAGACAACCCCATAATAAAGAATTGCCTAGTAAGGATGAAATTATTGGTCTTGCTTCTATTGTTGTGCCTCCTAACGATCCTTTAGAACAATATCTGCTAGACCATGAATGTCGGTGTACTAGATTAGGGGTACCCTAGTATCCCGAACTTGTGCTCGGGCAGTCGCAGCGTCCCGCGGCAAGGCTTGCCGGGCGAACGCCAAAATCCTCCGTGGTTCCTTCGGAGCCATTCAAGAACAAAGTATCCAAACCAAGGAGACAAGGCCCCGGCAGGAGGAGCTTGCCGGGAAGGCCACTCAAGGCACAAGGCCACTCAAGGCGCAAGACCCTGGCAAGAGGAGCTTGCCGGGAAGGCCAACCAAGGCATCTCAAGAAACTTGCCGCAACGCGCCACGCGTCCCGGCAAGACCCGGTAAGCGACAAGCTCCCAGAAGCGACAAGATAGCGACCGCGGCAAGGCGCTTGCTGCGGCAAGCTTCCACTCAGTACCCGCGCTCCAGCACATCCACCCACGTGTCGCTCTGGGACCCTTCCAGGCGTACGTGGCGGGAGGCTGTGCAGCCAGGGGTACGCGGTGGCAAGCGGCGCTGACAAGGTTGCCATCGTGGCGAACGGTGGCGCCCCTGACGGCCCTTTTTGCACTGTTTGGGCGACGGCGATGGGCATTTAATGCCCTTGTCCCCTGCCGTCAGGGTTAGGTATGGAACACTGTACAAGTAGGTGTACCAACTACACCACCTTTCCATTTTTACCCTCAACTGCGTTGCCACCTATCGGTGACCCCTTTAGCATATAAAAGGAGGCCCATGCGCAACGTAGAGGGGGAGTTAGACATTCAAACACTCTCACGCTCAGTCTCGTTAGCTGCTGAAGGGTACTGTAGCTCTCAGCGCTCCCGAGCAAGAACCCAATACAAACCAAAGCAGGAGTAGGGTTTTACGCTTCCGTGCGGCCCGAACCTGGGTAAACTGCTCGTGTGCTTCGCTTCGATCTGCTCTTTGCGCGATCTCCGCCCCCTGCCATACCGAAAGGGGCTCCGTCCCATAGGTGTTCGTGGGTGGATTAGTTTCCCCGACATCTTTGGTGCGCCAGGTAGGGGGTGTGTCGAGGTTGTGTGAACCTGATCCGGCGTTCACACGAGCCAGATCTTCATCATCTTCATCAACATGCCGCCGAAGAAGAAGGCTTCGGAGGCAGCTGCTCCGTCCGCGTCGATCCCACCACCGCCGGAGCCAACGGCTGGTGGGGTAGACACCGGCGGAAGAACGGGCGTCGATGAGGGAACTCACGGTGCCGCCAAGTCCAAGGACAAGGCTGCGCTACCTATCGGCGGCGTAGTTGACTCCCACAACGACCGGGCGCACTCCAAGACCTCGGCATCCGTGCATGCACCGCGCCCATCTCAGGAGGCGCGGGACCGGCAGCGTCATGGTACCCACGGTACCATACGCTTGCTGGGCCAAGGTCAAGCTGGTGGGTCTCGGGATGCTCAAGACCAGCATGCACGCCAACATGCCGGCGCGAGCAAGGCGCGGTCGCCTGGACGGGATACTGCTCCTTCTAACATGGTTAGAAGTCCGAGCATATCCCGCTCTTCGCACCGTTCGCCACCGCTACCCACCACTCCAGCAGAGGCTCTGGCACGAGCTCAACTGCTCCTAGACTTCCCTCTAGTGGCAGACAAGGCCGATGACTGGAGGGCCACCATTCAGAGTCTCATCGCCTTCGCCAACGGCGACACTCCGCGGCAGCCGAGCACATCGCAGCCGCGGCAAGTCAGCCAGGCGCGGGCCGATGGTGACAAGATCGGTGGGGGTGCAACCACCATGCACTCTCCGCCCCGAAGGCCAAAATCGCCGACTCGCCGGGATCAACATTGACGACGACTCCACTGCGTCATCGGATCCATGAGCTCGTCGCGATCAGCGCCAAGTTCTCCATAAACGACAGCAAGAAGACGCTCGTACTCGTACCGAGCGCCGAAGAGAAGTGCGGCGTCAATCCGACCAGCGCGCTGGGCCCACTGTCGACATGCATGCGCCAGGGGAACCAGGCGACTTGCCATACGTGGTAGGTTGCCCTGCGTTTATTCGTGAGCTGCGGCAAGTCCAGTGGCCCAGCATGAAAAATTTCAAGCCAGACGTACCAGAGAAGTACGACGGCAAGACGCATCCGTCGGAGTTCCTTATCATCTACACCATCACGGTGCAAGATGTTGGGGGGCGAGACGACAAGATCCTTGCCAACTACTTCCCTCTGGTACTCAAACCCAACGTCAGGTCCTGGCTCATGCACTTGCCGGACAACTCCATATCCTCCTGGGCAGACCTGTGCCATCAGTTTGTCGGCGCCTTTACAGGCGGCCACAAACCTCATGGCCAAGAGAGTGACCTTCACCTACTCGCCCAGAAGGAAGGAGAGCCCCTGCGCAAGTATATCCAGAGGTTCAGCCGTGTACAGCACAACATCCCAGATGTCCACCCTGCCGCGGTTATCAGCGCGTTCCATCAGAACATGCGTAACCGCAGGATGAGGGAGGAGATGGCGATGTGCAAGATCAGGGACGTCAGTAAACTGTACGCCCTGGCCGACAAGTGCGCACGTGCTGAGGAAGGGAGAAAACTCCCCGGAGAGGATATAGGAGCAGGAGGATCTGACAGTGAGGATGCTGCCCCGGCAAAGAAAAACCGACAGCGGAACAACAGGAAGAAGAAAAACAAAGACGTGCTAGTCGTTGAGAAGTCCGGCAATGGAGGTAGCGCCGAGAAAGCCAAAGTTGGTAGCTCCGGCAAGGAGACTGCCGCATGCACCAACTGCCAGGCTGTGGCGGCCGCCGACAAGCAGGACGACACCGACAAGCAGTACTGCAAGATCCACCGCAGCAAGGGCCACGACCTCCAGAACTGCAAGAGGGTCAAGCAGCAGAAGGCTGAGTACGAGCGGCGCGACAAGGAGAAGGCCCAAGGAGGTGATGGAGGATCCGGCAAGAAGCGGCCATTCAATGGCTGGGGAGGACGCCGCAGCAAGGCCAAGCAGCGGCAAGGAGACAGACCTCCCCGCGGCCGCGATAAGGATGAAGATGACGAAGACATATATGATGTTGAGACCAGTGAGCAGCAGTTCCAGAAAGCCACGAAAGTCTTGTGCGTTGACGGCGGTGCTTCTCAGCATACTTCACACTGCCAACTCAAACAGTGGGTGCGGGAAGTTAACGCGGCAGAACCACCTGTCGAATCGCGCAAGCTTCTGAAATGGTCCAGCACGCCTATCTGTAGGATCGAAAGTATGTCTAGAGGGGGGGTGATTAGACTACTTGTAAATATAAAAATTCTGTCTTTTAACAAAGAACAGTTTTTGGCAGATTCACAATTATGATCAAGTCAAGCATCACCCTACACATGCAATTCTAGAGTATAGGCAGCGGAAAGTAAATTGCACATGTAGTAAAGAGAGGTGGAGAAGAGCAAACGCAATTTTGGAGACGCGGTGATTTTTCCCGTGGTTCCGACAGGTGGTGCTATCGTACATCCACGTTGATGGAGACTTCAACCCACGGAGGGTAACGGCTGCGCGAGTCCACGGAGGGCTCCACCCACGAAGGGTCCACGAAGAAGCAACCTTGTCTATTCCATCATGGCCTACGCCCACGGAGGGCTAGCCTTACTCGGGGTAGATCTTCACGAAGTAGGCGATCTCCTTGCCCTTACAAACTTCTTGGTTCAACTCCACATCTCGATGACGGAGGCTCCCAAGCAACACCTAACCAATCTAGGAGGCACCACCCTCCAAAAGGTAATAGATGTTGTAGATGATGATGAACTCCTTGCTCTTGTGCTTCAAATGATAATCTCCCCAACACTCAACTCTCCTCACTGATTTGGCTGTGGTGGAAGAAAGGATTGAGTGGAAAGCAACTTGGGAAGGTTAGAGATCAAGCTTCATATGGTGGGAGTGGAGCAACTTGATCTCAACACAAGGGTAGGTGGTTCTCTTCTCAGAAATGTAAGGTAGGAGTGGTAGTTCTTTCTGATGGCTCTCTCCACGAATGAAGAGGGGGTGGAGGGGTATAAATAGCCTCCACACAAAATCCAACCGTTACACACATTTGAGCAAACTCGGTGGGACCGAAGTGGACAACTCGGTGAGACCGAAAGTTCAAATAATGTGAACGTTGGGGTTTTCGGTGGGACCGAATATACAATCTCGGTTAGTCCGATTCG
The DNA here is from genome assembly GCA_902687465.1 of Secale cereale. Lineage (NCBI taxonomy): Eukaryota > Viridiplantae > Streptophyta > Magnoliopsida > Poales > Poaceae > Secale > Secale cereale. The sequence continues at coordinate 122,585,685 of LR738715.1, read as the reverse complement.
TGCAAAAGACAAGAGCTTGCCAGTTTCGGTGGGACCGACTTTATCATCTCGGTGACACCGATTTGATGACAGAAGGTTACAGAAGCTTGGCAACTCATGTTTCGGTGAAACCGATATCAGAATCGGAAAATCCGATTTTGCTAGGGTTTGGCTTATGGCTGAGGTGGTTCATCTCGGTGTGACTGAGTTTGGATAATCGGTGGGACCGAGATTACTTATGAGTGTATATGGCAGTGAAAGTTGCTGATAGTTTAGGAGATGTATCACTAAGCACTTGAGCAACCAGATCATCAACATAACCTCATCCCCTTTTAATAGTATTGGCTTTTCCTATGGACTCAATGTGTCTTGGATCACTAAACCAAAAATGGAGTCTTGAGCTTTTGCCAATGCTTGCCTTAGCATTTTGAGGGGTCCACTTCTTCAGTCCTTGCCATACCCATATCACTGAACTTCTCTGAAATGATTCTCAAGTAACTATTAGTTCAATGATATATATGTTGTTATTAATTGCCAAAACCACCCGGGGATTAGTTGCACTTTCAATCTCCCCCTTTTTGGTAATTGATGACAACATATAGATCAAAGCTTCGACAAGAGATATAATCAATGAATAATATCGTCGCTTTGAGAAGTATGTGATAAGCAAGAGCTCCCCCTAAATTTGTGCATTATTTAAGATTTGCGTTTGAATGCAAATGCACAATCAATTAGGATCATGGGTCACTCTTCCATGTCACATACATCTTGGTGGAGCGCACAAAATGATAAGAATGAACAGCATGCACCCAATCACCAAGACATGAGTAAATAGTCATACAAGATAGGAATGACATATGATAAGCATTAAGCACACATTAAAGCATAGTACGACCAAGCACTCATAAAAGTAGCATCAAACGGAGTATCAAGCACACTGAATGTCTCGAAAACCAAAAGTATCTCAAAGAAACCGCAAAAGAACGAAAGAGCAAAAGCGCAAAGACAACAGCACTCTCTCTCTCGAAGCCCTATGATCTATACAATTTCTCCCCCTTTGGCAACAAGTTACCAAAAAGTTCGAAAAAGCATAGAGCTAAACGTCGCTGTGGACTCTGCTGGCGGCTCCCGTCTGGGTTGATGTCGGAGTAGATATGACAGCATCGGCGAAGACTTCAGCTGATGTCTGTGCTGGAGGAGTGGACACTGGAGCTGTAGTAACTGCTGGAACTGTGGAAGGTGCTGAAGCTGTAGTCCTGGTGTCAGTCACTGGAATAGCAGCTGATCGGGATCCTTTGGGAACCGGAGCAGTCTGTCGATGAGAATCCTGGACTAAGTCATCATGCATAAGCTCTGCCTTGTCCTGCTTTGCTTCCTCAATGTCTGCCTCAAGCTTGTTGACGGTCACTTGTATTTCAGTCAGCTTCACGTCCAGAGCGTGGATCTTCTCGTCAACAATCCTCTCTAAGCTCTCCTGAGACTGTTCAATGCTGGCCAGGCGTTGTTCAATCCTTTGAGTAGCTTCAAGAATTTGTTCTCCGAAACTCTTTGGTTTAGCTGCTGCTGCTGCTGCTTCCTTGTCAGCTTTGGCTTTCTTAGCAGCTTCGATCTTGGCTTGACCTTCAACAGATGTCGGATCCTCCTCATCCATCACAACAACATTGTCTTCATGCTCTGGCTGCAGCGGTAAATGTTTCCTATCCAACAAGAATTTGCCCGTGCCAAACTTGGCATTGATAAGCATCTGAATCTGCGGGGCAAATCCACATGACCTTTTCTGGTCAGCTGCAGTCCTCTTAATGGTCTCTACCATCAAGTCCATCACCTTGAAAGGTGCTTTCTCATCAAGTATATGCAGCATGTTGATAGAATATCCTCTGATCATGCGATGATCTCCAGACTTGGGCATCAAGGTATGCCTCAAAATAGTATTAGTGGTAGGTAAGCCTGCCTGGAGATGGTAGACTGAGCCGAGCTTCCGAATTTCCAAATCCTCTGCTGGAATCTCTTTGTACATGTTCTTCATGGATTCATGATTCTTCTTTGGAATCCCATATACATCAATATCATCTTCTCGTTGCACTGGAGCATTCAGAATTTCTGCCCATTCTTCAACAGAAGAAGAGAACCTTTGACCTTCAGTCATCCATGTGATCTTTCCATCAGGATAGAAGTGAGCTGTGGCATAGAATTGCATTATCATCTCATCGTTCCAACTGGTCAATTTCTGACCTACAAACTCTGCAACGCCACATGCAGTGAAACTTTCATGCACATGTGGAAAGAAATCTCTATGCTCTTCGCTGTCATTGTATTCCCAGTCAACATATCTGGTGTCTGCGACTATTGGCTTCTTGTCCATCAGCACGGTCTCATAGAAGTCCTGCTGCTCTCTGGTGTGAAATCTGGGATCTACAGCAGTTCTTCTCCTCACGGCATATGGGTCAGCTTGTCTCCATAGCCTGAGACCTCTATCTTTCCTTGCTTTCATATCCTCGGCTTGAGGATGAGCATCATTGTGAAGTGGCAGTTTTGGACGAAGTTTCAGCAAGACTTGTCCTTCCTCGTCAGACTCAGCTGGTGGCACATCATCCTTGTTCTTTTCAGATGCTGGAATGTTTCTGATTGTCCTCTTGGGCTTGGCAGCAGGCTTTGCTGGAGCTGCCTTAGCTTGAGCAGATTTCTTGGGCTTTGAAGTGGCTCCGGCCTTAATGGCATCACCCATGAGCTTAGCCTTCTGAGGAGGAGGCTGGGGTGCTTCCTCATCCTCATCCTCTACTGCTGCATCTGCATGAGAATCAGTATACACTACCCTTTTTCTCTTGGAGGTTTTCTTCACTTTGCTTGGAGCTGCCTCTCCCAAATTCAGCTTCTTAGCAACAGTTGACTGCTTGACTTTGCTGGTGCCCTTCTTAGATTGCTGACCTTGTTGCTCTTTGGCAACAACCTTCCTCTTAGGCTTGGAGGTCACTTCTTCCTCAACAACAAAGTCTGAATCTTCATCATCGGAATTCTTCTCCTTTCTAGCTCTGGTGGCTGCAGGAGGCATGCCACTTGGTGTACTCCTCTCACCATCATCAAATGGGCTACTAGGATCAGAACTAGTGTCTGCCTCTGGAATGTCTGCGATGGGTGTCTCTGACATGTTCTGACTGTCACTGGCATCTGACATGGCTGACAACCTGTGAATAGATAAGGTATAGGCAGAGAAGAAGAGTTATCACAAACTGTAGAAGTTTTGCAAAAAAAATGAGTTCAAATTCTAGTTTTAAGTTTTCACAGAAGACATTTCGGTCAGACCGAGTTTCAGTTTCGGTGAATCCGAAGTGTTAAACAGGGCTTGGCACACCACTTTCGGTTTGACAGAAGTGGGTTTCGGTCCTGCCGAAAACACTAGGGTTTCACAAAAACTACATTTCGGTCACACCGATTTGCACAACTCGGTTGGACCGAAGAGTGCAGTGCAATGGCCAGAGGCCAAATCGGTCACACCGAAATTATAAAATCGGTTTCACCGAAATGTGTTCCGTGGAAACCTAACCCTAAAAATTTTACTCGAATCTAGTTCAAACGAACCAATCTGGTGTAAAGGAAGATTTCAATCGTGGCAAGATATTGGGCAATCCAAACGTGCATTGAATCGGACATGGGAGCACGAGTGGGATCAAAACTCACCCTAACTTGGTGGAGTTTCTCTACGGCGGCAACGGCGCGGAGGAGATGTCCGTTGACGGCGATGGAGACCTGCGGCGAGGGCGCACAGGCGACGACGGCGACAATCCGGAGATCAAGGCGACGGCAGCAAGGGATGTGGGGGCGAAACGTTTGAAGGAGGAATCAACGCGCGCGGCCCTTGGATTATATACCCCTTTGCTGTCGGTGGGACCGAGTTGAAAAACTCGGTGGCACCGAGATGGATAACTGCTAGGCAGTTATGCACTTCGGTCACGCCGAAAATCACAACTCGGTTTCACCGAGATTAAACCTAGATCAGTCTAAATGCTTTCGGTTCGACAGAGTTTGAGTGAGTTGGTCTGACCGAAATCAATTAGAAGGTTTTGGAGGTTAGCCCTAGACGGATCGGTGGCTCCGAGTGCTCCTCACCCGGAGGGTCCGAAAATGACTTGTTCAAAGTTTGTGATGTAAGCATGAATAGAATTTGAGACAAGAAAGCATAGATAGCTAGGGGAGGTACTTAGGCATTCTTGTCCATCCATTTGGTCGGAAAAATCAAAACGACCAAAACAACAAATGGATGTCCTCGAATGGATAAAATCATGCATTCAACATGCTCACACAATAAGATAGCAAATGAAATATGTGTCAAACATGCACAACCAAAACTCTAGCAATTAACACACAATTTGTCGATGACTATGTCATCTTTATATGAGTATATTGACTTAGGAGCCAAATGAGAACATTTGATCATAGGTCATACTCATCGTTTAAGCACAAGTGGGGTTACCACTTTTACATAAAGCATTGATGTGTTCACATCATTTGAAGATGCTTTAGCTCAATTTTTTAGAGCAAAGCTCCCCCTAGATGTGAGAACCCCTTTTAAAGGGTCAAACTAACCTTGGGTTGTCGTAGAAGACTTCATGTAGATGTTGAAGATGTGGATGCTCAATGTTGATGGAGATCATCAAGAGTTGGGAGCTATCCTTTGGATTCGGGCACTTTCAATACCTACATGGGTTAGTCCCACAAGGAACAAACAAGGATATCCATGGACATATATTGAAGTTCAAAATAGATGATGTCCATGAAAGCAATGATTACCTTGTCCCTTGACTTACCAACAAGAGGGTTTGTGACTCCATGAACTAGTGCATGATGTGGAAGTTGATTGCACAAGTTATTTGCCAAAATGAATGTGAGTGAAGTATGTTGGCGAAGTCACCCTCAAGAACTTTCTAGTTCTTCTTCTTCGGGATCCACATCATCTTGATGGGAATCCTTGGGGTTGTAGTTGAGCTTGACGAAGTAGAACTTGACGTTTCCTTGGGAACCCACTTGACCATGGCTTGAGGTACTTCAATGAATGCATCAATCTCCTCTTGAAGCTTGTCCTTGGCTTTTAGCTTGTGGTCTTGTGGTGGAAGGTCATCTTGAGCTTGTTCCACATTGGAAGAAGTAGGATCATACTTCTCCTTTTGAGAAACAAACTGTGGAGTAGGATATTGACCTTCTTCCCACTCAACACCTTCGGCGTTGAACTTTCGCTCAAAACCAATCCCTTGATTCTTCCGGTGCCTTCCTTGCTTGCGAACAATTTCCTCAAAGTTCTTGCTTCCGGCAAGGCTCTTGTAGACACCTTTCTCTATGATCCCTTTCAATAAACTATTCTCTTGCTCAAGTGTAACTTGGCTTGAAACATTGTTATTGGAATCAAGAGAACTACTAGAAGCAACAATATTGGATTTAGCATGGTTATTGTTACTGCTACAGGAAGAATTTTTCTTATGCTTGTCATGCTTAGTCTTAATGGGTGGCAAGAAATTAGACAAGAGAAGTCATTTGGCAAGATATGAAGAACTCTTCTTTCGAAGATCGTCATTGATTGCTTTTAGAAACTCATGTTCTTGCTCTAGAGTGAGCTTCTCGAAGCGTAGCTTCTCATGAGATCTTAGGAGCTCTCTATGATCTTCTTGAGTTGTTTCATGAGCTAACTTAAGAGTGTTTAGTTCTTTAGTTAGACGCTCAATCTCCTTCATAGCATTGTCATTCGACTCTTCTCGACTATAAAGACTACTAGCATTTTCATCGTTACTAGGCTCACTAGTTTTATCATGCAAGAGCTCATCTTCACTAAGCAAGTCATCCTCATCACTATTGAAGTCAATGAATTCAGGGTGTGATACCTTGGGGCCTTTAGCCATGAAGCATCTTCCAATTCCCTCATTTGGTGAATCAAATAAGTCGTAGGAGTTGGAGTTGGAGGATACGAGAGCAAGACCGGCAACACCTTCATCTTGACTGTAGTCGGAGTCGGAGTGATAGCTTCCATCGGATTGATTGTCGGAGTTGGAGCCGGAGACCCATTCACCTACATGAGCTTGATGTTTTCTTCTTGTGTAGCTCCTTGATGACTTGTCTTTCCTCTCCGAATCCTTGCTTCTCCGAGAGGGTCTTCGTTCATAACGATCATCTCTACTCCTTCTCTCTTTCCGAGGTGACTCATCTCTTGAACTTCTTCTTCTTGGAGATTCTTCTCTTCTCTTGTGGGGAGCCGTACACTCATTTGAGTAGTGTCCGGGTCTTCCACAATTGTAGCAGTTTCGATCACGACTAGAAGATCTCTTTTCATCATATGATCTAGACTTTGAGCTTCTCTCTTTGCCTCTATTCTTATAGAATTTGTTGAAGTTCTTAACCATTAGGCTTATCTCTTCATTGGAAACTAACTTGTCACTTGAGGTTGTGGGAGCATCACTTGTAGCTTTGTAAGCACCACTCGACTTGTTGTGAAGCTCTTCCTTATCCTTAAGTGTCATCTCATGAGCAACAATTCTTCCAATGACTTCAGTTGGCTTGAGAGTCTTGTAGTTTGGCATCATTTGGATCAAAGTGCACACGGTGTCATACTTTCCATCCAAAGCTCTAAGGATCTTCTTGATGATGAATCGGTCGGTCATTTCTTCGCTTCCTAAGCCGGCAATCTCATTTGTGATGAGAGCAAGCCTAGAGTACATTTCAGCGACTTCTTCACCATCCTTCATCTTGAACTTGTCAAGTTGACCTTGAAGAATATCTAGCTTTGATTCCTTCACAGACTCGGTACCTTCGTGCATTTCAACCAAAGTATCCCAAATCTCTTTAGCATTCTCAAGACGGCTGATTTTGTTGAACTCCTCGGGACACAAGGCATTGAAGAGAATGTCACAAGCTTGAGCATTGTTTTGCAACATCCGCAATTCTTCAGGTGTAGCTTCGCGATCCGGAACTTTTCCTTCCTCGAAGAATTCACCTTGCATACCAACACAAATAATGCCCCATGCGGCTGGGTTATGACCAAGAATATGCATTTTCATTTTATGCTTCCAACTAGCAAAATTTGTACCATCAAAGTAAGGACCTCTACGAAAATTACCCTCACTAGACGCCATACTCTCCTAGGTTGTGAAACCAAGCTTATGGAGTCCAATGCAATGGAAACCAATACAATGGAGACCAAAGCTCTGATACCACTTGTAGGATCGAAAGTATGTCTAGAGGGGGGTGATTAGACTACTTGTAAATATAAAAATTCTGCCTTTTGACAAAGAACAGTTTTTGGTAGATTCACAATTATGATCAAGTCAAGCATCACCCTACACATGCAATTCTAGAGTATAGGCAGCGGAAAGTAAATTGCACATGTAGTAAAGAGAGGTGGAGAAGAGCAAACGCAATTTTGGAGACGCGGTGATTTTTCCCGTGGTTCCGATAGGTGGTGCTATCGTACATCCACGTTGATGGAGACTTCAACCCACAGAGGGTAACGGCTGCGCGAGTCCACGGAGGGCTCCACCCACGAAGGGTCCACGAAGAAGCAACCTTGTCTATTCCATCATGGCCTACGCCCACGGAGGGCTAGCCTTACTCGGGGTAGATCTTCACGAAGTAGGCGATCTCCTTGCCCTTACAAACTTCTTGGTTCAACTCCACATCGATGACGGAGGCTCCCAAGCGACACCTAACCAATCTAGGAGGCACCACCCTCCAAAAGGTAATAGATGTTGTAGATGATGATGAACTCCTTGCTCTTGTGCTTCAAATGATAATCTCCCCAACACTCAACTCTCCTCACTGATTTGGCTGTGGTGGAAGAAAGGATTGAGTGGAAAGCAACTTGGGAAGGTTAGAGATCAAGCTTCATATGGTGGGAGTGGAGCAACTTGATCTCAACACAAGGGTAGGTGGTTCTCTTCTCAGAAATGTAAGGTAGGAGTGGTAGTTCTTTCTGATGGCTCTCTCCACGAATGAAGAGGGGGTGGAGGGGTATAAATAGCCTCCACACAAAATCCAACCGTTACACACATTTGAGCAAACTCGGTGGGACCGAAGTGGACAACTCGGTGAGACCGAAAGTTCAAATAATGTGAACGTTGGGGTTTTCGGTGGGACCGAATATACAATCTCGGTTAGTCCGATTCGTGCAAAAGACAAGAGCTTGCCAGTTTCGGTGGGACCGACTTTATCATCTCGGTGACACCGATTTGATGACAGAAGGTTACAGAAGCTTGGCAACTCATGTTTCGGTGAAACCGATATCAGAATCGGAAAATCCGATTTTGCTAGGGTTTGGCTTATGGCTGAGGTGGTTCATCTCGGTGTGATTGAGTTTGGATAATCGGTGGGACCGAGATTACTTATGAGTGTATATGGCAGTGAAAGTTGCTGATAGTTTAGGAGATGTATCACTAAGCACTTGAGCAACCAGATCATCAACATAACCTCATCCCCTTTTAATAGTATTGGCTTTTCCTATGGACTCAATGTGATCTTGGATCACTAAACCAAAAATGGAGTCTTGAGCTTTTGCCAATGCTTGCCTTAGCATTTTGAGGGGTCCACTTCTTCAGTCCTTGCCATACCCATATCACTGAACTTCTCTGAAATGATTCTCAAGTAACTATTAGTTCAATGATATATATGTTGTTATTAATTGCCAAAACCACCCGGGGATTAGTTGCACTTTCACTATCATCTTTGATAATTGAGGACCACCCTGATCGCACAACTGCGGTCGGGTGCTTGCCAATGTTGGTTTCGCCAACTATCCGCAACCTCAAGGTCACTAAGATGTTAGTTGATGGCGGGGCCGGCTTGAACCTGATCTCCTCCGCTGTGCTCCAGAAACTCCAGATCCCTGACAGCGAGCTTGAAGAGACCGGCACATTCCAAGGAATCAACCCGGGAAGGAGCAAGCCGAAGGGAAAGATCACGTTGCCAGTGACATTTGGCGGCGAGCTAAACTTTAGGACTGAGAGGGTCACTTTTGACGTTGCTGATTTTCCATTGCCTTACAATGGGATTCTTGGTCGTCCAGCACTCGCCAAGTTCATGGCAGCCTCTCACTACGCGTACAACATGCTGAAGATGCCAGGCCCGATAAGCGTCATCTCTGTCCCCGGCGATAAGAAGGATGCTCTTATCTGTGCCGACAAGATCTACCGGGAAGCAGCAGCCGCAACAGATCGCAAGACACTTGCCGCTGAAGCTCCCGGGGGGAAGAAGAAGACCAAGTCCGGCAAGAGCTCTGATGCCTACTCCGGCAAGCGCACCTCTTCGGAGTGCTGCGCTACCGTTGAGGACGCACCATCGAGCTCCACCGGCAAGTGTAAGAAGACGATGGCAGCTCCGCCAGAGACCAAGAAGGTGTCCGCCAAGGAGGACGGCACTGGTGGTACCTTCACCATCAGTGCCACGCTTGACCCTAAATAGGAAAGCGCACTCGTTGCTTTCCTGCGGGCGAACGTCGACGTGTTTGCATGGCAACCGTCTGACATCCCCGGTGTTCCCAGGAAAGTGATTGAGAACAAGCTTGCAGTCTGTCCTCACGCGCGGCCCGTTAAGCAGAAAGTCAGGAAACAAGCGGTGGAGCGCCAAGAATTCATAGCAGAAGAGATCAAGAAGTTGGAAGCAGCAGGCCTTGTCAGAGGAGTGCTCCATCCTACGTGGTTGGCCAATCCTGTAGTCGTGCGCAAGGCAAACGGGAAATGGAGGCTTTTTTATCAACTTCACTGATGTGAATAAAGCTTGTCCCAAAGACCCATTTCCCTTGCCGCGCATTGACCAGATTGTTGACTCCACGGCCGGATGTGACCTGCTTTCATTTCTTGACGCATACCCAGGATACCATCAAATCTTCATGGCAGAAGAGGATGAGGAGAAGACCGCATTCATCACTCCGTGTGGCACGTACTGTTTCATACGGATGCGTTTTGGATTGAAGAATGCTGGTTCAACGTTTGCAAGGGTAGTCCATACAGCTTTTGAGCCACAAATACACAGAAATGTAGAAGCCTACATGGATGACATAGTGGTCAAGAGCAAGGACAGGGCTACTCTGATCCAAGATTTAGACGAGACCTTTGCAAATCTGCGCAAGATCCAGCTCAAGCTTAACCCCGAGAAGTGTGTGTTTGGAGTCCCTTCCGGCAAGCTTCTCGGGTTCTTCGTGTCTCAGAGGGGAATTGAAGCCAATCCCGACAAGATCAAGGCCATTGAGCAAATTGAAGCACCAAAGCGTGTCAAGGATGTGCAAAGACTTGCCGGTTGCGTGGCTGCTCTCAGCAGGTTTATCTCTAAGTCTGCTGAGCGTGCCCTGCCGTTTTTCAAAATTTTGAAAAAGGAGGTCCAATGAAATGGACTCCAGAAGCGGAGGCTGCGCTGCAAGACTTGAAGAGGTACCTGTCCTCCACTCCAATACTTGTCGCACCTAAGCCACAAGAGAAGTTGCTGCTGTATCTAGCGGCAACCAATCAAGTGGTTAGTGTTGCGTTAGTAGCGGGGAGGGAGGCAGATGATGAGCCAACAACCGCGGCAAGTGCATCCAGCGACAAGCAGGGGGCTTCCCCGATAAGCTCTGATCCCGACAAAGATGGATCTGCGCAGGCGCAAGAGGAGATACGGAAGAAAATGGTGCAGCGACCAGTTTACTTTGTCAGCTCCCTTCTGCAGGGGGCTAGGTCAAGGTACTCTGGTGTGCAGAAATTGCTTTTCGGCCTCCTCATGGCCTCGAGAAAGCTGCGCCATTACTTCCAAGCACATGAGATCACAGTTGTCACTCGCTTTCCGCTGAAGAGGATACTGCAGAATCCAGAAGCAACAGGCAGGATTGTTGAGTGGGCACTGGAACTGTCAAGCTTTGGCCTCAAGTTTGAAAGCACTTCAACTATCCAAAGCAGAGCATTGGCAGAATTCATAGCGGAGTGGACGCCAACACCAGATGACGAAATTCTAGAGACGAGCATCCCCGTCAAGGAAGCAAGCAAAGAGTGGCTGATGTACTTTGATGGTGCCTTCTCGCTGCAAGGCGCCGGTGCTGGCGTGCTGCTTGTCGCACTCACCGGAGAGCACCTCAAGTACGTAGTACAGATGCACTTTCCCAAGGAGCAAGCAACAAACAATACTGCAGAGTATGAAGGTTTGCTTGCCAGTCTCAGGATCGCGGCGGACCTTGGGATCAAGAAGCTCATTGTCAGGGGTGACTTGCAGCTTGTCGTCCGCCAAGTGAACAAGAATTACCAGAGCCCATTGATGGAAGCTTACGTCGATGAAGTGAGAAAGCTTGAAGAGCACTTTGATGGCCTACAGATGGAGCACGTCCCAAGAGCTCAGAATGACATTGCTGATGGCCTGTCAAAGTGCGCCGCGCTTAAGTTACCTGTGGAACCAGGGATCTTCGTGCTCAAGCTGACTCAACCATCCGTAATACCATCAACTGGACAGAGCAAGAAGAGGAAGTTGATTTCCGGTGACTATCTTCCGGCAGAGCTTCCCGAAGCTGCCGCTAAGAAGGTCCCCAAGATCAACGCCAAGAGTGCTGAGGAGCAGTCTGCTCCGGCGAGCCCTAGGGTTTGTTCCGTTGAAGCAAACGCTCCCGACAAGTTTTGCTCCGGCAAGCTTGCCGGGGAACATCAAGCCCCGGCTGAACCTCAGGTTCTCACCGTAGAAGTGGATGTTCCCGCAGTAGCGGATGTGCCTTTAGTCCTTGTTGTCGAGCCACAGGCTCCAGCATGGGCACAGCAGATTGTACGATTCCTTCAGACAGGAGAACTTCCTGAAGAGCAAGAAGAAGCGGAAAGAGTAGCCCGGCAGTCGAGTATGTACCAGTTTGTTGACAACATACTGTGCAGAAGAAGACTCAACGGCGTGACATTGAAGTGTATTCCCCGAGAAGACGGACAAAAGCTATTGGCAGAGATACATGGAGGCATATGTGGTCACCACATTGGCGCAAGAGCACTTGCCGGCAAAGCATTCCGGCAAGGTTTCTTTTGGCCGGAAGCCCTCCAGGATGCAACTGCACCAGTAACCAAGTGTGAAGCGTGCCAGTTCCATTCCAAGCAGATACACCAGCCAGCTCAAGCTCTTGAGACGATCCCTTTATCCTGGCCATTTTCGGTCTGGGGGCTCGACATCCTCGGCCCCTTTCCCCGCGCAACCGGGGGCTTTGAGTACTTGTACGTTGCAATCGACAAGTTCACAAAGTGGCCAGAAGTGGAACCAGTGAGAAAGGTGACCGCACAGTCAGCAGTCAAGTTCTTCAGGTCGATTGTTTGCCGCTTCGGGATCCCTAACAGGATCATCACCGACAACGGTACACAATTCACAAGCCGCAACTTCATGCAGTACGTCCAAGATCTTGGCGCCAAGGTCTGCTTCACTTCTGTTGCTCACCCGAGAAGAAACGGTCAAGCGGAGAGGGCAAATGCTGCAGTGCTGCGTGGCCTCAAGACCAGAACTTTCGACAGGCTGCACAAGTGTGGAAGAAACTGGATTGAGGAGTTGCCGGTGGTTCTTTGGTCGATCAGGACGACGCCAAATCGAGCCACTGGACAGACACCTTTTGCTCTAGTCTATGGAGCAGAGGCAGTTCTCCCCACGGAACTCGTATACGGGTCACCTCGAGTGCTCGCTTATGATGAGCTTGAGCAAGAGCAGCTGCGACAAGATGACGCGCTGCTCCTTGAGGAAGACTGTCTTCACGCTGCTGCACGAGCTGCTCGATACCAGCAAGCTTTGCGCCGCTACCATAGCCGCAAAGTTAACGCCAGAATTCTCGAGGAAGGCGACCTTGTTCTTCGGCGCGTTCAGTCCGCCAAGAATTCCAACAAGTTGACGCCGAAGTGGGAAGGACCTTATCGGGTGAAACGAGTCACTAGGCCCGGCGCTGTCCACCTTGAGATCGAAGATGGCTTTCCGGTGAGCAACTCCTGGAACATTGAACATCTTCGCAAGTTTTACCCGTAAGGCGCGGTTGCCGTGACCCGCTCCGACAACCACCTTTTGTACAAGTCTTGCCGTTGTTGCATGTAATCCTTTGTACAAAGCTGGGCGCAGACCCCGTGCATCAGTAAAGCTCATGTGCTCCGCACACCTTGTCAATTTCATGCTTTCTATATTTTGCATGTGTTATCTGACACTTTGTGCAGCGCCTACCCCTGGTAAGCCATAACGAGCCCAAAAGCTCCATATCTGTATTTTCTCTTCTTTCTTTTTCGCAAGGAAAGGAAGGTTCCCTCGCGCACAAGTTTGCCAGGGGGGAAGGAGAAGATAGTGGTATGGACCAAACACCGTTCAAGAAAGTTTCACCTTGCCGAGAAGCAAACAACACAAAAGCTAAGTTGCCAAAGTTTGAGCAATCAGATTTTTAAATTTTTAAGTTATCTTCCTTGAACGACCGCACTTTGTATGGAAAACCTGTGCGCAGAGGAACCAACTCGTGGCTAGCCGCGCCCTTACTTTGTTTCGAGTCCGCTCAACAGCTTAAGTGTGCTGCGACTAGTGTCGCGCCCTTACTTTGTTTTCGAGCACACTCAACAACTTAAGTGTGCTGTAACTAGCTGCGACAAGGTTTCTTGTCGGTTGCGGCACCGCCAGCAGGCTGCTGACGTTTCGCACTCAGCGCTCGCGGCAAAGGAGCCCGCACCGGCAAGTTCCCTAAAAGCGTAGGGCAGAGACATACAAAGCGAGGGATCAAGTAAAGGAAATAACGTTGCAATTACTACCCAAAATAGAGTTATATTACAAAGTAGCTTGTCGCAGCTCTAATAGACTGTTTTTCATAACATGGCTAACAGCGACAAGGAAAGAAGGAAATGGACAGCCTAATCTGCGCGATCGCCCTCGACCCTCTTAATTCTGCTCACCTTGTCCACGATGGGTGCGACAAGGGCCTTGAGCGCCTCCAGATCAGCGTCCGACGGCAAGCTCTTGAGGACGTTGGTGAGATTGAGGCCCGGATTGCGGAAGGCCACCTTCATCAACACCTTTTGAAGGGCTCCCGCGCAGAGCTTTCGCGACTCGTCCGCTAGCTGCTTTGGGATCCTCTCCCGGAGACGCTGAAGGGCCGTCGCCACGCCTCTGAAGAATAGGGTGAGCTTGGCGCTGGGGTGGAGATTCTCGTCAGAGGAGTACCCGAGATACTCCACCCCCAGCTGCGCCAGCTCCCAGTCGATGTCTGCGGCAACATTGACAAGACCCTCCGTCCAGTGCTCGACGGTCGCCCTGAAGTTGTTCTGAGTGACAGCAGCGCTCGCCAGCAGCGCCTTCTCGTCTTTGACCTCCTCCGTCAGGGCCGCCTCCCGCTCCTTGGCGTCGTCCAGCGTCTTGGTCAAAGTGGTTAGCTTCAACTCAGTATCCGCATTGGAGTTATTGGCGGCGGCAAGCTCCTTGCCCTTCTCGGCGAGGCGGACCTGCAGCTCTGAGTGGTTGTGGGCGTCCTTCTCCTGCTCAAGCTTGAGCGCGGCGATCTCTTTGCCTCTCGCCTTGAGGTCGGCCTCCAGCTGCGTCACCTTCGTCTCCAGCTCTTTCTTGGCGACCTCAGCAGCTGCGGCAGCATCCTTTGCCTCCTGGAGGGCCCCGCCAAGTGATTGCTCACGCGCGGCGAGCTCTTCCTCGTGGCTGTCAAGGTTGACCTTCCGCTGCGCCAGCTCGCCTTCTCGCGTGGACAGCCTCTCAGCGGCAAGCCGCTGCTGCTCTTTGACTTCGGCCTTCTCAAGGAAGAAGGCCGTCTGCTCTTCAGCAAGTTGCTCCCGCTCCTCTGCCAAGGACCGGAGAGCTGCCTGGTTGAGGGCCCGGAGCTCCTCCGCGCGCTTCTCAATGTCGACTCCCGCCTTGGCGGCCAGCGCTTCATGGGACTCCAACTTGGCCTGCCGGGCGCGGTAGAGCGAGAGCAGTTTCCGCAAAAGCCGCTCCTCCTCAGGCTCGCCACTGCTGCTGCTCGGCGCGTCGACAAGCGTCAGCCCGGCGGAGGCGAGCACTTCTCCGTCAAAGGCTTCTCCCTCGACTGGCGCCCTGGAACTCGACGCCCAGGGGAGCTTGATGAAGACGCCGTCGCCGGCCTTCAAGTAGGCGCCTGGCTCGGGCTCTTCGGAGCCTGGGGCTGCGGCAGCGGCGGAGGGCTCGGTGGTCGGTGTAGCGTCTGGCGCTCCTGCAGCCTCAGTGTCGTCAGTACGATCGCCGAGCCCCTCGCCAGCTACTGCGGCGGCAGCCTTGGCGGCCTCGTCGCCGGCGGGCTCGTCAGCACCGGTCGCCTCTTCGATAGCAGCGACGTCGCCGGTGTCGCCGCGCGCGTTCTCCTCGACAGCGACCTCCGTCTCCATCGGCTCCGCAGCGAATGGATCTGACGGCAGGAAAGGGGAGAAAAACAGTCAAGCAAATATCCAAAAAAAAGAAGAATCAAAATAAGAAACGCCCAAGGGGAGTTTTTGAAGCAAGAAGATTACCTGCGCGAGCCGGCTCCTCGGTGAGGTTCCTTGCCGAGGAACTCTCCCTTGGCGGTGTCGTTGTAGCCCCCGCCGGCGGAGGGCTGCTGGTACTGTCCCTCGTCGAAGAGCTCCCCCTTGCCGGAAGACTCTCCCTTGCCGGGGAGACCCTTGTCGGGGAACTTCCCCTTGGCGGCGTAGTTGATGTAGATGGCACGTCGGGGGCGGTCTCCGGACGCCCCTGGTCTGGCTGATCTGCTCCTACACAAATCAACAAACAAGACGTCAGCAAAAAAAACGCTCACGCGCACCTATCAGCAGAAAGTGAACCATACACTTACGCTGGGGGCTGCTCTGAAGATCAGTTGCCGGGTCTGGCAAGTTTGTCTCAGGCGCACCCCCTGCTGGCACGGTGAGCTCGTCCTCGATGACAATCACCGGGACCTTGGCTCACTTTGCCGCCCTCTGGGCCAGAGTTCTGAAAAGAAAGGAACAGGTTCAAAGTGAGGCAAAAGGGATACAAGACCAAACAGCAAGGATTGAAGAAATATAAGAACAATAAGGATCTTACTCTTCTTCTTCCTCGTCGGAGCTGAGCGCGGAGAAGTCGAAGTCTGGCTCACGCGTCCCGGCGCGAGGAAGCGGAGGAGTGGGCTCCCTTGGCCGCTTGGCGGGAGCAGTGGCGGTGGTCTGAGACGACCCCGCTCCAGCTGCCGCCGTGGCGTGGGGAGCGGCAGGGGCAGAAGCGGCGGTCCGGGAAGACCCCGCTCCAGTTGCAGCAGATGCGCGAGGTGCTCCCGCAGCAACCTTGCTTGCCGCGGTGGAGCGTGTCGCGCGGCGCGGCGGCTGTTGACCCGTCTGCCGCTCTGTTACATCCCCGGCCTTGCGGAGACGCCTTCTCGGTGGAGCTGGAGGCTCTGCTGTTGGCGAGCTGCCTGAAGATGAGGAGGAAGAGGAGTCGATCTCCAGCGAGCCGCTCGTATCCTCGGCGGACTCGCTCGACTCGTCGCCCTGCTCGGCGGGCTCGCTCGACCCGACGCCCTGCTCGGCGGGCTCGCTCGACTCGGCGTCCTGCCCGGCAGGCTCTCCCTCGCCGACAAACTCCCCTCGCTCGGCAAGGCTTGCCGCCTTTGCTGCATCTGCCTCCTCCGGGGTGAAGCCGAACTCGCCCGCGGCTGCAGCTGCCGCCGCCTCTTCCAGCCTCGTGGCGATGTACGCCATCTCCTTGTCGGTGGTGTCGCGGGTGAGGCCCTTCTTCTCGTCGGCGTGAATTGGCACTTCTTCCAAGCTGTCGAAGAACGCCTGCACGGCGTCGTCGGCAGGCTCTTGCCAGGTTGGGTCAATCCCGTGAGAGTCGCACAACGGCATCATTGCGCGGATGCGGCTGAGCGCGGAGTTGTTGCACAGCGGGACGACCCCCCTCGGCAACCTGAACATCTCGGGATGATCGGGGTCATACTTGAACAGCTCCTGAAGCATCGCGTTGAGCTCCAGGACAATGAAGTTATAATTGAGGCCCGGGCGCAGCCTCATGATATATGCCGCATTCTCGAACTCTCAGGCGGGCCTCTTCCTCTCCTGCAAGGGGGCGATGTGGCGGCGAAGGAAATCCGCGCCTACAGTGAGCTTGGCGAGCCTGAGGCGTCGGATCCGGGCGGTGGCAATCTTCAATCTACTGTCTTCCGGGGGCAAGTCGCTCTTGTTGTTGCCGCGTACTACTGGGGCTTGGCGCTGGGCGGTGAATGGCTGCGGGTTCTCCTCTACAATCCAACACCAATTGGCTCTCCATTCATCCCATTTGCTGCGAAGCTCTCCCTCCAGATAAGCTTCCTTCTTGTGCGTCCTCGAGATCCAGGAGACTCCGCCGGATAAAGGCTCTCCTCTCTCAACTCGGGGCGTAAAGTAGTGGCGGAAAAGGGCGACATTGGGATGGACCCCAACAAAGTTCTCGCAGAGGTGTGCGAAAACGGCCATGGTCAGAACGGCGTTGGGGGTGAAGTCAAGGAGGTGGAACCCGTAGGTATTCATGAGGTCACAGAAGAATTCAGAGAAAGGCGGGCAGAGCCCACAGTAGAAGAACAAGGCGAAGAACGCATATCCGTTCAGAGCCATTTGACAAGCAACGGCTGGGAGTACCTTGGTGCGCGGATGCGCCCGCGTCTCCCCCGACCAGAAGAGGTAGTAGTTCTCCCTCAGCTTCCTCGCGGCAAGCTTGGGGGGGAAGACAGCGTGCTCCTTCCGCAGCCTCGCGAGCCGCTGCGCCTTGGCCGACTTCGCGGCCTTCCCCTTCTCGCCTTTCGGAGCCATGGCGGAAGCGGTGAGGGAGGTCGACGGCGCTGGTGGTGCTGGTGGTGACGGGGGGCGGAGCGCTGCTCTCTTTCAAGCTTTGGGAGGAAGGGGAGCGGCGGAGGTTTTCGAGGAGTAGCAACGGGTGGATGGACAAACTGCCCCTGTTTCCCCTGCTTATAAGGGGGAAGGGGGCGGACGTTCCGCATTTCCGATTAAAGAAGCCACCCACGATCTCTCCCACGACGCCGCAATCGACGCGTGCCGTTAGGGGAGGTCGCGGTGGATACGGAGTAAGATACGGCGTGCCTCAGGCCGCGCGTGCCCATGCACTGTTTTGGGCCTGGCCCAACAGCGCTCGGCACCGTGTATGGCCCAGGCCCGGGGGCTCCTGTCGGTGTACTAGATTAGGGGTACCCTAGTATCCCGAACTTGTGCACGGGCAGTCGGAGCATCCCGCGGCAAGGCTTGCCGGGCGAACGCCAAAATCCTCCGTGGTTCCTTCGGAGCCATTCAAGAACAAAGTATCCAAGCCAAGGAGACAAGGCCCCGGCAAGAGGAGCTTGCCGGGAAGGCCACTCAAGGCACAAGGCCACTCAAGGTGCAATACCCTAGCAAGAGGAGCTTACCGGGAAGGCCAACCAAGGCATCTCAAGAAACTTGCCGCAACGCGCCACGCGTCCCGGCAAGACCCGGTAAGCGACAAGCTCCCAGAAGCGACAAGATAGCGACCGCGGCAAGGCGCTTGCTGCGGCAAGCTTCCACTCAGTACCCGCGCTCCAGCACATCCACCCACGTGTCGCTCTGGGACCCTTCCAGGCGTACATGGCGGGAGGCTGTGCAGCCAGGGGTACGCGGTGGCAAGCGGCGCTGACAAGGTTACCATCGTGGCGAACGGTGGCGCCCCTGACGGCCCTTTTTGCACTGTTTGGGCGATGGCGATGGGCATTTAATGCCCTTGTCCCCTGCCGTCAGGGTTAGGTATGGAACACTGTACAAGTAGGTGTACCAACTACACCACCTTTCCATTTTTACCCTCAACTGTGTTGCCACCTATCGGTGACCCCTTTAGCATATAAAAGGAGGCCCATGCGCAACGTAGAGGGGAGGTTAGACATTCAAACACTCTCACGCTCGGTCTCGTTAGCTGCTGAAGGGTACTGTAGCTCTCAGCGCTCCCGAGCAAGAACCCAATACAAACCAAAGCAGGAGTAGGGTTTTACGCATCCGTGCGGCCCGAACCTGGGTAAACTTCTCGTGTGCTTCGCTTCGATCTGCTCTTTGCGCGATCTCCGCCCCCTGCCGTACCGAAAGGGGCTCCGGTCCCATAGGTGTTCGTGGGTGGATCAGTTTCCCCGACAATGAAAATGATATGTATATGAATGAGAAAAGGGAAATGGATGAAATATTCTTTAAGCAAGGACCCTTTTTGAAAAACAACTTGCCTATTGAAATCCTATGGGATCCTCCTCCACCCAAGGGTGATCACGTGTTTGAACTTAAACCTTTACCTGATATTCTTAAATACGTTTATCTTGATGAAAAGAAGATATATCCTGTTATTATTAGTGCTAACCTTTCAGAGCAAGAAGAAGCAAAATTATTGAAAACTCTGAAGAAGCACGGTGCTGCTATCGGATATACTCTAGATGATCTTAAGGGCATTAGTCCCACTCTATGCCAACACAGCATAAAGTTGGAAGAGGACGCGAAACCGATTATCGATCATCAACGACGATTAAATCCTAAGACGGAAGATGTGGTAAGGAAAGAAAATACTAAAGCTTCTAGAGGCGGGTATAATTTATCCAGTTGCTGATAGCCAGTGGGTAAGTCATGTCCATTGTGTCCCTAAGAAGGGAGGTATGACTGTTGTTCCTAATGATAAAGATGAATTAATCCCGGAAAGAATTGTTACAGGTTATAGGATGGTAATTGATTTCCGCAAATTAAATAAAGCCACTAAGAAAGATCATTACCCTTTGCCTTTTATTGATCAAATGCTAGAAAGGTTATCCAAACATACTCATTTTTGCTTTCTAGATGGCTATTCTGGTTTCTCTCAAATACCTGTGTCAAAAGGGATCAAGAAAAGACCACTTTTACTTGTCCTTTCGGTACCTTTGCTTATAGACGTATGCCTTTTGATTTATGTAATGCACCTGCTACCTTTCGGAGATGCATGATGGCTAATTCTCTCATTTTTGTGAAAAGATTATTGAGGTTTCCATGGATGGCTTTTCCGTTTACGGAACTTCGTTTGATGATTGCTTGAGCAACCTTGATCGAGTTTTGCAGAGATGTGAAGAAACTAATCTTGTCTTGAATTGGGAAAGTGCCACTTTATGGTTAATGAAGGCATTGTCTTGGGAAATAAAATTTCTGAAAGAGGTATTGAAGTTGACAAAGATAAAGTTGATGCTATTGAAAAGATGTCGTGTCCCAAGGACATCAAAGGTATAAGAAGTTTCCTTGGTCATGTCGGGTTTTATAGGAGGGTTCATTAAGGACTTCTCCAAAATATCTAGGCCTCTGACTAATCTCTTACAAAAAGATGTTCCTTTTGTCTTTGATGATGATTGTGTATAAGCATTTGAAATACTTAAGAAAGCATTGATCTCTGCACCTATTGTCCAGCCTCCTGGCTGGAATTTAACATTTGAGATTATGTGCGATGCTAGTGATTATGTTGTGGGTGCTGTTCTAGGACAAGGAGTTGATAAGAAATTGAATGTTATCCAATATGCTAGTAAAACTCTAGACAGTGCCCAGAGAAATTATGCTACTACTGAAAAGGAGTTTTTAGCAGTCGTATTTGCTTGTGATAAGTTTAGACCTTATATTGTTGATTCTAAAGTGTCTATTCACAGTGATCATGCTGCTATCAAATACCTCATGGAAAAGAAAGATGCTAAACCTAGACTTATTAGATGGGTTCTCCTGCTATAAGAATTTGATTTGCATGTTACTAATAGAAAAAGGAGCTGAGAACCCTATTACACACAACTTGTCTAGGCTAGAGAATATTCTTGATGACCCACTACCTATTGATGATAGCTTTCCTGATGAACAATTAGCTGTCATAAATGCTTCTCGTACTGCTCCATGGTATGCTGATTATGCTAATTACATTGTTGCTAAGTTTATACCACCTAGTTTCACATACCAGCTAAAGAAAAAGTTCTTCTATGATTTAAGACACAACTTATGGGATGACCCACACCTTTATAAAGAAGGAGTAGATGGTATTATTAGATGTTGTGTACCTGAGCATGAACAGGAACAGATCCTACACAAGTGCCACTCCGAAGCTTATGGACGACACCATGTTGGAGATAGAACTGCACATAAGGTATTGCAATCTGGTTTTTATTGGCCTACTCTCTTCAAGGATGCTCGTAATTTTGTCTTATCTTGTGATGAATGTCAAAGAATCGGTAATATTAGTAGACGTCAAGAAATGCCTATGAATTATTCACTTGTTATTGAACCATTTGGTGTCTGGGGCTTTGATTATATGGGACGGTTTCCTTCCTCTAATGGGTATAAACATATTTTAGTTGATGTTGATTACGTTACTAAGTGGGTAGAAGCTATTCCAACTAGTAGTGTTGATCACAACACCTCTATTAAGATGCTTAAAGAAGTTATTTTTCTAAGGTTTGGACTCCCTAGATACTTAATAACTGATGGTGGTTCACACTTTATTCATGGTGCTTTCCGTAAAATGCTTGCTAAGTATGATGTTAATCATAGAATTGCATCCCCTTATCACCCACAGTCTAGTGGTCAATTAGAACTAAGTAACAGATAGCTTAAATTAATTTTACAAAAGACTGTTAATAGGTCTAGAAAGAATTGGTCCAAGAAACTTGATGATGCATTATGGGCCTATAGAACTGCATACAAAAATCCTATGGGTATGTCTCCATATAAAATGGTTTATGGAAAAGCATGTCACTTACCTCTTGAGCTAGAACATAGGCATATTGGGCTATTAAAGAGCTCAATTACGGTTTCAAACTTTCCGGTGAGAAGAGGTTATTTTACATTAGCTCACTAGATGAATGGAGAACCCAAGCCTATGAGAATGCCAAGCTGTTTAAAGAAAAGGTCAAAAGATGGCATGACTTAACATAGGTGATTATGTCTTGCTATACAACTCTCGTTTAAGATTTTTTGCAGGAAAACTTCTCTCTAAATGGGAAGGTCCTTACGTTATCGAGGAGGTCTATCGTTCCAGTGCCATAAAAATCAACAACTTTGAAGGCACAAATCCGAAGGTGGTGAATGGTCAAAGAATCAAACATTATATCTCATGTAATCCTATAAATATTGAAACCAATGTTATTGAAACCGTATCCCCGGAGGAATACATAAGGGACACTTTCCAGAACGATTCAGACCCTGGAAAGGAAGAGATATGTGGTACGGTAAGTAAACCGACTCCAAAACAGTTCTAATGGCAATTTTTCACCGTTTTGGAATATTTAGAAAAATAGAAAAATAAGAGGCAGTCCGGAAAGGACACGAGGCGTCCACGAGGGTGGAGGGTGCGCCCTACCCCCCTGGGCGTACCCCCTGCCTTGTGGACACCTCGTGTGCCTCCCGGACTCCGATTTCTTGCATGTTACTTCTTTCGGTCGGTAAAAAATCACTATATATTCTCCCGAAGGTTTTGACCATTCTATCATGCCAAAATCCTCTATTTTTGTTTCGAGTTGTTTCTGTCGCAGATAAGAGCAAGATGTCTTCTCAGGAGTTAGTTGGAGAGAGTCGGGTGTCTCATCCAACACTTGGCCCAGGAGCGAACAGCGATGCTGACCACTTTGGTCCATCAATGGAGGAAGAGATGGAGGCTGACTTGAAGAGGATAGATGCCATGGGGGAAGATCAAGAGGTTACTTCTCTGTTTCGAGTTGGATTCACGATGGGGGAACTATAGAGCTCGGCTATTCCGAACTCAGTCATCCCTACCAATGTCAGGTTTCTTTCTTATGAAAATATGAAAAAGAGTGTTACTTGTTCTCCCGCAGCTATGCAGCATCCTTGGGTGAAAGGAGCTCTAGCCGTCACGGGCAAGCTCCGCAAGGAAATTATGGACCTTAAGCAGCAAGTTAACAAGCTCGAGGAGGATAATCGTATCCTGAGGGGTATCATCGCCAAGAATATCACATCACCACCTCCGAAGAAGGAGACATAATCACAAGGGTATGGGCACTCCCTTTGGAAACTGCCAAGCTTGGGGGAGGTGCCCTGGTATCGTATCACCATCACACTCCTACCTTTACCATTTTTCTTAGTTCGATCCTTTTGGTAATATCTTGATCGAATAAAGTTTAGTATGATCTATTTGTGAGCTTTTGCTTTTGATCTTTGCCTTTGTAATCAAGTCTGTGAGCTATATATAATAAAGATTACTGTTGTCACATCCCTAGTCAGTGCTTGCAATAGGACTAGCTAGAGTGTGCATCATGTTTACTTTTCAAAGAAATTTGAAATGGGAATGAAAGAAACCCCAGCACCCCTCTTCTAACAACTAGGGTTTAATAAAATCTTTTCCAATGTACCCAAAATGCCCTTCAAAAATGTTCATCATTTATGCCTTGGTCTTAAACCTCTCCCAAAAATGGTGCACAATTTTCTAGGACATCTAAGGTATCTGGATTAATTCATATGGTATTTGCATTTGGGCATTTAAATGCTATAAAATAATTTGTGTTCCCAAATAATCATAAACTAGAATGTTCCATGTTGTTCATATTATTTACAGTGGGCATGACTAGTTTTATGAGCTACAAAAATGTTCTGGCATTTTTATTAATTCAACAAAGTTGCAAAAGAAATGAAACAGAAAGAAATAGAAAAAGGAGAGAGAGAGAAAGAGTTTACCTGGCGCCTAACCGGCCCACCTGCCGGCCCAGCCCAGCCACCGCTCCAGCGAGCTGCCTAGCTCGGCCAGGCAGGCAGGCAGGTGCTCGGCGGCCGCAGCGCGCGCCACGCAGCTGCCCGCCGCCTTGCTTCCTCCCCTCGCCGTCCTGGAGGGTGGGATCGATCACCCACTTCGTCCCCGAGCTCGCTGACACTCTCCACCCTCCCCAGCTCCTCTCCCTCGCCTTCCCCGCACCATGGCCGACGCCGCCGTGCTTGCGCCGTCGTGGTAGCCGCGTCCACCGCCGTCCCTGAGCCCCGTCATTGTGTCCTTCCGCTCCACCGTCCTCGACTGCGTCGAGCAGGCTGAATCCCGAGCGCTCGCCCGCTCTGGAGTCGCCCCCGACCCCGTCTTCCCCAACTCCGGCCGCAGAGATCCCCCTCGCCGCCCCGCTCAGCTCCGACCGTCCCCAAGCTCGCATCGGCGTCTACTACAACCGCCGTGAGCTCAGCTTCGCCCTTCCCCTCTCCGTTGGCTCTCTCCTGCACTGAACGCACCGCACAAGGCTCACCTGCACGCGCCGCCGCGGAGCTCGTCGCCGACGAGGCTCCGGCCATCTAATGGTCCGGCCACCCTGCCCACCAGCTTCACCGTCACGTGTAGGTGCTGTAGGAACACTCCACGCACCTCTACGAGCACTACACCGACGAGTTCGACCTCACCCGAATTCCGGCAGCCGCTGGACTCGTCGCCGCCGTCGTCTCCGGCGACCCCGAGGCCAGCCACCACCACCACTCGACGCGGCTCACTCCCAGCTACCCGTAGGTGTGCTCCGCCGTCGTTTTGGCAGCCGGAGCACAAAACCCGCACCTCACCGCTGCATTTGGCCTCGCCGGCGGCTAAACGCCAGCGAGTTAGCCCTGTTTGACCAAGGGTTTGACCCCCCTGAGTCACTGACATGTGGGCCCTGCCTGTTAGTCAAACCTAGTTTAGTGTTTAATTTAATTTTAATTAGTCAGTTAACTAACTGTGACACTGACCAGTGGGTCCCACTGGTCAGGTTTGACCTGGGCCACCCTGTTGACTGGCTGACGTCAGCATGATGTCATGCTGACGCAGTAAAGGATTTTCTGGGATTTTTAGATTTAAAATAATTCAGGAAATTCCAGAAAATGCTTAAACTTCAAAAAATCATATAAATTCAACAGTAGCTCACATGGAAAAGATTTATATATGAAAATTAATCAGAAAAATCCAATATTTCCAATGGCACATGTTTCATGCATGTTTGAGCAAGTTAACCTTGCTGTATACATTAAAACATGATAATGCACTTAATTAAATAATAGTTTGAGTTTCAATTTGAATCTTTGATTCAAATGGGCTCAAACCCTTCTAGTTATAGTTGCATTAGCCCAAAACACATGCATCTTGCCATATCATGAGCATGCATCATATTGTTGCATTTGTTTGCTTATTGATTGTATCGCCGTTATTCTTCGTGTTAGGTCCTGCTCCCGAGGATACTTCTGTGTATCCAGCTGAAGAGCAGTACCCGACAACTACTTTGTCAGGCAAGCAATCATTGATCATTACGATACAAACCCATCTTCTCGCTCCTGCTCTCTTTTACAGCATTAAGGCAACAGCGTGTGAACTGCTACTTGCTGCGGTAGTTGAACCCTATTCCCTTGCATGACCTATCATTGCCACAGTAAATAGTTGAAACCCACTAGCATGTGTAGGAGTTGATTGAGCCTTTTGATGTGTGATCCACCATGCTATTTGTTTATGTTGCTTGCTATGCTTAGAGTTGTGTCGGGTCTGGTTCATCTGGGTGATGGATCAGTGTGAAATGATCATACCGGTAAAGAGAAGGAAGTGTGGAACATGTTTGGTAAAGGTATCGATGAAAGGCCATGTAGGAGTACGTGGTGGGTTGTTTCATTGGAACCGTCCATAGGACCCGAGATCTGTATGTGTGGTTCAAGTTCCAGCTACTACCATGCATTGGGCCCGAAACCAATGGACCCTCTCGACTTATTAATTACCCTCGATCTCTGTCCAGGAGTTGCAACTAATTTCTGGTGTTTGTAGTTTACCGGTGGTCGTGCACAGCGCTGACCCTCGGGGTGGGCTGTGATGCGACAGGTACGTGGCACGGTGTACCGGTTGCCCGTTTGGTGACTCGGGAACCCTGTACACATCGTTTGGGGCCGTGAGCGACACCCCGGCCAGATCTCCCCACGGATGGAACCCAAATAGGCGATAAACCTGGACGAGAGACTTGTGTAGTTAGTCAGGTCGTGGCCGACACCCTCGCTGGGCTTTCGCTTGAAGGTTGCCGAGTACATGTCGAGTAAACGGCGATAAGTGGTGGAAGCGTGTGTGAAGAAGTACACCCCTGCAGAGTTATCAATCTATTCGAATAGCCATTGTTCGCGGTACGGACTACTTGGTTACTCTTACAGTTCATAGACAAGTTGATGGATATTACTAAAAGCCTCAAGACGAGTGTGAGTGCCGTGGATGGCCCTTCCGTAGACTGACGGAAGAGGATCCTCGGTGGTATATTGTTGTGGTGAGTAGAGGACTCGTGTACGTAGTAATATCTTGCAATCTGTTGAGAGTTGTAGTATAGGTTAGCCAAGAGTCAAAGCTGGCTTTCTGCTATGAACTCCACTACCCCCTGTTGATAATGTTGCATGTATGATAGGTTCTGTTGTAAGACTTGCTGAGTACCTTTGTACTCATGTTTGCTTAATAACTGTTGCAGAGGCGAACCCTGCCCCTTCTGAGGGGTTCTACATAGACGTTGACGTCGACGAGTAGCTTGTCACCCAGACGGAGATCTGGAGCTTGTGAAGGGCCTTGTAGATAGTCATGCTACACCAAGCCTGTTTTATTTTCCAAGTTGTCTGTACTCAGACATGTTAGCTTCCGCTTGTGCTTGTATGACTGTATGACTTGAGTGTTGGGTCATGTGACCCCTACCTGTATGGATATGTTATGTATGGCTCTTGGAGCCTTTTAAATAAAGTACTTTGAGTCATAGAGTTCTATTGTGATGCAATGTTGTATTTGCACATATTGAGCATATTGTGTGTATGATTGAAATGCTTGGTATGTGTGGGATCCGACACCTAGTCGTTTTCCTTTGGTAGCGCCTATCTTACAGGGAAATGCCTCCTAGTGCTTCCAATGAGCCTTGGTAGCTTGCTACTGCTCGGAACACGTAGGCTGGCCGGCATGTGTCCTTCTTCGTTCCTGTGTCTGTCCCTTAGGGGAAATGTCACGCGTTGTTCCTTTAAGTCCATGTAGCTTGCTACGACTTGGGTTCATACGTTGATGACCGAGACGTTCGTTGCTGGGTCATGGATGCATGTCTCTGTAATTTAGTGCCACTTTTGGTTTATAACTAGCCATGTCGGACCGGGTTCTCTGCCATATGGATGCTAGCGACACTGTCATATACGTGTGCCAAAATGCGCAAACGGTCCCGGGCCAGGTAAGGTGGCACCCGTGGGGATACCGTGCGTGAGGCCGCAAAGTGATATGACGTGTTATAGCTAGATCGGTGTGACTTAGGATCGGGGTCCTGATAGCATTGGCATCAGAGCTGGACTGCCTATAGGTTCCTCAAGCCAAACTGGTCGATGTTGAGTCTAGAAAAATTCTTAGTTATATGTAGGGGAATTGATTGTGGAAGGGAACGTAAGGCTCTTTTTACTCCTTTACCTTATGCCCTTCTGATCTGAGTCAGTCTATTCTTTCTACGGGGATTAGGACTAGGCCTCTTATCCTTACTAGGTTCACGTGTTACTAATCCGTAGACTCTTAGGATTGTTGGTTTCAAGCCGCAGTTCAGTTTCTACCCTTTTAGTATGATGGTTTGTTGGACCCGGAACCTTGATATGATATTGTTGAGTGGCTATGCTATCATTTGTATGATGTCTCAAATCTTTTTTTTGAGCATTTACAGTTGTTATGCTGCCCGATTTCTTCCAGAAACACTAATGCCTTTGCATTACTTTGTGTTTCAGATGTCTGGCCGCACACCTCACCAAGTGGTTCGTTTGACTCGGTGCATTAATGTGCCCGGTCCCACGGCCATGTTAGTCCGTGTGCTGACTGAGACCGGTTATCGCTGGTATCCTGAGTACACCGTGGAGGAACAGTACCGGGATTTCAATCAGAGTCAGTATTTCTGCACAGTCCGGATATACCCCTCATATCCCGGAGCTAACGACCCCATCCATTGGTCTTATGGACTCGGGGTTACTATCGAGATGGCAGTGCAGGATGCCGCCTATTCGATGATGACCATTCTCCAGACTAGGCATGCCATGTTGCTGAACACTGAGTTCTGTTACATGCCAGCCTCACTTCCTGGAGAGGAAGGCTACTACACTGGTATGTATACTAATGCTGCTCATGAAGAGCCACTGCTTCAGACTACTGTTCAGATGCTGGAGGATAGGGACCGTGAGGTCCGTGCCCTCCGAATGGAGCTGTATAACACTCGAGCCGCCCACTGGACTACTTTGACACGGCTTACACCTGCTGTGCATGCCGGATATCTGGATATGCGGGATTTGTACCCCGTGCGGACTCGTCTGCCTGATCGTATGGATTGGCGTGACGTTGGGGGTATTACACCTCCACGTGGGCGTCGGTTACCACCAGCATCAGGCCCGAGGCCACATCCATGTCCCTATGGTCCACAGCCTTCGAGTGCTCGTGAGTTTCAAGATCCGTCTGTTCCACTTCCAGGCTACGGTGGTAATCTTTATGAAGATTACTACGGGAATGTCTGAGCTAGACCGTGGCAGTAGTAGTATTGTAGTAGTTGTATTTCCACAGTCCTGCGCGTCTTGTGGAATATGACTTAGCTAGTACTGAGTTTCGGAGGTGTAGCTAAATAATGTATAGGAGCTTGGAATGCCTCTGATGGGATGTATCGTCTTTCACCGTAGTTGTACTTTAGCCTTGGCTTGTACTAAACTATGTACGGTGTGTATGACCACTGGTGTATATATAGCAGTTTCTATATTACCATGTCGTACGGATGAACATCTCTGCATTCCGTGTCATCCATTACATTTTGCACTCCTATGTCAATTTTTTGCCATCCTTGTCTAAACCGTTGTTTTGTTTCTTTAGGATGGTCAACACTCGCAGCACTCCTGCTGCTCAGGAGCAGGGTGAGGCTAGTGGGGCTAGAGATGAGAATCTGCCCCAGCCACCCTCCTTGGCCGAAGTTATGCTCGAGGCAGAACGGAACAAGAGAGAGACCAACCGTCTGCTGGAACGCATAGAGCAGAACACTGGGTTCCGCCAGAGGAATGACGTGGTGTCAATCAATGACTTTATCAAGATGTGCCCACCGAAGTTCCATCACTCCACTGAACCTCTAGATGCGGATGACTGGCTTCGTAGTATCACCCACAAGCTACACTCTGCCCGTGTGGCCGAAGCTGATAAGGTTACCTACGCCGCCTACCATCTTGAGGGCCCTGCCAGTCTATGGTGGGAGAACTTTGAGGCTATGCGTCCTGCTGGCCAAATCACTACTTGGGTTGAGTTCAGTGAGGCATTCCATGAACATCACATTCCGGAAGGCCTCATGGATCGCAAGCGGGAGGAATTCTGCAATTTCACCCAGGGCCGGTTAACTCTGGATGGCTATAGTCGCGAGTTTGGCAACTTGGCACGCTATGCACCTGAGGAAGTATCCACCGATGCCAAGAAGCAGGCGAGGTTCCACAAGGGACTCAGCCCTGAACTCCGCCGAGATCTATGTCTGCACGAGTGCACTTCCTTCCAGAAGCTGGTAAACAAAGCTAACAGTGCTGAGACGGGCCAGACTGATTTCGAAGCCACATGCAAGCACCCTCGTGATTTTGGTTCCTCATCCGGCTCTGGCTCTCATAAGTGCCGTGTGTGGGTTCCTAACACTGCTCTGCCACCCAAGTACACACCGAGGCCATCCTATGAGGCGCCTCGCCCAACTCAGCAGTATGCACCTGCCAAGACTTATGGAGGACCACCTACCAACTTTGCTCCACGCACTGGCACTGTGACATGCTTCAAGTGTGGAGAACCGGGGCACTACATGCGTGAGTGTCCTCAGAACCAACCAGGAAAACCCGTTGGCCGTGGTACGCCAACCGGCAAGGTGAATTATGTCAAGCCAATCCCCACTGCATGTGGCCATGTCAACTATGTCTGTGCTGAAGAAGCTTACGAGGATCCTAACGTCGTCCTGGGTACGCTTCTCGTTAACTGCCATCCAGCATCTGTTCTTTTCGATACTGGAGCATCCCATTCGTTCATATCTGAGAGCTATGCTCGATTGCACAACATGACTTTTTGTGACATGCCTACTTCCATGGTTATTCAAACTCCTGGTTCAAAATGGCAAACCTCTAGGGTAAGCCATGGAAATGAAATCCTTGTCGATAGAATTGTTTTCCTTGCATCTCTAATCGCTCTCAAGTCCTCGGACATAAACATAATCTTGGGTATGGACTGGATGACAACTCATTACGCCAAGATTGATTGCTACACTAGGACCGTTCAACTTACACACCCATCCGGCAAGACAGTCAATGTCTTGACCCGAATGGCTGAGCATCAGCTCTACTCTCTTAATGCCAACCCTCTACCAGAACTCGAAGATATCCCGGTAGTCCGTGACTTTCCGGATGTTTTCCCAGAAGAACTGCCAGGTGTTCCACCTGACAGAGATGTCGAGTTCGTGATAGATCTTATTCCAGGAACTGTCCCAATCTCTAGGAGACCTTATAAGATGGCACCCCTAGAATTAGCTGAGCTTAAGAAACAACTCGATGAGTCCTTGCAAAAGGGTTTCATCCGTCCTAGTTCTTCCCCTTGGGCTTGTCCCGTCCTCTTCGTCAAGAAGAAGGATGGAACGGAGCGAATGGTTGTAGATTACCGACCTGTCAATCTGGTCACCATAAAGAACAAGTATCCGCTCCCCAGGATCAACGACCTGTATGATCAGCTCGCTGGATCCTTAGTCTTCTCTAAGATGGATTTGAGGTTGGGTTACCATCAAATCAAAATCAAGAACGGGGACATTCCCAAGACAGCTTTTGTTACTCGTTATGGCCAATACGAATACACTGTCATGTCCTTCGGATTAACCAATGCCCCAGCCACTTTCTCCCGCCTAATGAATTCTATATTCATGGAATATTTGGATAAATTCGTCGTGGTATACCTCGATGATATACTCATTTACTCCAAGAACAAGGAAGATCATGCCGAGCATTTAAGGCTGGTATTGACGAAACTTCGAGAGCACCGCCTTTATGCCAATTCTCTAAATGTGAATTCCGGTTGCCGGAAGTGACCTATCTAGGTCATGTGATCTCTGGCAAGGGTATTGTTGTCAATCCCGAGCGAGTTCAAGCCGTCCTTGATTGGACTCCCCCTGAATCGGTCAAGCAAGTTAGGAGTTTCCTTGGCTTAGCAAGCTATTGCCGATGCTTCGTCGAGAATTTCTCCAAGGTTGCTAAGCCTCTAACTGAACTCCTCAAAAAGGATAAAAAGTTTGAGTGGACCCCACAGTGCGAGTCCAGCTTTCAGGAACTGAAAAGACGCCTGACATCTGCACCCGTACTGGTACCACCAGACTTTTCCAAGGATTTTATTATCTACTGCGACGCCTCGCGACAAGGACTAGGTTGCATACTCATGCAAGATCGTCAAGTGATCGCATACGCATCTCGACAGTTGCGTCCACATGAGGATAACTATCCTACACATGATCTAGAGCTTGCAGCTGTAGTCCACGCACTCAAAACATGGCGACATTACCTTCTTGGTAATCGCTGTGAAATCTTCACTGGTCACCAAAGTCTGAAATACATCTTCACCCAACCGGACTTGAATCTCAGGCAAAGACGTTGGGTTGAGTTGCTCACAGATTACGACTTAGGAATCACTTACACCCCTGGGAAGGCCAATGTCATGGCTGACGCACTAAGTCGTAAGTCATATTGTAACAACTTGATGTTACAACAAGGGCAACCACTTCTTCACGAGGAATTTCGTAAGCTTAACCTTCACATTGTTCCTCGAGGATTCCTTTCCACCTTGGTGGCGGAACCTACCCTTACGGATCAGGTCATCAAAGCACAGAAGGTTGATCTGGGAATTTCCCGTATTAAGAGGAACATCAAGAAAGGAGTCGCGGGATGTTTCTCAATTGATGATCAAGGAGTCGTACTCTTTAGCAACCGCTTAGTGGTTCCTAAGGTACAAAACTTGAGACGGTTGATCCTTAAGGAGGCTCATGAATCTCCTCTCACAATTCATCCCGGTAGTACCAAAATGTATCAGGACCTACGTCAGAGGTTCTGGTGGACTAGGATGAAGAGAGAAATCGCTCAGTTCATTGCTAACTGCGACGTTTGTCGTCGAGTTAAAGCAGAACATCAACGGCCTGCTGGCACCCTTCAACCTTTAGCTATTCCTGAATGGAAATGGGACAAGGTCGGTATGGACTTCATTACCGGGTTTCCCAGGACCAGAAAAGGGAATAATGCTATTTTCGTCGTTATCGACCGACTCTCCAAAGTAGCCCACTTCCTACCTGTTCGAGAAAGTATAACCGCTAGCCAGCTAGCAGACTTGTATATCTCTCGGATAGTATCACTTCATGGTGTGCCGTTGGATATTAATTCAGACCGTAGAAGTCTTTTCACTTCACGATTTTGGGAAAGTTTCCAGAATGCTATGGGAACTCATCTCTCTTTCAGTACCGCCTTCCATCCCCAGTCAAGTGGTTAAGTGGAACGAGTCAATCAAATTCTGGAAGATATGCTTCGAGCTTCTGTCATCTCTTTCGGTATGGAATGGGAGAAGTGTCTTCCATTTGCCGAATTTGCTATAACAATAGTTATCAAGCCAGCTTGGGCAAAGCTCCCTTCGAAGTTCTATATGGACGAAGATGTCGAACACCTCTTAACTGGTCAGAAACCAGGGAAAGACAATTCTTTGGTCCGGATATGATCCAGGAAGCAGAGGAGCAAGTTCGCATCGTTCGTGAGAAATTGAAAACAGCCCAGTCTTGCCAGAAGAGCCAATATGATAGTCATCATAAGGCTGTGACTTTTGAAGTCGGCGATAAGGCTTACCTTCGGGTTACTCCTCTTAAGGGAACCCATCGCTTCGGTATCAAAGGCAAATTGGCCCCTCGTTACATCGGTCCTTTTCGCATTCTTGCCAAACGAGGAGAAGTTGCCTACCAATTGGAACTACCTCCGCACCTCTCCAGAGTTCATGATGTCTTCCACATATCTCAACTCAGGCGTTGCTTCTCGGATTCTATCCGCGGAGTGGACCACGAAACGCTTGATCTCCAGGACAATCTCACATATCGAGAATACCCCGTTCGTATTCTTGATCAAACCGAGCGCACCACTCGATGTCGTAATATCAAGTTTCTTAAGGTTCAATGGTCACATCATTCCGAGAGTGAAGCTACTTGGGAAAGGGAGGATCGTCTTCGACTTGAGTACCCCACCCTCTTTCCGGAGGAACCCGAATCTTGGGACGCGATTCTTTTGAGTGGGGGTGAGTTGTCACATCCCTAGTCAGTGCTTGCAATAGGACTAGCTAGAGTGTGCATCATGTTTACTTTTCAAAGAAATTTGAAATGGGAATGACAGAAACCCCAGCACCCCTCTTCTAACAACTAGGGTTTAATAAAATCTTTTCCAATGTACCCAAAATGCCCTTAAAAATGTTCATCATTTCTGCCTTGGTCTTAAACCTCTGCCAAAAATGGTGCACAATTTTCTAGGACATCTAAGGTCTCTGGATTAATCCATATGGTATTTGCATTTGGGCATTTAAATGCTATAAAATAATCTGTGTGCCCAAATAATCATAAACTAAAATGTTCCATGCTGTTCATATTATTTACAGTGGGCATGACTAGTTTTATGAGCTACAAAAATGTTCTGGCATTTTTATTAATTCAACAAAGTTGCAAAAGAAATGAAACAGAAAGAAATAGAAAAAGGAGAGAGAGAGAGAGAAAGAGTTTACCTGGCGCCTAACCGGCCCACCTGCCGGCCCAGCCCAGCCACCGCTCCAGCGAGCTGCTTGGCTCGGCTAGGCAGGCAGGCAGGTGCTCGACGGCGGCCGCAGCGCGCGCCACGTAGCTGCTCGCCGCCTTGCTTCCTCCCCTCGCCGTCCTGGAGGGTGGGATCGATCACCCACTTCGTCCCCGAGCTCGCTGACACTCTCCACCCTCCCCAGCTCCTCTCCCTCGCCTTCCCCGCACCATGGCCAACGCCGCCGTGCTTGCGCCGTCGTGGTAGCCGCGTCCACCGCCGTCCCTGAGCCCCTTCATCGTGTCCGTCCGCTCCATCGTCCTCGACTGCGTCGAGCAAGCTGAGCCCCGAGCGCTCGCCCGCTCTGGAGTCGCCCCCGACCCCGTCTTCCCCAACTCTGGCCGCAGAGATCCCCCTCGCCGCCCCGCTCAGCTCCGACCGTCCCCAAGCTCGCCTCGGTGTCTACTACAACCGCCGTGAGCTCAGCTTCGCCCTCCCCCTCTCCGTTGGCTCTCTCCTGCACTGAACGCACCGCACGAGGCTCACCTGCACGCGCCGCCGCGGAGCTCGTCGCCGACGAGGCTCCGGCCATCTAATGGTCCGGCCACCCTGCCCACCGGCTTCACCGTCACGTGTAGGTGCTGTAGGAACACTCCACGCACCTCTACGAGCACTGCACCGATGAGTTCGACCTCACCCGAACTCCGACAGCCGCTGGACTCGTCGCCGGCGTCGTCTCCGGTGACCCCGAGGCCAGCTACCACCACCACTCGACGCGGCTCACTCCCAGCTACCCGTAGGTGTGCTCCGCCGTCGTTTTGGCAGCCGGAGCACAAAACCCGCACCTCACCGCCGCGTTTGGCCTCGCCGGTGGCTAAACGCCGGCGAGTTAGCCCTGTTTGACCAAGGGTTTGACCCTCCTGAGTCACTGACATGTGGGCCATGCCTATTAGTCAAACCTAGTTTAGTGTTTAATTTAATTTTAATTAGTCAATTAATTAACTGTGACACTGACCAGTGGGTCCCACTGGTCAGGTTTGACCTGGGCCGCCCTATTGACTGGCTGACGTCAGCATGATGTCATGCTGACGCAGTAAAGGATTTTCTGGGATTTTTAGATTTAAAATAATTCAGGAAATTCCAGAAAATGCTTAAACTTCAAAAAATCATATAAATTCAACAGTAGCTCAGATGGAAAAGATTTATATATGAAAATTGATCAGAAAAATCCAATCTTTCCAATGGCATAGGTTTCATGCATGTTTGAGCAAGTTAACCTTGCTGTATACATTAAAACATGATAATGCACTTAATTAAATTATAGTTTAGAGTTTCAATTTGAATATTTGATTCAAATGGGATCAAACCCTTCTAGTTATAGT
This sequence comes from Secale cereale, assembly GCA_902687465.1. Taxonomy (NCBI): domain Eukaryota; kingdom Viridiplantae; phylum Streptophyta; class Magnoliopsida; order Poales; family Poaceae; genus Secale; species Secale cereale. The sequence continues at coordinate 122,550,653 of LR738715.1, read as the reverse complement.
TGCATTAGCCCAAAACACATGAATCTTGCCATATCATGAGCATGCATCATATTGTTGCATTTGTTTGCTTATTGATTGTATCGCCGTTATTCTTCGTGTTAGGTCCTGCTCCCGAGGATACTTCTGCGTATCCAGCTGAAGAGCAGTACCCGACAACTACTTTGTCAGGCAAGCAATCATTGATCATTCCGATACAAACCCATCTTCTCGCTCCTGCTCTCTTTTACTGCATTAAGGCAATAGCGTGTGAACTGCTACTTGGTGCGGTAGTTGAACCCTATTCCCTTGCATGACCTGTCATTGCCACAGTAAATAGTTGAAACCCACTAGCATGTGTAGGAGTTGATTGAGCCTTTTGATGTGTGATCCACCATGCTATTTGTTTATGTTGCCTGCTATGCTTAGAGTTGTGTCAGGTCTGGTTCATCTGGGTGATGGATCAGGGTGAAATGATCATACCGGTAAAGAGAAGGAAGTGTGGAACATGTTTGGTAAAGGTATCGATGAAAGGCCATGTAGGAGTACGTGGTGGGTTGTTTCATTGGAACCGTCCATAGGACCCGAGATCTGTATGTGTGGTTCAAGTTCCAGCTACTACCATGCATTAGGCCCGAAACCAATGGACCCTCTCGACTTATTAATTACCCTTGATCTCTGTCCAGGAGTTGCAACTAGTTTCTGGTGTTTGTAGTTTACTGGTGGTCGTGCACATCGCTGACCCTCGGGGTGGGCTGTGATGCGACAGGTACGTGGCACGGTGTACCGGTTGCCCGTTTGGTGACTCGGGAACCCTGTACACATCGTTTGGGGCCGTGAGCGACACCCCGGCCGGATCTCCCCACGGATGGAACCCAAATAGGCGATAAACCTGGACAAGAGACTTGTGTAGTTAGTCAGGTCGTGGCCGACACCCTCGCTGGGCTTCCGCTTGAAGGTTGCCGAGTACATGTCGAGTAAACGGCGATAAGTGGTGGAAGCGTGTGTGAAGAAGTACACCCCTGTAGGGTTATCAATCTATTCGAATAGCCGTTGTTCGCGGTACGGACTACTTGGTTACTCTTACAGTTCATAGACAAGTTGATGGATATTACTAAAAGCCTCAAGACGAGTGTGAGTGCCGTGGATGGCCCTTCCGTAGGATGACGGAAGAGGATCCTCGATGGTGTATTGTTGTGGTGAGTAGAGGACTCGTGTACGTAGTAATATCTTGCAATCTGTTGAGAGTTGTAGTATAGGTTAGCCAAGAGTCAAAGCTGGCTTTCTGCTATGAACTCCACTACCCCCTGTTGATAATGTTGCATGTATGATAGGTTCTATTGTAAGACTTGCTGAGTACCTTTGTACTCATGTTTGCTTAATAACTGTTGCAGAGGCGAACCCTGCCCCTTCTGAGGGGTTCTACATAGACGTTGACGTCGACGAGTAGCTTGTCACCCAGACGGAGATCTGGAGCTTGTGAAGGGCCTTGTAGATAGTCATGCTACACCAAGCCTGTTTTATTTTCCAAGTTGTCTGTACTCAGACATGTTAGCTTCCGCTTGTGCTTGTATGACTGTATGACTTGAGTGTTGGGTCATGTGACCCCTACCTGTATGGATATGTTATGTATGGCTCTTGGAGCCTTTTAAATAAAGTACTTTGAGTCATAGAGTTCTGTTGTGATGCAATGTTGTATTTGCACATATTGAGCATATTGTGTGTATGATTCAAATGCTTGGTATGTGTGCGATCCGACACCTAGTTGTTTTCCTTTGGTAGCCTATCTTACAGGGAAATGCCTCCTAGTGCTTCCAATGAGCCTTGGTAGCTTGCTACTGCTCGGAACACGTAGGCTGGCTGGCATGTGTCCTTCTTCACTCCTGTGTCTGTCCCTTAGGGGAAATGTCACGCGTTGTTCCTTTAAGTCCATGTAGCTTGCTACGACTTGGGTTCATACGTTGATGACCGACACGTTCGTTGCTGGGTCATGGATGCATGTCTCTGTAATTTAGTGCCACTTTTGGTTTATAACTAGCCATGTCGGCCCGGGTTCTCTGTCATATGGATGCTAGCGACACTGTCATATACGTGTGCCAAAATGCGCAAACGGTCCCGGGCCAGGTAAGGTGGCACCCATGGGGATACCGTGCGTGAGGCCGCAAAGTGATATGACGTGTTACAGCTAGATCGGTGTGACTTAGGATTGGGGTCCTGACAACTGTTGAGTCAAGGGCTTGATTCTCTCGCTATGGTCATGAGAGAATAAAAGAAGATATAAAAAGTATCAAAGAGATCATATTGATCTTATGGAAGGTAATTACTTCACATATAAAGAGTATGATGAATAAAAGTTGTTGGGAGTTGAGAAACCTAGTTTTAGTGATCGTTGCAATTAATAGGAAGTAATAAAGAAAGAGAGGTTTTCACATACAAATATACTATCTTGGACATCTTTTATGATTGTGAGCACTCATTGAAATACGACATGCTAAAGAAATTGATGTTGGACAAGGCATAATGAGTTATGTTTTCTTATATCCGAAATAAAGTATATTGTCATGGATCATCCAACATGTTGAGCTTGCCTTTCCCCCTCATGCTAGCCAAAACTCCTTGCACCAAGTATAAATACTACTTGTGCTTCCATACATCCTTAAACCTAGTTTTTCCATGAGAGCCCACCATACCTACCTATGGAGTGAGTAAGATCCTTCAAGTAAGTTGTCATTGTTGCAACTCTCTAAAATATGTATGATCTATTAGTGTGGTGAAAATAAGCTTTATACGATCTTGTGATATGGAAGTAATAAAAGCGACGGACTGCATAATAAAGGTCCCTATCGCAAGTGGCAATATAAAGTGACATTCTTTTGCGCTAAGATTTTGTACATCCAACCATAAAAGCACGTGGCAACCTCTGCTTCCCTCTGCGAAGGGCCTATCTATTATTATTACCTTATAAGAGTCAAGGTGATTTTCACCTTTCCTTTTTACATTTTATCCGTTGGCAAGCACATTGTGTTGGAGAGATCCTGACATATATACCCACTTGGATGTAAGTTATCATGATCTATTACTGTTGACATTACCCTTGAGGTAAAAGGTTGGGAGGCAACAATATAAGCCCCTATCTTTCTATGTGTCCGATTAAAACTCCATACCCATAAGTATTGCGTGAGTGTGAGAAATTGTGAAAGACTGAACGACAGTTGAATATGTGAACTTGCTGAAAAGCTCTTATATTGACTCTTTCCGATGTTACGATAAATTGTAATTGCTTCAATGACCGAGATCATAGTTTGTTAGTTTTCAATGAAGTTTTTGATTCATACTTGACATTGTGAATAGATTGTTACTTTAGCATGAGAGTCATATGACAATATATATGTGTTGATGTTATAAGGTTGATCATGATGCCCTCATGTCCGTATTTTATTTTTATCGACACCTCTATCTCTAAACATGTGGACACATTTTTCGATATCGGCTTTCGCTTGAGGACAAGCGAGGTCTAAGCTTGGGTGAGTTGATACGTCCATTTTGCATCATGCTTTTACGTTGATATTTATTGCACTATGGGCCATTATTACACGTTATGTCACAATACTTATGCCTTTTCTCTCTTATTTTACAAGGTTTACATGAAGAGGGAGAATGCCGGCAGCTAGAATTCTCGGCTGGAAAAGGAGCAAACATTGGAGACCTATTCTGCACAACTCAAAAAGCCCCGAAACTCCACGAAACACCGTTTCAGAAAATATAAAAAATATCTGGCGAAAGAGATACATAGGGTGGCACCACCTGTCCACGAGGGTGCCCCCCCCCGGCGCCCCCCTGCCTCGTGGGCCACCTAGTGACTCCCCGGTGCCCATCTTCTCCTATATGAGGTGTTTTGACCTGGAAAAAATTAGAAGGCGGCTTTCGGGACAAAACGCCGCCGTCTCAAGGCGGAACCTTGCCGGAACCAATCTAGGGCTCCGGTGGAGCTGTTCTGCCGGGGATACTTCCCTCCGGGAGGGGGAAATCGTCACTGCCGTCATCACCAACAACTCTCCCATCTTGGGGAGGGTTATCTTCATCAACATCTTCACCAGCACCATCTCCTCTCAAACCCTAGTTCATCTCTTGTATCCAATCTTTGTATCAAAACCTCAGATTGCTAACTGTAGGTTACTAGTAGTGTTGATTACTCCTTGTAGTTGATGCTAGTTGTTTTACTTGGTGGAAGATCATATGTTCAGATCCGTTATGCATATTAATACCCCTCTGGTTATGAACATGAATATGCTTTGTGAGTAGTTAAGTTTGTTCCTGAGGACATGGGAGAAGTCCTGCTATAAGTAGTCATGTGAATTTGGTATTCGTTCGATATTTTGATGAGATGTATGTTGTCTCTCCTCTAGTGGTGTCATGTGAACGTCGACTACATGACACTTCACCATTGTTTGGGCCTAGAGGAAGGTATTGGGAAGTAATAAGTAGATGATGGGTTGCTAGAGTGACAGAAGCTTAAACCCTAGTTTATGCATTGCTTAGTAAGGGGCTGATTTGGATCCATATGTTTCATGCTATGGTTAGGTTTACATTCATACTTCTTTTGTAGTTGCGGATGCTTGCAATAGAGGTTAATCATAAGTGGGATGCTTGTCCAAGTAAGGGCAGCACCCAAGCACCAGTCCACCCACATACCAAATTATCAAAGTAACGAACGTGAATCATATGAACGTGATGAAAACTAGCATGACGATAATTCCCATGTGTCCTCGGGAGCGCTTTCCTTCATATAAGAGTTTTTCCAGGCTTGTCCTTTGCTACAAAAAGAATTGGACCATCTTGCTGCACCTTATTTACTTTTACTATTTGTCACTTGTTACAAATTACCTTATCACAAAACTATCTATTATCGATAATTTCAGTGCTTGTAGAAAATACCTTACTGAAAACCGCCTATCATTTCCTTCTACTCCTCGTTGGGTTTGACACTCTTACTTATCGAAAGGACTACGATAGATCCCCTACACTTGTGGGTCATCATTGACTGTACTAGTTTTATTTTGAGCTTTCATACACTTATAGCTCTAGTGCATCCGTTACATGGCAATTCGTACTCACTCACATTGATATCAATTGATGGACATCTCCATAGTCCATTAATTTGCCTATTTGATGTGAGACTTTATCCCCACTTTTGTCTATTACCACCTTCTACTCCACCCATGGTGCTATATCCATGGCTCACGCTCAGATATTGCGTGAAAAGTTGAAAAGGCTAAAGCACGTTAAAAAGTATGAACCAATTGCTTGGCTGACACCGGGGTGGGCATGATTACCTTGTGTTGAAAAGAGGGAGCATAATAAGACTATATAATTTTGTAGGGATAACTTTCTTTAGCCATGTTATTTTTGAAGCTTAATGATTAACTATCTGGTATGCTTGAAATATTATTGTTCTCATGTCAACATAAACTTTTGCTTAAAACATATGGATCTGAACTTTCATGCCACATTAAAGAAGAATTGCATTGATAAATATGTTAGGTAGCATTCCACATCAAAAATTGTGTTTTTATCATTTACCTACTCGAGGACGAGCAGGAATAAACTTGGGGATGCTTGATACGTCTCCAACGTATCTATAATTTTTTATTGTTCCATGCTATTATATTATCTGTTTTGGATGCTTTATATGCAATAATATGCTATTTTATATGATTCTTGGGACTAACCTATTAACCTAGAGCCCAGTGGCAGTTTCTGTTTTTTCCTTGTTTTTGAGTTTCGCACAAAAGGAATAGCAAACGGAGTCCAATCGAGTTGAAACTTTATGATGATTTTTTATGGACCAAAAGAAGCCCACGAAGTGCCGGAGATGGCCCAGAAGATCCACGAGGCAGCCATAGGGTGGGGGGCATGCCCACCCCCTAGGGTGTGCCCCCTACCTTGTCGTCGCCTCGTGGGTCCCCCTGACATGTCCCCGGCACCAAAAATTCTTATAAATAGGGAAACCCCGAAAATAAACCTAGATCGGGAGTTCCATTGCCGCAAGCCTATGTAGCCATGAAAAACCAATCAGGAGCCCGTTCCGGCACCCTGCCGGAGGGGGAAACCATCACCGGTGGCCATCTTCATCATCCCGGCGGTTTCCATGACGAGGAGGGAGTAGTTCACCCTCGGGGCTGAGGGTATGTACCAGTAGCTATGCGTTTGATCTTTCTCTCGTGTTCTTGATTTGGCACGCTCTTGATGTACCACGAGCTTTGCTATTATAGTCGGATCGTATGATGTTTCTCCCCCTCTACCTTCTTGTAATGGATTGAGTTTTCCATTTGAAGTTATCTTATCGGATTGAGTCTTTAAGGATTTGAGAACACTTGATGTATGTCTTGCATGTGATTATCTGTGGTGACAATGGGATATTAACGTGATCCACTTGATGTATGTTTTGGTGATCAACTTGCAGGTTCAGTGACCTTGTGAACTTATGCATAGGGGTTGGCACACATTTTCGTCTTGACTCTCCAGTAGAAACTTTGGGCACTCTTTGCAGTTTTTATGTTGGTTTGAATAGATGAATCTGAGATTGTGTGATGCATATAGTATAATCAACCCGCGGATACTTGTGGTGACATTGGAGTATCTAGGTGACATTAGAGTTTTGGTTGATGTGTGTCTTAAGTTGTTATTTTAGTATGAACTCTAGGGCTGTTTGTGACACTTATAGGAATAGCCCAATAGATTGATCAGAAAGAATAACTTTGAGGTGGTTTCGTACCCTACAATAATCTCTTCATTTGTTCTCCGCTATTAGTGACTTTGGAGTGACTCTTTGTTGCACACTTAGGAATTGTTATATGATCTAATTATGTTATCATTGTTGAGAGAACTTGCACTAGTGAAAGTATGAACCATAGGCCTTGTTTCTAAGCATTGCAATACCGTTTGTGCTCACTTTTATCATTAGTTACCTTGCTGTTTTTATATTTTCAAGTTATAAAAACCTTTACCTACCATCCATATTACACTTGTATCACCATCTCTTAGCCGAACTAGTGCACCTATACAATTTACTATTGTATTGGGTGTGTTGGGGACACAAGAGACTCTTTGTTATCTGGTTGCAGAGTTGTTTGAGAGAGACCATCTTCATCCTACGCCTCCCACGAAATGATAAACCTTAGGTCATCCACTTGAGGGAAAATTGCTACTGTCCTACAAAACTCCGCGCTTGGAGGCCCAACACGAGTCTACAAGAAGAAGGTTGTGTAGTAGACATCACACTGCCACAGTCAAGACTATACTCATCATTCTTACGTTTCCCCATTTTATGATGACCACGATCAGCCTACCTGATTTGTGTCGTAATAGCACTGCTCCACCCATCAAGCTAAACAAGTTAGTTCTACAAATTCGAATCTGATATGATGCTGATATTAGTAAAACTGAGACATGTTTAATTGGTCAGCTAAATGTTCCTACTTTAGTTTCGAAATGCATGTGAGCCACATATGGGGAGACCGGAAGGAATATTATTTCTCTGTGTGCTTTGGTTCATCATGGGTGGGCAACAGACATTGTATAGAAAGACTTGTAATATATTCAATCTTCTTGCTCTTCTATTCTTCTTTAACATGATCCTCTTCTCTTCTTCTTTAATAAGTATGTTCCTTGTTGGTAAGAGTAGCGGAGACATTTGCAGTTGACAGGTCAGGTCGAGTTGTTCTTCCTTAGTATATTTTGAATATGTCAAGTCAGGTCGAGTTCTTCTTCTTTACTATACTAGTAAGCATGCACGTGCATCGCACGTATCATCAAAGAGTCATGGTTCACTTTCTCCTAACTCTCCTAGTAACAAGAAAATGGCGGCGATAGATTGCCCCTCCCTTTGTCGATATAGTGGGTCCCCGTATCCATATTCCATTGCTCCAAACGGGACGATGACGCTTTGATTCTAGCGTGGAGAAGATGACGTCGCACCGGAATAAATATAACCCACTCTCCTCCTACCTCCAAAAAATTATTAATGACACACCATTCATGTCATATATTTTTTCTTCTAGGCGAAACAACAATTTGTTAATGAATGATTTACAATGTTACTTACAACCAGTGGCGTAACAACACACCTACTCTCAGGCTTGGGCTTCATTGCATTGCAACATATATAGATGTTTAGAGCAGAAGTCAGTAACACAACCCTTTTTTGGTTCCAAGCACTGGTGTGAATACTGGTTTGGTCATGGCAAATAGAATTGAAAAGAATTGCCATTTACCTTCACCTATTCACTGAAATTATAGTGCACGTCTCAACAAATATAAATGCTAATAACCACTGTATTATTAGATGTTCTACATTTTCACTAAAATTTTAAATATTTTGTTAACTGTAATACCAATTGAGCGCACAATATTGAAGTAGTAATATCTAAAATACATCACACAAACGAAAACATTAGAAATGCTTTTCAACAAAAAATCATTAGTCTTGACAAAAATGCTCGAATACATTCAAGTCCAAAATGAATAGTGATGAACACCAATGTTATCATTGTTCTAATCACAACATCCATTTGAAAGATTTGATGCTTATACATAAAACAAACAAGCATAACATGGTTCTTTATCAGAACCAAAACTATTGCTTCCAAAGGTGATGACAGTTGTTGCTGATAAATGGACAGGGGCTATCTACCAAGTGCCAAAATTTGGTTGACTACCCGCAAAGCTAAAAATTAACTCGATTTATAGCAAGGGGGCTCTTGCAGCACTATTTGTTCAGACTATCTGCTGTAAGTATGAACATATGAAGCTACAAAACAAATAAAAATGTCAACAGTAAACCTCTCTTCGAAACACATGATCATAGTCCTCAATGTAGTAGAAAAGCAGTGGAGTAGAATTTCTCGATACCGACTGCAGGGCAGGTGTCCTAAATGTAGTAGCCGAGGGGAGTGCTACATACATCAGGGAGGAACTACTACTGATAAAAATGCTTACCACCCATGGATTCCATAGCACCTGAAATTTTGGAGTGCAGAAAACAATAGTATTAGTTAAAAACAATGAAGTACATAACATATTGCAAGTTACAAACCAAATATATCTTCCCATCCCCCTTTCACCAATCAAATAACGTGGAATGTAATGAAAAGGGACCTACTTATTTACCTCTGCTTACTTGTCAGTTATGTTATAAGAGTCGTCCACCTTAGGGTCTTGCTTCTTCATCTTCCTCCACATATATTTGGTGATAAGCTCCATCTTCTCCAGCTTGTTATTTTTCAGGACCTTCCCGTTACCCCTTCTTAGAATCATCTCTTGCGGTATCCCTGGCATCAGTATGCAACACTGATAGATTTAGGCTAATGAAAAAAATAGGGTACTTAAGTGCTTGTATAGCAAAAGAATAAGACATAGTTTGTAGAACATGTCATGTATATTTTTATGGTCCAGAAGAAGACACTCTGCTACCATTATCATTTATCAATGTTACCTCTTCTTTTCTATCACAAACCCACAAGTAGCAAAGGAATCACACTACCACATAGGACATTTATGTAAGAGTTATTAGCACAAAAAATCCACCATAAACCGAACCGAGCACAACCTAGTAATATATAACAGCAGGTGAACATCTCAAATTTTATAAGACATCTTAATGTAGTAGCCAAGGGGGCCTTTTTCGTCTTAAAATTTCCTGAAGCATGAAGCATGTCGAGCTTTATAACACTAATAATTAGTAAACAAAGCCATTTAGATTTGTCGCTAAACAAGTAAACGTAGCATGAGAGAAAAAGGAATTGATTATTTCTTCTGACTTCATACCGCAAAGGAAGAAAAGACAAAATACTGGACCAGCAAACCGGGGGCCAATTGTTAATAATCCTATGTTATTTCAACCATAAGTCTTAGTATGTTGTTGTGTACATAATGGTACAGGTTCACATGTATCAATTGAACAAGCTCACCAGATACCAAGCTGGAAACAAGGTCCTTTCCATCTCTAGCAGTAAGTATAGAATTGTGAGCACCGGATACACAAGGACCATGATCAATCAGCTCAAAGCATGCCACATATCTGTCAAAAATACGAAGAAACCTTATTAGGACCATGTAAACTCTAGATATAGAAGGGGGAGTACAAAATTATGACTTTGATTCCCCAACCTGCAAAAAATATTTGTAACCCCAAGCTTTGATTCTCACTAACACATACATTCCCAAAAAAGACTTGCGGAAGACATCATCCGTGAATGTACCAACTTCCAGAATGTCATCTTATTCACACTTTCAAGAGCTTCAAATGAAGTAGGAACAACAGCCCCAACATCCCTTAGTGCCTGATTCTTACCTTGTGCAGATTCCATCCGACCACCACTATTCGCACCCTGTTATACCAAAAAAAACATCTGCGCATACTTGTTCAGCTCACCGGAACTCGAGGAAATTTTGTTTAAAACTTACAGCATGGCCAAACTGGCCTCTTCTTCTACTACCATGTCAACCCGGCCGCCGCGTTCCCGCTGCCCGCCGCATTCCTGCCGCATGCGCTCACCCACTTCTTTCCGCTCGCCAGCACCCTCAGCCCCGTCGCCCGCTGCTTCTCCTACTCCAGCGGCCACGATGCGCTCGACCTCGTCCTTGCAAGTCAACGGAGGACTTCAACCAGCATCAGTATGAGATTACACCTCCTTCGCTGCATCCAGATGGTAGTAGCTTGAGTATTACAGTATTAAATTGGAATGTGGATCAACTTCAAAATAAACAAGTCTGAAAATCTACTTCATGATCCATTAATTTTTCCGTAAATACACATATATAGTTCTAACTTCTATGAGTGTAGCCTCACCTCCCTGCATGAGATCAAGATCCCAATCCTCTCCAATCTGCCGTGACAGAGTCAACTCCACCGACCTCCCACACATAACATGGACATATTTGACTATTCGAGGATAGAAGGCGTACATAGATAAGTGGCCCACAGTGATGCCTGAATCTGTTTTCGCGGCATACGATTCCCACTTAAAGTGAGCATGTGCTCGGCAATATGTGTGCTTGCAAACACTTGTCGGTGCATCATGATATGGCCTAAAGCACTTCACTGTAGGACCTAATTCCGTTTGATGCTCCAAACCTTTAGGGATCCAAAAATCAACTCGAAAATTATTCAAAGACGTTGTGAGATTAATATTCCACTTACTAGGATCAACTATAAAAATCAGCTAGGTTGATTTGTACAACAAATTGCAAAATGATTACTCAGATAAATCAATAAGCGTAAAAGGATGTGGCCAGATAGATTCATCTAATTTTTATGGTTTGTCGGGATATGGCCAGAAGCCAGATCGATTCATCGGCAAATAAATTCCATAGGAAAAAGCACTCGAACCAACAAAAGCCAGCACATGACTGATTGCTAATTACTAAGTTGTGTACCTATGATGCGGGTGGCCTCGGGGACCATGGGACGGGTGTGCGTTGGGGTGGAGGTGGGGATCAGCAGCAGCAATTCTCCCATTGTCTTGGCATCAGATCGCATGCCGCAGCAGCACCTCCGTCTATGGCAGTGTCAACGGCAAGCGAGGAGGGCGGACGGATCCCACGTTGGTGTCGATGCATCGGCTCTGTGCTGGTTGTCGGGAGCCTCAGTGTCCACCGGAGGCGCGTGGCGGCGGCGCGAGAGCACGGAGGGGCGGCGGCCGAGCGCGGAGGGGCGCGCCTGCCCTGCCCATGAGGGCGTCGTGGCGGCGCCCGAGCGCGGAGGGGCGCGCCTGCCCTGCCCACGATGGCGTTGTGGCGGCGACCGAGCGGGGAGGGGGTCATGGGGAGGCAAGGTGGGACGGTAATTTGTTTCCTTTTTTCATGCCTTGCGTGCGTGATTGTAGCCGAGGAATCGCGGATGTGGGACATCAGCTGATTACGCTTTGAGGGAAAACATACTTGGCGGACGATTTTCTGGCAGAGTACATCATCAGTTCTCTTGTTTAATACTCCCTCCGTCCAAAAATACTTGTCATAAAAATGGACAAAAGAGGATGTATCTAGAACTAAAATACATCTAGATACATCCCCTTTTATTCATTTTGATGACAAGTATTTCTGGACGGAGGGAGTAGTAGTGTAGATGTTGAAGCTGCCATCTGCGAAGTATCAACACTTCTGGAGCTCTCATATTTTGAGTAGTAGGCCACATTATATTAATGCACACACCAAATTACAGCATGCATGGCATCTCTGAGAAGAATTGCAAAGATAGCACATAGGGGTTTATAGGGAGGCGGTATTGGATTAGAATCACTCCTGCATTACAAGCATAATCTCACTTATTTTTATGTTTTCATGCATGTTAGGTATTGAACATAATCAAAATGAATATGAGAATGGGCGCACGAGAGGAATATTGCGGAACAATCCACTGGCTAACAAACTTGGCATGGTGGAGAATGGCCTATCTTATTCACCCATCAAGGTGCTTGCTCTAAGTTGGCAAGGTTGTATCGGTCGCACATATCTTGCATATGACCTCTTGCATTACTTCTACTTTGTTGCACCACCATCTACTTAGTTTAAGCATCATATATGTGTATATGCCATACCTATCCATTTTCCGTACCTATTCCATGTGTCATCATACTATGTTTTTTCAGTCAAATGTTATTCTTTCGTAATAGATGTCCAAAAGGAAGAGGGTGAGTGCAGATCCTCAAGGAATACAAACTAGGTATTTGAAAAAGGCAGTGATACATGTTAAATCACATAGATCAGCAGCCACAGAAAACATAGGCCCAACTGTACCACACTTTATCCCTGCTCCACTGGCCAAACCCATATTAGAACTACAGATAGCCTGGCATCAGGTACTGTCTATGATATCAATTCAAAATTTGAACTCCTACATATTTGCATGTGCCTTGCCTTCTCTCTTGTATGAAAACTAATTTCAGATGAATCTCCTTTCTCAAAGGATCATAGGATCTCACAACAATATTGGGCACTACATTGCTCTTGTCAGTACCTCTTGCCCTTTGTCAGCACACTTACACTCATTGATGTTTGATTATGTAGCATCACTATAAATGTTCGCTTCTTTATCCTCCCTTTGCTTGAAATTATAAGATCTATATTTACTCTTACATAAATGTAGAATTAACACAATGCTTATGAAGTTTCGGATTGCTCATGTAAGTACATGTTGTCATGTAATCCCTCTGTATCGAATTAATTGTTGCTTAATTAGATGTATTTAGAACTTAATAGTGCTAGATACATCTATTTGGGCGACAAGTAATAACGGATAGTGGTAGTATTACTATACTTGCATTGCGAGATAGTTGATTGTCTAGCATTACTCTACATCTTATTTTCCCTGCCCTCCACTTTCTCCAAATTATCATATGTACATTTACTCTTATCAAAATGTTGAATAAAGCCAATGCCACTGCAACGTTGATGTCTGCATTCCTCTTGCCAGTATCTTTTGCCTTGTAACGATGTACTTAATTAATAGCTATTTGATTATGTATCATCACTCTGCACCTGAGCTTCATTATCCTCTGTTTCTTCCAATATTATTTGATCTACATTTAGTCTTTACAAAATGTAGAATAAAGGCAACACTTATAAAGAAGTTTATTTGGGGAATTTCTTGAATTATCCTTCCATCGACATGGAGAAGGGTTTTGTCCAGCCCGTGTTAACATGTAATGTAAGTTCATCCTTCTTAAGCCTTCAAACTTTGTTCTAGTTTATATTTGGATAGGCATCATTTCCTCCATTGATGTTTAGTTTGGAGTTTACATCTGATTGGATGTTTGCAACAACTGCCAGTTTTAAATTGTAGTTGTAAAAACATGTTCCTTATGTAGAAAAAATTCATTTATTTGCTTATATATTTGTGAAACCTATTACTCGTCTCCTTGTTTCTCTTTTAGAGTCATATCTCTTATGCCAGGCAGAACTTTAGTGAAGCTGGTGAGCCAAACCATCTTGAAAAGAGCGAGATGACCCCAAGGTCATGTCTTGATGAAGACAGTGAGTTGAAGCTACTCACCAGCAGCTGTGAGACAACCTCTATGCAGTTGATGCCTCAATCAGTTTGACTTCTCCAGTCTCAACTTAAAGCCGAAAGGCTTGCTTCAGCTTGGCTCCGACTTGATGTCAATGATGTAAGGAAGACCTCAGAGGACAGCTATGCGCGCTTTCTTACTACGTAGCTAGGGTTAGAGCATCTATCGTTGAGACAACTGAGGTCTCATCAGCTTGTTCTGCTGCTTGTGGTGCACTTCTAGGGCAGGCCTAATGCCTTCTCAAGTGTTGTCTGTTTTGTATATTCATTTGTCGGCGCGTTTATATGCACTGGTGATGACCTTTGATGCCCAGTGTATGTAATCCGCGGTATCATTGCGCTTTATTATCACTGGTGGCGAACTTTGATGCCCAGTGGATGTAATATGCCATAATTTCTTGATTGTATAGTCTAGGTTTATTCTTAGTCGGTATGTTGTAATTTAGGCCGGAAGCTTCAACGGATCTCAATGTCGTCGGCCTTCAGGCAGCCCGTAACTCGCTATGTATGGGCCGAAACGTGGGCCTATAGTCATCTTGGGCCATTAGCACTTTAGTAGGTCTAAGTGTATAGTAGTTTTCCGCCCTTAACATGCCGAGTAAAGTTCAGTCCAGTTGGGCCAGAGAATACCATGGGCTTTGAACAGGCTAAAACTAGATTGGGCTAGCATTGATCCAAAAAATTCATGGGCCAACACAGGCCGAAACTGTCTTAGGCCCATGTTTGGCCCAAATAGCAAACGAGCCATTAACAGGCCAAAATATATCCTGGGCCCTGTTTGGCCCAATTAAATTATGGGCTTTAAGTAAGCCGGTATCAACGCGGGTAGTAGGCGCAACTATGTCACGGGCCATTAATAGATGGGTTGTAAGCAGGCTGGATTCAACGCGGGTTGTAATGAGGCCCATCTGTTACATGGGCCATTAACAGGACAATAGGCACGTTGGGTTGAAATTTATCCACGAAGACTACGGGCCATTAAGAGGCCAAAAGTCACTTCGGACAAGAAATAGCCCAGTTTCAGCACGAGCTGTTAAATGGCTTAAAGTGAAACCGGGCCAACAATGGCCCAGATGCACCAAGCGCCGCTAACAGGCCGAAACAATTATGGGGCCGAACTGGTAAGCGAGCATTTAACACGCCGAAATACAAACCCGGCTTAGAATGGGCCCAAAAGAACAGTGGCTTGTTAACGGACCTGGTCTTATATGGGCCATAATTTAGCCCAAAACAAGACAGGTTGTGAATGGACCAGATCTGATATGGGCCTTAATTTGACCCAAAACATGATAGGATGTTAACGGGCCGGCCCACTAGTGTCTAAAAAATATGGTGGTCCTTTAGCTAAGCCGACATTTTCCCCTTAAATGGGCCACTGTTGGGTTGTGCCATGTGTCGACATATCATAGGCGTCTTCAGTCCATTGTAGAGATGACATATGCCCCAATGATGAGCTGACACGTGGATTCTCCAACGAATGAGAATTTTACACGTGGATCTGGGTTGTTAACGGGTTATCGGATCCAAACCGGAACCCGATAGCTTAACAGCGACCCGTTATGGTGGATGCCATGTGTCGGTCACCCTTGACGAAAACACTTCCGTGATGCGCCATTTATCGTCATGGAAGTGGACACTTCTGTGATGATAATTTGACTATTGTCATGGAACACTTCTACGACAGCACATGTATGACTATCTTGATTATGTCATAAAATCATCATGGGTGTACATGCCTGACAGAAATCATGACCTACTGTGACAAACACGTATCATCACGGAAGTGTCTTTTTTGTAGTGGTTGTTGATGCCCTTGCGGTCATACAGACACAACTCGGCTCCTGGGGGGAGCAGGAGTTTGGTAACATGGAGAAGAAAGTTAGGAAGCTACATAAATGGCTTGAGAAGCTGAGATGTGCCTCGGTGGGTCGCGGCCCGTCAGAGGAAGAGGTAGAAGTGGTGAACCAGCTACGTGAGGCATTGAGACAGGAAGAGATTTGGCTCAAACAACGCTCAGGTGTCTCGTGGTTGCGAGAAGGGGACCGAATGTTTCCAGGCTCAGGCCGCCCAAAGAAAGAGGATTAATAGGATTACTTCATTGGAAAAAGCTGATGGACATTTGTGCACGGCACCAGATGAGGTGAAGATTGAGATTTTGAGCTTCTATGAGTTGTGCTATTCCCAAGGGTACACGCATATGGATGAGCTATTGGAGTGTGTCCAACCCCGGGTGGCTAAAGCTATGAATGAGATGCTAGAGAAAGATTTTGTTGCTCAGGAGGCGAAGGACGCACTCTTTGAGATGGCACCATCGAAGGCCCCGGGGGTCAATGGTTTTACAGCATGATTCTATTAACAACACTGGGATGTCATTGGGGTAGATATCACCGTAGCTGTCTTGGGGTTTCTAAATGGGGGTGAGCTTCCATTGGGTCTGAACGACACCGCGATCAACTTAATTCCCAAGGTCCGTAACCCCTAAAAAATCACCCAATTCAGACCGATTGCGCTATGCCATGTCTTATACAAAATTGCAGTAAAAGTCGCAGCCAACATGACTTGACTTATCCTTGATGAGGTCATAGGAGAGGAACAAAGTGCTTTTGTACCGGGCCGGTTAATTACAGGTAATTTATTAGTTGCTTATGAAAGTATGCACGCTATCAGAAAGAGGAAGAAGGGTAGAAACTCTCGTTGTGCGGTGAAATTAGATATGCTCAAAGCCTACGATCGAGTTGAGTGGCACTATCTTGAGGCAATGTTGTCAAGACTAGTCTTTGGAGATTGTTTTACCAGATTGGTCGTGAAGTGTGTATCCTCTGTGAGGTTTACAATCAAAGTAAATTGAGAGATATTGCCATATTTCAGTCCTACCAGGGGGTTAAGGCAAAGTGATATGTGGTCGCCTTACCTCTTTCTCATATGTGCGTAAGGCCTAACATCAATGCTGAACAATTATGGAGGGCCTACATTGGTAGAGGAATTTGCTGAGTGCTCATGCACCATGGGTGAATCATCTATTATTTGCTGATGACAGTCTTATCTTTCCCAGTGCCAAAATCCAGACTCCAGAGTGCAGAACGGCTAAATGAAGTTCTCTAGATCTATGCGGACTGTTCGGGTCAAGCTGTGATCCGAGAGAAAAGTTCTATTTTCTTCAGTGCAAACACAGGACAACCCTTGAGAGAGGAGTTAAAATTTGCTCTTGGGATTTCCAAGGAAGCGTTTTCAGAACGCTATTTGGGGCTACCTACTGCAATTGGAAGAATCACCAGCGGCACCTTCTCTCATATTGTTGAGTGGGTGCGTGGCAAAATCTGTGGTTGGTCGGAAAGGAACCTAGCATGCGCAGGGCGGGAAGTTTTGTTGAAGTCCATTGGCCAAGCAATACCAACTTACAGTATGAGTTGTTTCTTATTGAGAAGGAAAGTGTGCAAGAAGATCACTTCACCGATGGCTAAATACTGGTGGGGCAGCTCTATTGACAAGCGGTCACTTCACTGGCTATCGTGGAAGAAATTAACCGAGCCAAATATCAAAGGGGGGTGGGTTTTAAAGACCCTGAACTTTTTAATCTTGCCATGCTAGGAAAGCAAGGTTGGAGGTTGTTGACACATCCCAATAGTTTATGTGTGCATGTACTGAAGGGAAAATATTACCCAAACACTGATTTTCCGAATGCAACGATTCCTGTTCGAGCTTCCTCAACCTGGAGAGCGATCGTGGGAGGCAGAAAAGCTCTGGACACTAGCCTAATTCATAGGATTGGAGACGACTCCTCCATATCTATATGGACCGACCAGTGGATCCCCAATAAGACGAATCTGAAACCTATAGGTCAAATCAGTTATGCACCTTTGGAAAAGGTTTCAGACTTGATTGATGACTACACAGGAAACTGGAAAGTTGATTTGGTCCGCCAAAACTTTCTTCACCCGGATGTGGAGGCGATTCTGAACATCCCACTGAACCCTGCTGGTGGTGAAGATACTTTGGCGTGGGCTCTGGAAAAGTCAGGTCAGTATAATGTTAAATCGGCATATCGTTCTCTAGTGACTCGCAACGAGCTCAACACTCTAGAGGAAGGGACGATTACAGATACTTCATCCTCAAACAAACAGTTATGGACTGCGTTGTGGAAACTACATGCCGTACCAAAGGTTCGAGTGTCCTGGTGGAGGGTTCTACGCGGAATCCTACCGAACTCAGTGATCCTGAAGTATAGGCATATTAAACCTATTGGTCGGTGTGATATATGCCTCGCCATGGACGAAACGCTTATGCATGCGCTCATCTCGTGCACACATGCAAAGTTGTTCTGGATCGCAGATAATGACCGGCTTGAACTGAACCTACCTAGGCTCAGTCCATACACTTGGGCACGCAATATATTGCTGGATCAACAATTTTCTACCGATGATAGATGCAAGATCATCACCATCATGCACGCCATTTGGTCGTCTCATAATAGATGGACTCATGACCAGGAAGGGTATGATCCGGTCGTGGCCATTAAATGGGTTCATGAAACCCTATCACTCCTCGAGCTTCCGACAAGACGCCTGAGATCCACTTCAGCACACTCTTGGCGTCCACCAGATGCGGGTTGGATTCCTAACAACACTGATGGATCAGTGTTTCCAGATGCTCTCTCAGCAGGAGCAGGTGGAGTTGTTTGTTCGCATCTTGCGTTCTTAGGAGCCTGGTGCAAGCCACTGCAAGGAGTTTCAGACCCTTTTGTCTCTGAGCTTTTGGCGTTTCGGGAGGGAGTGATTTTTGCTCGGCTCCGTGGATACTCACATGTGATAATATAGGTTGATTGTTTGAAGTTGATCAACCTCTGGAATGCGCGCACCACCACAAGATCAATTGTGGTGCCTATCTTAAGAGAATTGGAGGCTATTATAACCAGTTTTGTTTCTTTCTCAGTTCAGCATGTTAGTAGGAAACTAAATGTACCGGCTCATGAGTGTGCGCAACGCGCGTGCTCACTAGATGGGACGGAGAGCTGGCTAGATCATAGCCCGGATTTCCTTATCAGTTGTCTACGAGCAGATTGTAACCGGTTACTACTTCGCTGAATAAAGCTTTCATTTTGGTGGGTGCAAACCTATCTGACACAACAAGCATGTATGCACCTTGAAAACACATCGGTAATTTCGGGCCGGGCCGCCAGGCCTGGCTGCCCACGCCCGGATTTACTTGTAGCACACACGTCGAACCCGTGAAAGAGAACAGCAGCTTTATTTTGTTTTGCTTTGTCTGCGTCTCGCTCGTGATTTCGATTTGTTTGCAATCCGGTTGACATGAACTATCTGGTTATCGTTAGTGCTAAAATAAGATAATATAAGCCGTGATCATGGGATGACATCGTGTAATTGGATTTGCCAGAAAGGAACTTCGTGTGAGAAGAAGAGACCAACAAGGCCGTCAGCCGCCGCAGCTAATCTTGACCTGAAGCCAAAGCCAGCCCGATAAACCGAAGCACGGAACATTTTCATCCGGGAATCGTGTAAAGTAGTACGGCCTCCACTTTTATACGGTGTAAACTCTGTGTACATGAATGTCTAGGCTAGTGTATTCTACCACGTAGTGATTTCTGAATAGTTACTACTCTTTTTTTTAACGCGAATAGTTACTAATCTGATGCCCTGGAACCTGCTCTGATTCTAGGCCTGGATGAAGAAGTGGTTCCCGGAGCCGAGGTCGACGGTGACGCTCTGCGAGACGGAAGTGTTGAGCGACGGGTGGCTGACGGTGACCTTGTAGTCGCCGTGCGCGACCTCCGCCTGGAAGTAGCCCTGCTCGTCGGTGGTGCCGGTCTGCGCCGCCGTCCTCCACTCGGCGAGCAGCCGGTCCACCACGTCCCCCTGCGGCAGGTTCCTGAAGTTGTTGTCGGTGAGGCACATGACGTAGCACCCCTGCGGCCGCCACGCCGACCAGAGGATGACCCCCTGCACCGCCGGGTGCGCGTACGCCTCCCTCAGCACCTCCTCCAGGTGCTGCGCCTGCATCGGCCCGCCGGCCACGTCCACCTCCGTCAGCCACACGGGGAGCCCGATCTGGGCCAGCGAGTCGAGCGCGGCGCGCATGTAGGGGATGTTGGGGGTGGTGAAGTGCCCCTCCAGCCCGATGGCCATGCCGGCGCCGTTCTCCGGGTAGGACGCGATGATCTGCCGCAGCCGGTCCACGTACCTCCCCGGCGCCGCCGCCATGTCCCCGGGCTGCTCCAGCGTGTTGTAGTCGTTCATGAACATGAGCGCCGACCCGGCGTCCAGCAGCCGCGCCGCCGCGTAGAAGGCCGTGGACGCGTCCCACCCGAACTGCCGCTCGAAGAAGGAGTAGTGCAGGTTCTCGTTCACCACGTCCCACGCGATCACCTGCCCGGCGTACCGCGACACGAAGGACCGGATCCGCCGCGACGCCGCCGCCAGCAGCTCCGGGTACGGCAGCGACTGCACCCACCGCGGCTGCTGCTTGGGGTCGTCCCAGAACACGTTGTGCCCGCGCACCCCGATGCCGTGCTGCTTCGCCAGCGCCAGCATCGCGTCGGGCACCGTGTAGTCCTCCCGCCCCGGCGCCGGCTCCGTGCTGTACCACTTCATCTCGTTCTCGAAGGTGGTTACCGTGAACCGGGACGTGAACCACTGCTGGTACCCCGGGTTGGTCAGGATCTCGCGGCTCATGGCGGCGCCAAGAGGGAAGCTGGTGCGGACGTTCTCCACCGACACGTCCGCCCCCTGCAGCGGGTTCCCGGCCGAGTCCTTGGCCTGGAGCCTCACCATCTTCCTCCGCACGGCGCGGGTCGACTCGGTCCGGTGAGCCGTCCACTCCTCCTTGCTGAACGGCTTCAGCGACACGCTGTCCACCCATATGTCCACCGTCGCGTTGCTCTGTATGTAGCACGTACGTACGTTGTTCAAAATGATCAGTTTAACTTGATAATGTGCCAGTTGTTTCATGAACTAAGTGATAAAGTCTATTCTTACTACCTCGAAGTAGATCTCGGCGCGTCCGGCCATGGCGGCGGTGAACCCGCCCTTGAGCATGGACCAGCAGCCGGCCTTGGCCACGGCGCCGCCGATGTGGATGAAGTCATCGGCGGTCTTGACAACGGCCCACACGTCGGCCGCGACACCATGGCTCACCTGCAACCACGCTGACAGAGTGTAGTGCGTGTCGTTCTGCAGGTACACCTTCTGGCTGACGCTGTGGTACGGCCGCGTCCGGTTGCCCGCCACGGCGTACCGGTTCCCCGTGGCCACCGACGCGCCCTCGGCGACGGTGCCGTATCCGAAGGCCGACCAGCCCCGGAGGCCGGCGTTGAAGTCCGGGTTGACGATGACCCCGCCGCCGTAGTGCGGCTCCATCGGCTCAACCAAGCACTGCATCCACCTCACACAAGTCAGACGACCGACGTAAGAACAATAATAATACAATTTGTGCATAGTATATTTTTAGCTGGTTTGAGCCCAGTGCCGCAGTGCACAAATTAGACCATTTCTATAAATAAAAAAAAGGCGTCTGTCTAGACGTCGACGCAAAACGGATTTCCTGGTTTAGACCGGGTAGAAAGACCCGGAAATTGATCCTGGCAGGCACCCGGCTTTTACCGTCCGCGTTTCCTGGTTATTCTATCGGCCAGTTGCGGCATGACCGCCGTACACAAGTTTCATCTACTTGGCGTCCATATTGCTTTCGTCTTGGGATATGCGGATGCTTTGCTTTGCCTAATCAGCTGGATCAGCAGATAATTAAAAACTAACCACTAATTCCAGATACTTTCCGCTTGCTTTGACTGTATCCATTATAGTATTATTATAGTTTCATATCACAGAGACAGCATAAAGACAGACAAAAACATAGAGAAGTAGGAGTAGACCCAAAGAAAATTTATAATTCCATAGTCCAGACCAGTTTCAGACTATACGTGCATGATTTACGGGTTTTTGTTTCGAGGTGTAGCTACCTTCTCTAACACGCCTGCGCACTGCACTAGGACGGCCGCTATCGTGCATGGCACTGGGAAGCATATTAAGGTACCACAGGTAAGAGAGAATTATGGACATTCCAGTTTAACTTGCGCGGGAAACCCACTGGTCCGTTTTAACTTGCGTGGCAAATTAACCCCGTTGCGTGAGGAATAATGACGTGGCCCATGCATGGTAATCTTCTCTGCTAAGCCAATCCCATGATTAAAAAACCATCTGCCCTTGTACATGGGTTATCTATGCTACTGCAGACGTAAGGGTCGAGTAATACTCCTATGAGAGAATGGATGGATGGATGGATGGACTTGCCTCGACGCTTGCGGAAGAATCGTACGGAAGAGACTTCACCATGGAACCTGAATGAAAGCAAATGGTTAGCCAGCTGTGTTACAAATCAACCACACCGATTTCCCATCGAAAGCAATGAAACTATCCGGTTAATAATTGGCTCATTGGTTCAAGGATACATGGTAGTGGCTACTAGCTAGCAAAGTATAGCAGGTTGAATCATGCGCATTGCATACCTTCCATTAGAGCAGCAGCCCATAAGAACAAGAACACCAGCTTCTCCATCGTACCAGCCTTCATCGCCGGTCAGAAGTTGGCGCTCTGCAGTAAGCACCAACCAAGGCAATGGTAATGAGGAAGCAGAGCACAGAGAAAGAGGAATGTAGAGCAATGGCAATCGGCAGAGAAACAGAGCTCATGCAGCAGCAGATATATACAGATGGAGTACCCACCCTCAAGAAACCAAGGCAGTTGCCCAAGACCACTACCACCAGCAGCGGCAGTAGGTAGAAGAAGAAGAGGCAGAGGTAGACGATGGTCCAGTCCACGCTCACGCTCACACTCGCGCCGCGCTGCTGTGTTCCGCCGGGACCTAAACATCCGCCAACGATCTTTGCGTGGCCTCCCGCCCGAATTTATAGTGCCAGGGCGGGCAACACCCCCCGCGACGGCGACGGGGCCAAAAGATTATGATATCCGTCGCGCCCGCTTTGCTTGCTGGCCGCGCTCACCTCACCCAGGCCGCACCCGCACGGGAGGAGACCGAGCTTGCCAAGCAAGCGTGCGCGGCCGGAGGAGTGCTCGATGCCGATCCGTCGCCCGCCCGCGCAAGACACTTGGCCCTTCTCCACGTACTACTACTGTTATTACTACGTAGTTTTTTTTTAGCTTAGCCGGTGCCTACGAATGCGAACTGTGTGTGCGTGGCTCGGCAGTGGCATTCAGATTTCAGAGCATTCTGCACGGGCGGCTGCTGCTATTGATGAGCTGACTGACTGGGGCGGTTCACGAAACGATGGCATTGGCATGGATCGGGGCGTGCATTGACGCCTGTGAGCCGCATGTGAACCGGCTAGCGTCGTCTACGGGGTCGAGGGGTTCACGTGGAGCCGGAACAAGGAACTTTTACGGCAACTGGCGTTACATGTGGCGGCAACAGGGAATTCCTCAGAAGAGGCGATTCGATGCTGGCGCGCCCGGCCCAGACACGCGGTCAGTGGCAGTGCATACGACGCCTATGCCGGAAGTCCAAGTCGATCGATCGATCGTCATGTGAATCCGTGGGGTCCGTTTTTTAACCTATGCACGGCTGCTACAAATGTCCGTCCCGGGCTGCTAGCATCGGCTCGTGATGCGGTTTTTGAGGGCGCGCTACCGTAGCAGAAAAGTGGCAGCACAACAGGCCAGAGTCCACATGTGAATGTAGTACTGCAGGAAGACACCGCCGATCAAGAAGTGAATGTCCTTGCTGCCGCCGCCCATCGTTACCGTTCCGTTCCGTCGAGGGCAAAGGAGTTTTACACAATGGTGACTTGGATAAACACATATACCTAGCGTGGCACTCGTTCAGAATGGAAGCGAAAGTCAATATTTTATTTCCATGGAATTCTTACATCTTATAATTGGCCACTTGGTTTCAACATTCTTCGCCTGGAATCTCTTCCCTCCGTAGTCGGTCCAGGGCGGGCAAGGAAGCACCTCACCTCAAGTTCTCATCTTCCGTTCTAGGTATCAAATGAACCTAAACGCTTCTTTCCAAAGTGCGAATCAAATTAACACTTCTTTTCTCTTATGAACAGGCCCATAAGATCAGCAAAGACAACAAAGTGCAAGCCGCTCGCTGATACTCCCTCCATCCCAAAATAAATGTCTCAACCTTAGTACAACTTTGTACTACAAAGTTATAAAATATTCAGCCGTCTCAAGTCATAAGAACTTGATTGAAGCTTCCAAATTCGAAGTCACGTCACAGTATAGTAGTGGCCACTCCTCGCATTGACAAGAAGAATGCAGAAGTACTAGTCACCCAGTCACGGAACAACAGAAACAAAAGCAGTCTCTGCATTCATTTGTGAAGTCTTGTATATACACCGCACCGAACAGGCGACCTAAAATACCGACCATGTGGCAGTAAACTTAGCCGTGGAACGACCGTCAAACACGCACCACCAACGGAAAATTACAATGAGCTGACGAGAGGCATGTGTATCTATCTTCCCATAGTCCACTGCATGGGCCGTGCGTGACCAACAAAGCCGGCGGGGGCAAGGAGACAGCAGTGTCCTATGCTTGGCTCCTTCCTTCACGAGGAACAGAAAAAGAGTGGTTAAGCCATCTTTCTATGAAACAGACTAATTCATTCGTTCTTATTTAGGTATGATCATGACAGGTTGAATGAGAACTGGAGTATGATGCACTCGTTGAATTTGAGCACTTCAACCATCTTGTTCACCCTGCAATTCCAGAGGGGAATTCTCGCATATTAACGACTGACGACGATCAGTTTTCTTCTAAGCAAAAAGATCCAACATCCGAACGTCCGAATGCAAACTGGAATTTGGCACGTGAAGAAAATATAACAGGAGTAAACTTAAGTTACTGACCTTCAGTCCACAGGGCAGGCCATAAATTATTAACTAGTACTCCCTCTGTAAACTAATATAAGAGTGTACGTTACTAGACTAGTCACATGACAGCAAATATTAGTGTGGTAGCACAACATTACACCAAGGATCTAAACTAGGTTAGGTAAGATCATTTCTGCCTACAATTACCCCTTTGCTTCAAAGTTGAGAGCATTGAGACAAATAGCTGCAACTATAGCCTAGAACATGCAAGAGTCGGCATCCATTTTCCTTTGACAAAGTACTACTCCCTCCGTCCAACAATGTAAGACGTTTTTGCAAGCTAGTTGAGCTTGCAAAAACGTCTTAAATTGTGGGATGGAGGGAGTACCAGGTAAGTATGTTGGCAACAAAACATGCTGTTCAGCATACAACAATTATGGTCTGGAGCTTGCGCTTGCAGATAAACACAAAGCTTTTCTGTAATATAAGCAGTTTTTTTTCTTTCTTTGAACGGGTTTTAGAATACATGTTTTATTTTTTGAAAGAAGAGGGGGTGGCCCTCCAATTTCTGGCTGGTAAAGAAAAGGAAACCCCCCAAAAAAGAAAACTACAGTGCAGGTGGGCAGCAAGCGCTGCATCACGCACTGGCTGAGAACCTAGCAGTCAATTCATCAGGCGCAATTTTTTTAAAACATGTACTTAAACTGCAACAACACACTTTTCACATTTAGTAGATTTTACTGTGAAATGGATTTCCTTGGTATTGCAACTGAAAAACTAAGAATGATTCTAGTGGTGAACTTTTTAGAAAGAAGCAGATCACGTACCTACTTCTTTTATGTCCATCAAACTCCTCGGAGATATCAAGCACTCAAATTTACCAGATTTATGACTAAACTCCGGCTGATGCCAAATCAAAGTGCAGCAAAGATCAATAGTATGTACTACCCAGCTGCATGTGTTTGCCTTTTCTGCCTCTTGATAAGCCCTTCCATCAAAGTTATATACGTTGAACTGTCAACAGACATTCCCTTTTGCATCATCTCATCCAAAATGGCCTTAGCTTCTTTGAATTGCCCACTGGTGCATAGCTCATTTACGCGTTTCTTGTAGGCCTCCAGAGCACTATCTGGTGGATTTCCACCAGTTTCTTCCTCAGTATTACCCTCGTGATCCTTCCCTGACTCTGTTTCATCTACAGAAGAAGGCTTCAAGATGGGAGAAGAAAAGCTTTGAGACAATTTTCCACTCTCAGATAACTTGTGCAGCATACTTTGCGCTTCTTCTGGTCTCCCTGCCTCAGATAGTGCAGATACCACAACATTGTAGGTAAACGCGTCAGGCTGCAATCCTCTGACCTCCATATCAGTGAAAAAATGCAAAGCAGCATCAACATCCCCATTTTTGCACATAGCGTGTATTAGGGTGTTATATGTGATAACATCAACCTTCTTCCCTTTCTCTACCCATGAGTCAAAGAGCTTCATTGCTTTGTCAAGCTTCCCCTGCAGACACAGTCCATTCATCAAAGTGTTGCAGGTAACAACATCCGGCTTAAAGGAATTTTCCACCATCTTGTTGTGGAACTGGAAGGCATTCTCCAAGTCCCCTTCCTTGCAGTAGGCATGGATGACGATATTGTACGTGGTGTCATCTGGTACCAACCCCTTCTCCATGAGCTCATTCAACTTATCAATCGCCTCTTTCAACCTCCCCATTCTGCCAAGCCCCTTGATCAATGTGTTGTAAGTCGAAATAGTTGGTGTCAACTTCCTCTGAATCATCTCATCCCACAGACGCAGAGCAGGCTCCGGATTATACTCGTTGAAGTAGGCTGCCATCACTGTGCCATAGCTGACTTCATCGGGCACAAAACCCCTTTGGGGCGGAGACTGTAGCAGCCCTTGAGCCTCTTCATAACGCTTCTCCTTGCACAGATTATAGAGCACAGTATTAAGCGTAAAGGTGTCCAATTTGAGTCCTCTACCGACCATCTCATCCATTAGTGCAAATGCTTTGGCGACATTGCCAGCCTTGCAGTATGCATCAATCAACGTATTATACGTGATCACATCTGGTGCTAAACCTTCATCTGCCATCTTCTTCAAACACCCCAACGCCTCCTCCAAATCCCCATCCTTGCAAAGCCCCTTAATAACAATGTTACGCGTGACCAGAGTCGGCTTCACCCCCTTGTCATGCATTTCCTCGAGCAGCCTTAGTGCATCAGACGAACGCCTCCATTTGAAGCACGCATCAGCGAGCGTGTTGTAGGTCACTACATCAGGCAACAAAGTGCCAAGCCGCTCCATCTCATCCTTCAGCCTAAACGCCTCATCCACCTTCTCTGCCTGGCACAGCCCAGCGATAAGCACATTGTACGTCCACAGGTCAGGCTCCAGCCCGTTGGCTGTCATGGCCTCCAAGACCTTGGTCGCCTGCTTAATCCACCCCAGCTTTGCGTAAGCCGACACAAGGGTGTTGTACGTCGGCCGTGTGGGCGTGATCCCCTCTTTCTTCATTCTCGCCAGCAGCGTCCTCGCCTCACCGAGCATGCCCTTCCGGCAGTGCGCGTGGAGGAGCGTGTTGTAGGTGACGGCGTCGGGGGAGAGGCCGAACCCCTGCATGGTGGAGAGCGTGCCGAGGGCGTCGGGGAGGGTGCCCTTGGAGCAGTGGGTGTGCACGAGGAGGTTGAAGGTGTAGTGGTTGGGGTGGAGGCGGAGCGCGATGAGAGAGCGGAAGGCGTCGAGGGAGGCCTGCGGGGAGGTGGAGGGGCTACGCGCGAGCGCGGAGAGGACGGCGTTGGCGGCTTGGAGGGAGGGGCGGACGCGGATGCGGCGGCGGAGGGAGTGGAGGAGCTGGGCGGCGAGGTGGGGGAGGCGGAGGCGGGAGTAGGCGCAGAGCGCGGCGTCGGCGAGAGGGGTCGAGGGGAGGTGGCCGAGGAGGTGCCGGTGGAGGTGGCGGAGCGGGTCGAGCGGGACGAAGGAGAGGAGCAACGGGAAGAGGTGGCGGTAGGGGAGGACGGGGAGGAGCGGGAGGAGGGAGGGGAGGCAGGAGGGCGGCGAGAGGAAGCTGCGGTAGGCGAGGAGCGGCTCCGGCGAGGCGAGCGCCGGGTTGGAGGCCGCGACGGCGAGCACGCGCGGGTGGTGGGAGGCGGTGAGGCGCGGGAGGTAGGCGGCCAGGAGGGTGGGCATGGGCACCGGGGCGGGCAGGCGGGACGCCGATACGAGCGCGTCCGCCACGGCCGCGACGAGCGCCGAGTCCGGGTCGGACGCCGTTGCGGCCGTGCCGGAGGTGGACGGCGGGGTGTCCATGGGGAGGAGGGGAGGCGGCGGGCGGCGACGGCGCGGCGAGGGGGAGCGGAAAGGAGGGAAGCGGGGGAAACTGTGGGGAAGACTGGAAGAGGGGACATGGTGTGGGCTGCCCTGGGGGACTGTGGGCTGTGGCCCAGCTACGGAGAGCCCGAGACTCTGGTTACTCTGGCCCATCAGTAGAGTAGGGTGTTCTAAAAAAAATCAGTAGATATCCCTAAAATTTGCTTTTAAAAAAAGTAGATATCCCTAAAAAATCAGTAGAATAGGGACTTCACCTTTTTTCAGAAGAAAATTGGGACATGAAAAGGGCGGGAAGCCACCTTTTTTCCCCGAAACCCTAAAACCCCTGGCGGCGACTAGGGTTTGGTGGACACGACTGTGCACGCGGATCTCATCGGCGGGGCGCTCCGACGAACGACGGGACGATGGCTTCAGCGCCCGTTGGGAACGGGCGGCGAGGTGGCAGCGCCCTCTCTCCCCGCTCGGCTCGAGCACAGATGGAGGAGGCGCTCGGCAAATTAGATATCTTTGAGGAGGAAGCGACACCTCTGGTGATCGATGACTCCGACGATGGTGCGCCGCCGAAGTGGCTTCTAGCGGGCAAGGTGCTGTTCAGGAATTTGTTCCACATACACACAATCTCCAACGCTCTTCGCCCTGCCTGGGGAAACCCTAGAGGCCTGGTTTCCGCCCTCTAGGAGAAAACATGTTTGCTGCTGAATTCGAGTCTAAACGTGATCGAGACCGAGTCTGGGAAGGGTCTCCATGGCACATCAACAAACATGCAGTAATCCTTGAGGAATTTGAGGAACATATGCAACCTTCTGAACTTCAGTTTGATAAACTGCCAGTCTGGGCGCGTGTAGTAAATCTACCCTACAACCTGAGGAATAATACTCGAGGTTTGGCGATAGCGAGGCAGATCGACAAGACTGCCTCGGTCGTCCAGATCGATCCAGTTGGAGGTTTCTTAAGAGCAAGAGTAACTATCGAGGTGCAAAAACCCCTCCGCAGATGGATCTTGATCAACTCGGCCAAGAGGAAGAGCACGGATCGCTATGATATTGAGTACGAGCAAATTCCACACTTCTGCTTCTCGTGTGGTCGCTTGGGCCATTCAGATCTCTTCTGCCCGACTCCGGGGGACCAGGGATGAGAAGGGCGATCTTCCGTTCAACTCATCCTTAAGGGCGCCGGAAGACCGTAGGAAGGCAAACTCGGGAGAGAACACGGCGAGGGATAGGAACCATAACCAGCAAAGTACAAAGGAATCTCAGTCATCAAGCTCCCAGCAGAAGGGGGTGCCGGAGGTTACTTCACCGGCCAAAACCCCGGCACCACAAAAGCGTAAAGGTGGACCGTACCCCACCCAGGTTTACCGTAGAGTGGAGCACCAGCCGTTGGCAATCACAGAGCACGGCGAGGCTAACGAAGTGGGTTTGGCGGACCCTACAGCTCAAGCTACTGAAAACCTGACTGAATCTTTCCCTGAGAGGGAATCGAAGAAGAAGAAGAGGCCCACCCCTCCATCATCTGAATCATCGGCAGCGGCTGCGAGTCAGCCCTGCCCGAGCCAATGAACGCCATGAGTTGGAACTGTCGAGGGCTTGGGAACCCTGCGACAGTTCGTGAGCTTCGCAAGTTAGTGAAGCAAGAAGGTCCCACCCTGCTCTTCGTCATGGAGACAAAGATCAGGGCGAAACGTGTGGAAGATTTGAAGCATACTTTGGGTTTTTCGGGGTGCTTTGCCGTTGATAGCGATGGTTTAAGCGGAGGTATTGGCTTGTTTTGGTCAAAGGATACTGAAGTTACGTTGGAAAATTTCAGCAAGTCTCATATTGATGTCAAGGTCAGTCAGAATAGTAAAAATTGGCGCTTAACTGGCTTCTATGGAGAGCCACGCTCGGAGAATCGCCATCACAGTTGGCGGTTTCTTCGAACTCTTTTTGCTGTCCCGCATAGCGCATGGTTGTGTTTGGGTGACTTCAATGAAACCCTATTTGCGGACGAGCATTTCAGTATACACGCACGATCGGAGACACAAATGCGTGCCTTCCGTGAGGCGATTTCGGATTGCGCACTTCAGGACCTGGGGTGGCGCGGTGTCCCTTTTACATGGGATAATAAGCAGCAGGGGAACATGAATGTGAAAGCAAGGTTAGACAGGGCCTTTGCCAATGCCGAATTTCTTCAGATGTTCGAGTTCTCCAGTGTTAAACACATCAGCAGTATTGAATCAGATCATTGTTTCTTGCTCGCCGAGTGTCGCGATACGGCAGTGATGGGTTGGTCCCGAGCTGCCCACTCTTTCCGCTATGAAAATGTCTGGCAGTCCCACGCCGACTATGATGCTCAAGTGCGGAAGATGTGGCAGTCAGGAGCAGGTCAGGGAGGCCTGCAAGGAATTGTGGAGGCCCTCTCCGTAGTTCAGTGTGAGCTGGGAGCATGGGGGAATAGAGAGTTTGGGAATATGGAACGCCGAGTGCGTAAATTACAGAAACGACTCGAGCGCCTTCGATCTGCCGCGGTTGGGCGTGGTCCCAGCGACGAAGAGAGGGCTATCGCCTCACAACTAAGGGAGGCCCTCAGGCAGGAAGAGGTTTGGCTCAAGCAGAGATCTCGTGTGCTGTGGCTGAAAGCGGGCGACCGAAACACTGGCTATTTTCAGGCACAAGCCCGGCAGCGCAAGAGGATCAATCGAATCACTTCGTTAGAACTGGCTGATGGTCAGGTAAGCAGCGACCCATCGGAAGTAAAAGAGGAGATTACCACTTTCTATCAAGCACTATACCAGTCGCAAGGCTACAGCCCGATGGAGGAGTTGCTTCAGTGTGTTCAACCACGGGTCACCGACGACATGAACTATACACTCGAGCGGGAGTACACGACGGCCGAGGTGAAAACAACATTGTTCGATATGGCGCCTTCCAAAGCGCCCGGCGTGGACGGATTCACCGCAGGTTTCTACCAACGACACTGGGATGTCGTGGGAGAGGATATCACTCTGGCTATCCTGAGTTTTCTGAATGGTGGGGAGCTACCCTTGGGTCTGAACGATACGGCAATTACCTTGATCCCCAAGGTCCATCATCCCCAGAAAATCTCACAATATAGGCCGATAGCGCTGTGCCCTGTCTTGTACAAGATTGCAGTCAAAACAGTGGCCAACCGACTCCGGCTCATCCTCGATGAGGTTATCGGGGAGGAACAGAGCGCTTTTGTTCCTGGTCGCTTAATCACGGACAACGTTCTAGTCTCCTATGAGTGTATCCACGCGATCCGGAGAAGGAAGAAGGGCAAGAACTACAGCTGCGCTATCAAACTCGATATGCTCAAAGCATACGATCGCGTGGAATGGCATTATCTCGAAGCCATGTTAGCCAAACTGGGCTTCGGTGATAGGTTTACTAGCCTTATCATGAAGTGTGTTACATCGGTCAGATTCACCATCAAGGTTAATGGAGAACTGCTCCCGTACTTCAATCCCTCCAGGGGTCTCCGACAAGGCTGTCCAGTATCTCCGTACCTCTTCCTTATATGCGCCAAAGGACTAACCTCAATGCTCAACAATTTTGGCGGGCCACGCATCGATAGGGGGATCCGTGTGAGTGTTCATGCACCTTGGGTGAGCCATCTTTTATTTGCCGACGATAGTCTCATTTTCCTCAAAGCTAACATCCAAAGTGCAGAATGGCTCAATGAAATTCTTCATATCTATGCAATGTGTTCGGGCCAAGCAGTGAACCGAGACAAGAGCTCCATCTTCTTCAGTGGCAATGCAGAGCAGCCCCTACGAACGATCCTCAAACAGTCTCTTGGCATCTCAGTTGAGGCGTTCTCTGAACGATATTTGGGACTGCCTACTGCCATTGGTCGACTTACAAGCGGTACTTTCAGCCACATTAGTGAACGTATTCGCAGCAAGATTGGTGGCTGGTCAGAAAGAAACCTCGCATGTGCGGGAAGGGAAGTGCTGCTTAAATCCATTGCTCAGGCAATCCCAACTTACAGTATGAGCTGTTTCCAGTTGACCAAAAAAGTGTGTAAGACTATCACATCGCCCATGGCAAAGTACTGGTGGGGTAGTTCTGTGGATAAGCGATCCCTACACTGGCTCTCTTGGGATAAATTGACACAACCGAAACTCAAGGGCGGCATGGGCTTTAGGGATCCTAAAGTTTTTAATCTCGCCATGCTCGGCAAGCAAAGCTGGCGACTCCTTACAAATCCTAGTTCTCTGTGTGCTCGGGTTTTAAAAGGTAAATATTTCCCTCATACAAGTTTCCTTCAGGCAACGATTCCCAGGAGAGCTTCCTCGACCTGGAGAGCGATTATTGCGGGAAGGAAAGCTTTGGAAGCTGGGATGATCCATCGAATAGGTGACGGTTCTTCAATCTCAATTTGGAACGATCCTTGGATTCCCTCTACTGTCACAATGAAACCGGTTGGTCGACTCGGGGCTGCCCCTCTTGACCGCGTCTCGGATCTGATCGATGCTTATACCGGAAATTGGAACATTGATCTTGTCCGCCAAAATTTCCTCCTGCCGGATGCCGAGGCCATCCTGAACATACCGCTGAGCCGAGCGGGAGGGGAAGACACTTTGGCATGGGCACTGGAAAAGTCAGGCAACTACTCAGTCAAATCAGCGTATCGCTCTCTAATGACTCGCAACGAGCTTAGCTCTCTAGAGGAAGGGACGATCACGGATTCTTCATCAGCAAATAGACAGTTGTGGTCTGCGCTTTGGAAACTACATGTGGTGCCGAAAGTCAGGGTTTTCTGGTGGAGAGCTCTCAGTGGTATCTTGCCGGACTCCTCTACCTTGAAGCATCGGCACATCAAGCAGATCGGACGTTGCGACATTTGTCAGGCAATGGACGAAGATCTGATGCATGCACTTATTTCATGCTCGCATGCGAAGCAGTTCTAGATAGCGGCCATGGAACGGTTCGACTTTCAACTGCCCCGGCTGCATCCGTTAACGTGGGCTCGCGATATTGTTCTGGATCCTATGTTCACCGATGATACCAGGTGCAAGATTATCACAATTATGCATGCCATTTGGACCTCCAGGAATAGATGGACTCACGATCAAGAAGGGTATGACCCTGTCCAGGCACTCAAATGGGTCCATGAATCCTTGTCTCTACTGGAACTTCCTGCCTGTCGCACCAGATTGCCGGCGGGACAGGGTTGGAAACCCCCCGATGCGGGGTGGATTACCATCAACACTGATGGTTCAGTGTTCCCGGATGCACTTACAGGTGGAGCTGGCGGGGTGGCACGGTCCCATTTGTCTTTCATTGGGGCTTGGTGTAAGCCACTAGCCGGCGTCTCAGATCCTTTCATCGCCGAACTACTAGCCTTCCGGGAGGGTGTGATCTTTGCTCAGCTACGCGGGATGTCACATGTGATCATGGAGGTCGATAGCATGGAGCTGGTCACCCAATGGAACTCGCGACGCAACTCTCGTTCGGTTGCAGCGCCTATCTTAAGAGAACTAGATGATGTAGTCCCCAATTTCATCTCTTTTTCAGTTCACCATGTAAGCAGGGAGTTCAATAACCCGGCTCACTCGTGCGCACAACGTGCTTGCTCTATTGAGGGCACGGAGTGCTGGCTAGAGCAGAGACCTGATTTTCTCCTTGCTGGCCTTCGGGCAGATTGTAACCGGATGATTCTGAAATAAATTCCTAGTTCGATGCAAAAAAAAAGAAGAAAATTGGGACCACACTACCATAAAATAATTGAATTGGTCACTCCATGCATTTAAAAAAAATTCAGTCTGCATACAAAATAGTGCTCAAATTATAGAGGTTGGTTGGGATAGTACATGTTCGGTCACTTTGAGTACTTCACCTGTTCCAAATTATTTTAAGTTCTATTTTTTTCCCTCAATCAAACTTATTTAAGATCCAACATAATATCTACTCCCTCCGTTCACTATTATACGATGTTTTCGATATTTCAATATGGACTGCATACACACTAAAATGAGTAAACAAACACACTAAAACATGTCTATACATACATACATACATTTGATTTAGGAAAAAGTTAGAACATCTTATAACGGTGAACAGAGGGAGTACAATATAAGATTCATTAAATACTTAATAAACATACATTTTCACAATCTATATACTATTTACTGTTGTAAACAATAGCATGTCTTTCTATATAATTGTTCAAACTTAAATACAGTGACGCACGCAAGTGCCGCGCTCTTTCCTGGAAGCATCGCTGATGTGTGGTAATCCTCCCCTGTTCCCATGGCCTTGGAAGGAAAACTCAGATTCAAGGGATCGGACGATAAAGGCATCTTCACGGCTGGGGGG
>LR738715.1:122420041-122516054 GCA_902687465.1 Secale cereale | reverse complement strand
GGGCACAGGCTAATAACTACTTCGATTTGTGAGTCATCAAATAAACACGAATTCCCCTCACACAAAATGCAATTGTTGCTTAGATTTCAGCCCCAGTTGCGAGGCAGAGACTGCTCAAGTATATCCAATCCTGGAATATAACATAATTTTGCTACAGAAATTTCATGAGAAGGTACTGATATGATACTCAGAGCTACGTTCTCTAGATTAGAACAAAATCGTCAGTCCAACATTCTATCTTTTCATCCAATTCAATCCTCTTGTCGACCATCATAGCTAAATGGATAAATGGCAAAATAGAAGTTATCAAACCAATTTTGGGCTTGTGGCATCCGGAAAGGGGTGCCCCAATAGTGGCCTAAAAGATTAGCATATGCGGCCCAGCTGAAATGATCCACCATCACCGCCGTTGCTGCTGAGTTTTTTTTCCTGCCATTGCTCCCAAGATTTTTCTTTCTGCAAAGACAATATGAACATAATGCATGCTGGCATCATATATCTGTTAATACAAAATGTTGGTCGATGTTGTACAACAACAAACCCACCAAATTAGCCATTGAAGAGTGATTTAAAGTATGCATTTATTTACCTTCATTTTACTAGCAATGGAAGGAAGCCATTTCTCTCCCCTGACCTTCTTCAGTTGGTTCACCCTTTCTTCCTCCCTCTTGGCTTTGGTCTTTGCTGCAGTTTCTCTAGCTTCCATTCTAGCCAATGATATTTGGGATGCTTCTTTTGCGGAAACAAGTACGTCGTTACCATCAACCACAACAGACTGAAGCATATGTCTGAACTGAAATCAGGGTCGCAGTACGATCAGTAGAACATATGACCATAAGCTCACATGCATATGTATAATTATTGTGAAAATAGATATCAAACCTTCTTTGATTTCTCGTCGACCTCTGGCCCAGGAAGAATCTTTGGTCTCTTGAGTTGCACATGGTATTTATCTACAAATAAACATTGGTATGAATATGTATTATCATCATGAAAGGATTTATCCACCAAGATTACTAAAGATAATCACATTCACGACATACCTACGGCATCCATTCTGATGCCAGGAGGTGCCTTTTTAAACAACTTTATCCCTCCCCCTGTTTCCTCGGGGTCAGCCAAGTTCAAGCAAGGATTCCTCACTATTTCGAGATTTTTCTCTAACATATCGTCCAACATATTTCTTACCTGAAACAAATCAAATGAAGTTTGTAAGATCATAATGCATAACATAGTATGACTTCCTAATGCCTAACCAAAAGAAAGAATGATCTAAACAGAAGAAGAACTGAATGAAGGGCAGAGAAAAAAAAACTTAAACAGGAAAATTTTGTTTAAGTGAAATGGTTATACTATAGTTGCAAACTGGCAGGTCTGAATGGTGAATACAGGGCAACATTGTGCCATCTTTTTCTAGTTGCTCATCAAGCTTGCCAGGTGAAGTGATGAACTACTACATTCTGAAAAGGATCATGCAAGTAAACGGTACAGAATTCTGTAGATGTAGAATATAAAACACATGGTGTATTTGCAAACTACTGCATATTAAAAGGATCATGCAAGTGATTTACTTACTTTGTGGCTGGGACAGGTACCAACGGAAACTGATATGATGATCTGGAGGCCCACCATAAATTATTTAACATATGGAACGTGGCATCTACCAAAAGGTGAAAGCAATAAGGGGAATTGGATCGATTACAATGCAAGATGGGGCATTATTTCCCAGTGGCAAAGCAAGTTCGTTTTTACTGGGTACTGACAAAGTTGGTTTTTACTGGGTAGCGACATAGTAAGTTGTGGCATTTTATCAAAAAGCCAGCGAGAAAACCTCCAAAGTGGCAATGGTGCAGTACACATCCTATATGGAGTGGAACATGATTAATTAAATCCAAAACTTCAGTCTATGGGTTGAAACATGATGGGTTTTCTCAATTTACCAACCGTGGCTACTCTGCAAGAGTGTGGCTACGTATGTGCATCCGCTGGTAACACTGATATATCTCACTCAAACATAAATTAGAAGCAAATGCAGTTGCTATTGCTAACTCACTATGTTAACCCAGACTAATCCAAGTGAACCAGATAATTCTAGTTCGTCCACGGACCACAGGACGAATGAAGTATGCATCAAGCTTTGAAGACAGCACATCCTAACAGCACTGAATCAGCACAACAAAACCGAAGACCGTGTCAACCAATGAGCTGCAGCTGCAGCACTGAATTAGGAGCAGAAGAAACCGAGCTTCGCGCCTGATGCAGCTAGCAAGCACAAAGCAAGGGGCGAGCGTGGAAAGCAGGATACCTTGATCTGGTACAGCTTGAGCCCAGGCGTTTGCGCCTTCCCCTCATCCTGCGGCGGCTGCTCCAGCCCGTTGCTGTCCTCCTCGACGCCGCCGCCGCCAGAGGTGGCCTTCGCCGCGCCGTTGGACGACGGATAGCCGAACCCACCGACAGCGACAGAGTCGATGGCCGCCCTCCACGAGGCGTCTCCGTCATCGTCGCTGCTGCTGCTCGCCGTTGGGCTGCTGCCGCCGCCGCCGCCGCCCATCCTGCTGCTCGAATCGACTCGGCTTGGTGGTGCGCACTTTCGCTCTGCTTCTGGGCCACTTCTGCTCTGGGTTGGGCTGGGCTGGGCTGGGCCTAACCTGTTTCGCACCGACCCCCGCGGCTCGAGCTGCGCTCTATCACGGGCTGAGCCGCTGACGAATAGGCCAGCCGCCTATTATTCCCATCTCTTTCCCCGACCCAACACTCGCGGTCGTCAAATCTCGCCGTCCCACCTCGCCGCCGGCGAAACCCGACCGCCCGGCAGGGCAACCGCACCACCGGCCGGAGGCCTGCGCTTGTAGGGTAGTCGGAGATGGGGAAGAAGCAGCACAGCAAGGACCGGATGTTCATAACGGCCACGGAGTGGGCGACAGAGTGGGGCGGCGCCAAGAACAGAGAGGCCATCGCGCCATTCCAGCGCCTCCCCTTCTACTGCTGCGCGTAAGTACCTACTCTCTCTCTCTCTCTCTCCCTGCTTCCCCTGTTTCCGCACCAGCCTTGCTGAAAGATTTGCCTGCTTACCTCTGTTCTCTTGGTAATTAGGATTCTGATTCGAATTTCGGGAGAGCTTGAGCTTATAGGGTTTCTCCCTTAGGGCATGAACTTATTTTTTGTGGATCTTTTAGTTGGTATATGCCACTAGTTAAGCTAGCTAGTTACCTTTGTAAGTTCCAAATGCTCAAATTCAGCTCTGGATATTGAACCTTCATAAGATTCGAATTTAGCAACATTAGCAGTTGATTAGTAAGTAAATTTAAATCCCTCTTCTTCAGCCACTGATTGTAATTTCATTGGATATTAGGCTAACGTTCTTGCCATTTGAGGATCCGGTGTGCACGGCAGATGGAAGCGTCTTCGATTTGATGTGAGTGCCTAGGAGTTGCTTCTTGGATAACTTATTGGTAGGAGATCTGAGAAGGTAGGGATTCTTATTATTTTTTTGCTTCTGAATGTAGGAGCATAATACCATATATTAAAAAATTCGGGAAGCATCCGGTAACTGGAGCAGCACTTAAGCAGGAGGATCTAATTCCTCTCACTTTCCACAAGAACACAGACGGTGAGTTAAATCTATGGCATGAAAAAGTCGATGTAGCCTGAACCAAATAGAACTGCTTGAACAGTAGTAAATTCCTTTGATGTTAGTTGATCTTCTGGTGTCAATATGTTAATATTTACTCTTTCCGTGCAGGAGAGTTCCAGTGTCCTGTTTTGAATAAAGTTTTTACAGAATTCACACATATAGTTGCTGTAAAGACTACCGGGAACGTCTTCTGTTATGAGGTGGGCTTTAGACTTTGGTTAGCTTATATAATAGTGTTTTTCAAGTGGTCAATTTGGTATGCTCGTAGCTGATTGATTATTGCTTTGAGTTCATAGGCAGTCCAGGAGCTTAACATTAAGCCGAAGAATTGGAAAGAGTTGCTAACCGATGAGCCCTTCGCACGAAAGGACTTGATAACAATTCAGGTAGCTGTCTGGAAGGACAATATATATTACTCATTCTCTTATTGACAATTAATACCCTAGCCTAATGCTGTTTGCCTTCTGAACTTCTGTAGAATCCAAACGCGCTTGATACCAAGGTCCTAGGGCAATTTGATCATGTTAGACAAGGCCTGAAACTTGATGATGAAGGTTCAATTATGCATCCTCTTTCCCTTTTACTTACTTTGTGTTGGCTGTTTTGTATCTAACATATGTAATCTTTCCTTTTGATGTAGATTTACTTATGTAGTCTGACTATCCAACTTCTGTGCAGAGTTGCAGCGGATGAAAGATGATCCAACCTACAACATAAATGTTGCCGGTGATCTTAAGCAAATGATGAAGGAACTTGGGACTGAAAAAGGAAAATTAGCTTTTCTGCATGGTGGTGGAGGACAGAAAGCTCAAAAGGAAAGAGCTGCCGCACTGGCTGTCCTTTTAGCAAAAGAAGAGAAGAGTGACTCAAAATTGAGCAAAGAACCTAAACCTCCTCAAGCATTCAGTGTTGTGGATGCTGCTTCGGCTTCTGTTCATGGCAGAAGCGCAGAAGCAGCAAAATCTGGCACTGCTGAGAAAACTGCTGCCAGAATTGCTATGCACAGGGCAGGGGATCGGAATCCTATAAATGCTAAATTGGTATACTCTCATCTCATCTTCATGTCCTATATTTATATAGACCTTTTGTTACTTGTGCAGTTGGTGTTTGTCTTATGGAGTTGATTTGGTGATTTCAGGTTAAAAGTCGTTACACTACTGGAGCAGCTTCACGCTCTTTCACATCGACTTCCTATGATCCTGTTACCAAAAATGAATATGAGTATGTTAAAGTTGAAAGGAATCCAAAAAAGAAAGGATATGTTCAGTTGCATACCACCCATGGTGATTTGAATTTGGAGCTTCATTGTGATATTACTCCTCGGACATGTGAAAACTTCCTAACACATTGTGAAAATGGCTACTACAATGGTCTTATCTTCCATCGTAGCATCAAGTATGTTCTCCTATTCTATTAGCCGTATCTAAATCCTGTCCGCTCAATCATTCCCTTCTTTATACATGATATGGCTATATATCTAAATGTTCTTCGGTTTGATCATTACCTTTTTACAGAAACTTTATGATTCAAGGAGGTGATCCAACTGGCACAGGAAGTGGAGGGGAGTCCATATGGGGTCAACCTTTCAAGGATGAATTGAATTCAAAGCTGCTACATTCAGGAAGAGGTGTTGTCAGCATGGCGAATTCTGGGCCCCATACCAATGGGTCGCAGTTTTTCATCTTATACAAGTCCGCGGCACATTTAAATTTCAAACATACAGTGTTTGGCATGGTGGTTGGTGGTCTGCACAATCTTTCAGCAATGGAAAAGGTTCCTGTTGATGATGACGACCGCCCATTGGTTAGTATGATTGTTCTAGTTCCATCTGCATTTTTTTACTTTGCTTTAAAAATGAAAATACCTTGTAGTTTTTCGCAAACAAGATATTGTGGCCACAATACGTTGGCCATTAAACTTTGGCACAGCTGCAGTATACTTGTCTTTTGAGCACTATATGTTCCATACCTTTTTAGGTATAATTGTTGTATTGTGTTAAGCATAGTTGTTTTTTCACTGGACAAAAACATCTGAACGTGGTATTCCTGCTTTTCAACTTTGTTAACAGGAGGAAATAAAGTTACTGAAAGTTAGTGTATTTGTGAATCCTTACACGGAACCCGACGAGGAAGAAGAAAAGGCAAAGGAGGAGGAGAAGAACAAGGATGAAGATCATGTAATGCTGCTTTGCATCTTGTTTCAGTTAGATTCCAGTGCCTCTTTGCATTTATTTATGTCTGATGGTTTTAACATTTTGTTTGCATTAATTCAGGATAAGGTGGGATCATGGTATAGCAACCCAGGGACTGGTGTTTCTGCTTCAGCAAGTGCTGGTGGTGGAGTTGGCAAGTATCTCAAGGCTCGGACAGCTGGCTCTGCTGATGCCACCGGAAATGCCGCCGCAGCAGATGATTCAAGCAAGAAGAGAAAAGCGAGTGCTCCTAGCGTAGAATTCAAAGATTTCTCTGGATGGTAGATGCCATGTACAAGTGAATCCCCCCCTTGCTTCTCGGAAGAAACGGCCAGTGGAAACTTTGTAACATTTGGGCATTGCTCGCTCACGTTATGATGATATTGTATTAGCTGTCCAGAGTGCCCAAGGTCTCATAGCTCACAGTTCACACCAGATTTTTCAGAATCCACAGCTCAACCAAACACACCCATTCAGTGCTGGAGTTTGAATCTCCAGTGGTCTATGTATGAACTACTATTATACTCCCTCCGTCCCAAAATAAGTGACTCAAAAATGACTCAACTTTATACTAACTTTAGTACAAAGTTGAGTCACTTTTGAGTCACTTATTTTGGGACGGAGGGAGTACATGAAAACCTTGAAGCCTTAGTGAAACACAATTGTCTGTGGAGCAAGAGCCGCATTAACATTTATGTGTAATACGTATGTGCGCACACAGATCTTGTGTTAGTATGTTAGCAGTTCAGAGTTTCAGTCATCCACTCAGAATCATGTTATTATTGTGACTCAGAATCATGATATTAGCGGCTGATGCTATTTTGCGCATTCATAGGCTGTGCTATATTTTGCTGCATATGAGTAAAAGTAACTGAGTAGTGTTCACCTACAAAAACCTATCAATATTGTTGTGTTGGTGTTAATGTGTTATGAACCAACCTAAACACATAATTTAGATACTCAAGTACGGAGGGCTAGCCCTGGAGCACTGCACAGATATGTGGCTAAACCAGAATTTTTTGAAACATGGCTAAACCAGAACGAGATCATAGAAAGTTGCAGTAACTACTAAACTCATCACCAGTCCAAAAGAAAACTAAACTCTATCATACTTATTATTCATCTTGCAGAACATGTTCACCCCAGGTGAACACACAGCCACCAGATAAACCCTTGAAAGGACTTAACGTCGACCTGTACAGTGCATAGAATCGGCCATTTGATGAACTAATAAGTAGCAAAAGAAGATCAAATCCTGTCCGGCTCAAAAAGCTGAAATGAAACTAGACTCCGAACAACTACTCTGCCAGCTCCTTACTTTTATTCAGAACTACGCACGCTTGAGCAAAACGACCAGAATAGACGCGATGGCCAGGAGCACGAAGGACGACGGGCCATTTGTGAAATCCTTCTTGGTGTTGATGATCAGGGTCTTCAACCTCCCCTTGCTCTGGCCCTCGTCCGACGTGGCCACCAGGTCCTGCATGATGCTTGAAAGATTCGTCACCATCTCCGACATGAACGCCTTCATCTTCTGAATGTAGTCACTGAATGCGTCTCCTGGCGAGACGACACCATTGCTGCTCTGCGAGCTCTCAGCGTCGCTCTGCTCAGCTTCGTCAGTGACACTGGATGACTCACTGAGGTCTGAGAACGGGAAGGTATATGAACCAAGTTATTGCTTATACTTGTCTAATGGTTAACTGAATTAGATGTATTAAATGATGAATGGGCGCTTACTTGTCTTGTAAAACTCCACAAGTTCCTTGTTCTTCATCACAGCTTCCCAGACATTCTTATCAGAAGCAAGCGAAGCAACAACATTCTGCAGCGCAAGTAGAACCCATGCTTCAGGTAAATAAACAACAATGGGTTGTTTGCACTTAATGCCAACTAGAGTTGCATGAATTAGAAAAAAGGCAGACATTATGCCAATATATGAAATCAAGTTATCTTCTGATGCTAACAGGAAGAAATGAAAAAAACCATAACTCCACAACACATCATTAGGCTGACCTTGCCTTGACACCTTCACTACAGGTTAGAGCTGAGTTACCTGAGCTTCAGGACTCTCCTGTAGCATGGTGAAGGCTTCAATAACACGTGCAGACGAGGATCCAGAGGCAACGGACAAATTGTCATGCTTCTCTTCATGCTTAGATGCTTCTGAATGATGATCCTGAAATGTTTCCTGAGCAACCTTTGTAGGATCATCAAGGCCATCATGCGAGATATGTGTCTTGGAGATATCCAGGCAGGCACCATGGGATTCAATCTTGGCACTGGTTACATGAACACAAGTCATCAGTTTGTTAGTAAAACATCTGGCACACGAGCCAAATGCCCAAAGCGGCATACATAAGAGCTGAAAGGTACAATAAGGAAACTAATCAAATACAGAATGGTATGACAGGTTG
Organism: Secale cereale; assembly: GCA_902687465.1. Taxonomy (NCBI): domain Eukaryota; kingdom Viridiplantae; phylum Streptophyta; class Magnoliopsida; order Poales; family Poaceae; genus Secale; species Secale cereale. The sequence goes on along the minus strand of LR738715.1, from coordinate 122,507,812 downwards.
GAAGAACAACTCTACATGACTGACATATTGAGATATTTTTAGGGTTTGGAGGCAATCCTTTCAGAACATGCAATGGAAATCCTAAAAGCATTGGTGATTTTCCGTGAATCAAAATTCTGATGGCACGATTCCAGCAAAAGAGCACCTGGGAACAGGAACATCACAGATAAACATGAAGGGTGCCTAAACTTTAAAAAATCTCGAATCTATCGGAAAATGATGAACGCTCCTGATATACCAATTTTGTCTTACACCGAACAACAGATAAGAACAATCTACTGAAAAGGAAAAACAGAACAGAGTCAACCACCATATAGGGCTCTGTCACTGCCTAACAACCAGGCGTGCAATCGCATCAGTTTGCAACCAACACTTCATGGACATGAACCATATCTATCAAACTATCACCAGTTTTGCGGCATAATTAATCAATCTGGTAAAACATGACAAGTAATTAGGAAAGTTTAGCGCTGCGCACATCTCGAAGGCGTCCCTGAGGTCGAGGGTGGCGGCCATGGCCTCGTCGTGGGAGGGCACGGGGCCGAACACCTCGCGGTCGGGGATGTACCAGTCGTCGAAGGTGGTGGCCGTGGACGCGGGGCGGGTGTCGGCCGCGGCGGCGGAGGAGGAGGGCAGGACGGAGCGGCGGGCGTTCGAGGCGGAGCGGTAGCCGCCGATGAAGGCGGCCCTGGCGGCCGCGCGGATCCCCATGCTCCCGCCTCCCATCGCCTCCGATCTCTCTCAAGCTCTGCGGGAGAACCGACTCGATCGATCAAAGCCCGGGGAGAATGGCGGCGAGAGGGTATTTATTAATAGCCGCGGAGGGTCAGGGAAGGTCGCTTGGGGATTAGAGGGGCGCCGCGGGATCTGGGCCGTTGATCCTGGAACGGACGGGTGATGGGGTGGGGCGCGGTGCACGAGGGGGGCGTCCACGTTGAGTCCTTGCGCAACACGGGTGTAACCCCTTTTGCTGATACGCGGCGGGCAGTTAGTTGGGTAGGGAATCACGCCGCTTATCTCAAACAGCCCAAAATCACCGGGCCAAACTGGAGTACGCATTATTTGTACTACTCACACTGTTTCTAAATATAAGATTTTTTTAGATATTTTATTTAAAACCAACAACATACGGATATATATCGACATATTTTAGAGTGTAAATTCACTTATGTTACTATGTATGTAGTCTATATCGAAATCTCTAAAAGGACTTGTAGTACATAAACGAAGGGAGTATATTGGAGCGGTAGTAAATACGGTGTCCCGTGTACATGTCGAAGCATAAGAGAATCTACAGTCACGCACCCCATACTCCCTTCTAAGGGCATTTTTAATGGCGACTCGGGCTCGGTGGGTGGCGACCTCCGGAGCAGCGAGGCGACGACGGTCGCCGTGGTCGGCGCGGAGGCTTGGCTAGGCGTCGACGCGTGGTGCAAGTGGTGGCGCGGCTTCGGTCGTGCGGTCTACTGGTCGGTCTCCATCCTGGGGATTTGGATCTGCCAGGTCTGCTCCTTGATCTGCGAGCTCTGGGCTGGCGGCTCGGGAGGGGTGATGTCGGCGGCTGGAGGTGCACGGATGGTGCGGCCGTGGTGGATGCACGGGGTGCAGAGCTCGTCTGGCTTCTGCAGGCCTGACGTCGGGGAGGCTCACTGCTGGGCAGTGTGCGTTTTGCTGGCGGCGTGGTAGGTGGTGGCCCTGCGCAACGATTGGCGTGCTCGCTGTGTTGGGGATACGCGGTCCAATGGAGGCACCAGTCGGACTTGGTCGGCTACGCATGAGGGGTTTGCTTCGGGTGAACACTTGGCTGGTGCCCGTGACCAGCGGCAACGGCGCCCACGGGCGTCGCTATCCTTCTTGGAGGCGTCGTCGTAAATCTACACATCCCATACTCCCGGATCAAGATCTTCAGGTGAAAGCCAAGATCCCGTTGTAGGGTCGGGCAGTGGCGTCGTCTTCAACGTCGTTTTCCCTCTTTAGGGCTTCGTCTTGAAGATATCAATCCCCATTGGTGCTTCCTTCGGGCTGGACGTGCATGGTGACTTCTGTGGCAACGATGCCGAAGGGAAGCGATGTCGGAGACGTGGCATTGGTAGAGGTAGTGGGCTCTTCTCCATGTGTCCCTGGGATTGTCTCGACTATTTTGTTGTTGTGAAGTCCAAGCTCTGGTGGTGGGGCCCGAGTGGCATACGATGACACGCGACAGGTGGTCCGTTAGGTGATCTTCTGCGATGCCAACCTTGCCCGGTTCTTTGTAGCTATCCGTCGGAGTCGGAGTTGTGTTGTCATAGTTGTTGATCCGCCTTGTGAGTTAACTGTGGTTCTGCAGCCAATAGGGTTGTTTCTTTTCTTCTTTGATCTTCGGATCGTCACCATGTTGTTTTTCTACTGCTTTCTGCTAAATCAATATCAAGCCATCAATTTGTGGATCTTTTTTAAAATAATGGCGACCCGCAAATTTCCTCATGTATCCATCCGTGGATAGGGTGACCAATTCGTGAACAGGACATCCATCCCGATGCGTTTTTGACCTTTTTGGCTCCTTGTGCTCGTCGGCGTCCTTGTTGCTTCGGTCCCGGCGACCGAGATCTGCACTATCATTCGGATCCTGGCTCGCCTGGACCCTCGGTCACCATCACATCCTCCACCGCTTCTCATTCCGCCAAGCCGCCCAGCCGCCCACATCTGTGCCCTGTATGTCCCTCCGCCGCTGTCGGGCCAGTGGGACTGGGGATACCTAGGCCCGTCTACCTTTGGCCCAGGACGCGACGCATTCCAAGGACCTAGCAAGGAGCCTCCCAACAGGCGTTGTTGGTAAGATCCTTTGCCGGGACCAGGCCTGGCGAGATCCCCCCACGGGAGGCGGGCGTCTTCAGCAGGCTAGGCGGATTCACCAAGAGCCTCGCGAGGCAGCCTCCCGAGGCACCTCCCTTGAGGTGCCCAAGGCAGGCGTCGCTTGGCTCGGTCGCGCTGCCTCATGCCCATCGTTGGGTGACGTGCGAGGCGACGAACGGCGCTAGAGGCCATGCCAGCAGGCGCGGATGAGGAGGATTGCCCCTTTTGTGCTAAGGGAGCAAGGCCAACACGCTGGTTCCCACAACAACCCCCAAAGGTTGCTCGATCGGTGCAAGAAGACCAAGACGGCGACCGCGCAGGGCGGAGGTCATCACCGAGCCCACCGGTGCTTCATGGATGGAGGCTTTGCAGGCGAAGACCACATTTTGTCAGGATACACTGCTCCCTTGTCCCCCTTCAAAATTACCGTTGTGTGGCAACCCTTCCCGCCACTCTTTTCGGGGGAAGAGGACAATTCCGGATATAGAAGGAGGGCAAGGTCCTGCTGTAGAGGGGATCGATCCACCGACCGCCCAAAACCCTAGATCTTGTAATAACCTTCTCTGACCAGAGCAATCCCAAACCAAGCAGGAGTAGGGTTTTACACCACAAGGTGGCCCGAACCTGGGTAATTGTTGTGTCTGTTGGGGAACGTAGCAGAATTCAAAAAAATTCTACGCTTGACCAAGATCAATCTAAGGAGTCATCTAGCAATGAGGGAGAGGGGAGTGCATCTACATACCCTTGTAGATCGCGAGCGGAAGCATTCAAGAGAACGTGGATGATGGAGTCGTACTCGTCGTGATCCAAATCACCGATGATCCCAGCGCCGAACGGACGACACCTCCGCGTTCAACACACGTATGGTACATCGACGTCTCCTCCTTCTTGATCCAGCAAGGGGGAAGGAGAGGTTGATGGAGATCCAGTAGCAGGACGGCGTGGTGGTGAATGCAATGGTATTTCAGCAGGGCTTCGCCAAGCGCTGCGGGAGGAGGGAGAGGTGTAACGGGAGGGAGAGGGAGGTGCCAGGGGCAAGGGTGCGACTACCCTCCCCCCACTTTATATAGGGGGCCTAGGGGGTGCGCTGGCCCTAGAGATGGGATATCTAGGGGCGGCGGCCTAGGGGGGGGGACTTGCCCCCAAGTCACATGGGGCGCCCCCACCCCTAGGGTTCCCAACCCTAGGCGCAGGGGGAGGGCCCAAGGGGGGCGCACCAGCCCATAGTGGGCTGTTTCCCTTCCCCTTTCAGCCCATGGGGCCCTCCGGGATAGGTGGCCCCACCCGGTGGACCCTCGGGACCCTTCCGGTGGTCCCGATACACTACCGGTGACCCCCGAAACTCTCCCGATGGCCGAAACTGGACTTCCTATACATAATTCTTTACCTCCGGACCATTTCGGAACTCCTCGTGACGTCCGGGATCTCATCCGGGACTCCGAACAACATTCGGGTTAGCGCATGCATATATCTCTACAACCCTAGCGTCACCGAACCTTAAGTGTGTAGACCCTACGAGTTCGGAGACACGTAGACATGACCGAGATGACTCTCCGGTCAATAACCAACAGCGGGACCTGGATACCCATGTTGGTACCCACATGTTCCTCGATGATCTTATCGGATGAACCACGATGTCAAGGATTCAATCAATCCCGTATACAATTCCCTTTGTCTATCGGTATAGTACCTGCCCGAGATTCGATCGTCGGTATACCGATACCTTGTTCAATATCGTCATGGCAAGTCTCTTTACTCGTTCCGTAATACATTATCCTGTGACCAACACCTTAGTCACATTGAGCTCATTGTGATGATGTCTTACCGAGTGGGCCCAGAGATACATCTCCGTCATACGGAGTGACAGATCTCAGTTTCGGTTCGTGCCAACTCAACAGATGCTTTCGGAGATACCCTTTGCGTACCTTTATAGCCACCCAGTTACGTTGTGACGTTTGGCACACCCAAAGTATTCCTACGGTATCCGGGAGTTGCACAACCTCATGGTCTAAGGAAAAGATACTTGACATTGGAAAAGCTTTAGCATTACGAACTACACGATCTTGTGCTAGGCTTAGGATTGGGTCTTGTCCATCACATCATTCTCCTAATGATGTGATCTCGTTATCAATGACATCCAATGTCCATGGTCAGGAAACCGTAACCATCTGTTGATCAACGAGCTAGTAACTAGAGGTTTACCAAGGACACGTTGTGGTATATGTATTCACACATGCATCACTGTTTCCGGATAATACAATTCAAGCATGAATAACAGACAATTATCATGAACAAGGAAATATAATAATAACCATTTTATTATTGCCTCTAGGGCATATTTACAATAGTCTCCCACTTGCACTAGAGTCAATAATCTAGTTACATTGTGATGAGAACACCCATAGAGTTCTGGTGTTGATCATGTTTTGCTCGCGGAAGAGGTTTAGTCAACGGATCTGCGACATTCAGATCCGTATGCACTTTACAAATATCTATGTCTCCATCTTGAATATAATTCCGGATGGAGTTGAAACGGCGCTTGATGTGCTTGGTCTTCTTGTGAAACCTGGGCTCCTTGGCAATGACAATAGCTCTAGTGTTGTCACAGAAGAGAGTCATCGGGCCTGACGCGCTTGGAATGACTCCTAGGTCGGTGATGAACTCCTTCATCCAGACTCCTTCCTACGCTGCTTCGCAAGCAGCTATGTACTCCGCTTCACATGTAGAATGCGCCACGACGCTTTGCTTGCAACTGCACCAGCTGACTGCCCCACCATTCAAAATATACATGTATCCGGTTTCTGACTTGGAGTCATCCAGATCTGTGTCGAAGCTAGCATCGACGTAACCCTTTACGACGAGCTCTTCGTCACCTCCATAAACGAGAAACATATCCTTAGTCCTTTTCAGGTACTTCAGGATGTTCTTGACCGTTGTCCAGTGTTCCATACCGGGATCACTTTGGTACCTCCCTACCAAACTTATGGCAAGGTTCACATCAGGTCTGGTACACAGCATGGCATACATAATAGAACCTATGGCTGAGGCATAGGGGATGACACTCATCTTTTCTCTATCTTCTGCCGTGGTCGGGGATTGAGCTATGCTCAATCTCATACCTTGCAATACAGGCAAGAACCCTTTCTTGGACTGATCCATATTGAACTTCTTCAATATCTTATCAAGGTATGTGCTTTGTGAAAGACCAATGAGGCTTCTCGATCTATCTCTATAGATCTTGATGCCTAATATGTAAGCAGCTTCTCCAAGGTCCTTCATTGAAAAACTCTTATTCAAGTAGGCCTTTATGCTCTCCAAGAATTCTACATCATTTCCCATCAGCAATATATCATCCACATATAATATGAGAAATGCTACAGAGCTCCCACTCACTTTCTTGTAAATACAGGCTTCTCCCCAAGTCTGTATAAACCCAAACGCTTTGATCACATCATTAAAGCGAATGTTCCAACTCCGAGATGCTTGCACCAGCCCATAGATTGAGCGCTGGAGCTTGCATACCTTGTTAGCATTCTCAGGATCGACAAAACCTTCCGGCTGCATCATATACAGTTCTTCCTTGAGGAAGCTATTAAGGAATGCCATTTTGATGTCCATTTGCCATATCTCATAATCATAGAATGCGGCAATTGCTAACATGATTCGGACGGACTTCAACATCGCTACGGGAGAGAAAGTCTCGTCGTAGTCAATCCCTTGAACTTGTCGATAACCTTTAGCGACAAGTCGAGCCTTATAGATGGTCACATTACCATCTGCGTCAGTCTTCTTCTTAAATATCCATTTATTTTCTATGGCGTGCCGATCATCGGGCAAGTCCACCAAAGTCCATACTTTGTTTTCATACATGGATCCTATCTCGGATTTCATGGCTTAAAGCCATTTGTTGGAATCCGGGCCCGCCAGCGCTTCTTCATAGTTCAAAGGTTCACCGTTGTCTAACAACATGATTTCCATGACAGGGTTGCCGTACCACTCTGGTGCGGAACGTGTCCTTGTGGACCTTCGAAGTTCAGTAGTAACTTGATCTAAAGCTTCATGATCATCATCATTAACTTCCTCCCTAGTCGGTGCAGGCACCTCACGAACAACTTCCTGCGCTGCGCTACTTTCCGGTTCGGAAGGGGTGACTGTCACCTCATCAAGTTCCACTTTCCTCCCACTTACTTCTTTCGAGAGAAACTCTTTCTCCAGAAAGGATCCATTCTCGGCAACGAAGACCTTGCCTTCGGATCTGAGGTAGAAGGTGTACCCAATAGTTTCCTTTGGGTATTCTATGAAGACGCATTTTTTCGATTTGGGTTCGAGCTTTTCAGGTTGAAGTTTCTTGACATAAGCATCGCAACCCCAAACTTTCAGAAACGACAGGTTAGGTTTCTTGCCAAACCAAAGTTCATACGGTGTCGTCTCAACGGATTTAGATGGCACCCTATTTAAAGTGAATGCGGCAGTCTCTAAAGCATAACCCCAAAAACATAGCGGTAAGTCGGTAAGAGACATCATAGATCGCACCATGTCCAACAGAGTACGATTATGATGTTCGGACACACCATTACGTTGAGGTGTTCCGGGCGGTGTCAATTGTGAAACAATTCCACAGTTCCTTAGGTGCGTGCCAAATTCGTGACTTAAATATTCACCTCCATGATCTGATCGTAAGAACTTTATTTTTCTGTCACGTTGATTCTCGACCTCATTCTGAAATTCCTTGAACTTTTCAAAGGTCTCAGACTTGTGTTTCATCAAGTAGACATACCCATATCTATTTAAGTCATCCGTGAGGGTGAGAACATAACGATAGCCTCCGCGAGCTTCAACACTCATTGGAATGCACACATCGGTATGTATGATTCCCAATAAGTTGGTCGCTCGCTCCATTGTTCCGGAGAACGGAGTCTTGGTCATCTTGCCCAAGAGGCATGGTTCGCACGTGTCAAATGATTCATAATCAAGAGACTCTAGAAGTCCATCTGCATGGAGCTTCTTCATACGTTTGACACCAATATGACCAAGGCGGCAATGCCACAAGTATGTCGGACTATCATTATCAACTTTACATCTTTTGGCATTCACACTATGAATATGTGTAACATCACGTTCGAGATTCATCAAGATTAAAACATTGACCAGCGGGGCATGAGCATAAAACATATCTCTCATATAAATAGAACAACCATTATTCTCAGATTTAAATGAGTAGCCATCTCGCATTAAACGAGATCCAGATACAATGTTCATGCTCAAAACTGGTACTAAATAACAATTATTAAGGTATAAAACTAATCCCGAGGGTAGATGTAGAGGTAGCGTGCTGACGGCGATCACATCGACCTTGGAACTATTCCCAACGCGCATCGTCACCTCGTCCTTCGCCAGTCTCCGCTTATTCCGCAGCTCCTCCTTTGAGTTACAAATGTGAGCAACTGCACCGGTATCAAATACTTAGGAGCTACTACGAGCGATGGTAAGGTACACATCAATAACATGTATATCATATATACCTTTGACGTTGCCGGCCTTCTTATCTGCTAAGTATTTGGGGCAATTCCGCTTCCAGTGACCCGTTCCCTTGCAATAAAAGCACTCAGTCTCACGCTTGGGTCCATTCTTTGGCTTCTTCCCGGCAACTGGCTTACCGGGTGCGGCAACTCCTTTGCTGTCCTTCTTGAAGTTCTTCTTACCCTTGCCTTTCTTGAACTTAGTGGTTTATTCACCATCAACACTTGATGTTCTTTCTTGATATCCACCTCCGCTGATTTCAGCATTGAATACACCTTGGGAATGGACTTCTCCATCCCTTGCATATTGAAGTTCATCACGAAGCTCTTGTAGCTAGGTGGGAGCGAATGAAGGATTCTGTCAACTACCGCTTCGTCGGGGAGGTTAATTCCCAACTGAGACAAGCGGTTGTGCAACCCAGACAATTTGAGTATGTGCTCGCTGACAGAACTATTCTCCTCCATCTTACAACAATAGAATGCATCGGAGACGTCATATCTCTCGACTCGTACATGAGCTTGGAAAACCATTTTCAGCTCTTGGAACATCTCATATGCTCTGTGGTGCTCAAAACGCTTTTGGAGCCCCGATTCTAAGCTATGAAGCATGCCGCATTGGACCAGGGAGTAATCATCACAGCGTGACTGCCAGGCGTTCATAACGTCTTGGGCTGCTGGGAAAACGGGTGCATCACCTAGCGGTGCTTCAAGGACATATGATTTCTTGGCAGCTATGAGGATAATCCTCAAGTTACGGACCCAATCCGTATAGTTGCTACCCTCGTCTTTCAGCTTGGTTTTCTCTAGGAACACGCTGAAGTTGAGGGCAACATGAGCGTGGGCCATTGGATCTACAAGACATATTGTAAAGATTTTAGACTAGGTTCATGACAATTTAGTTCATCTAAACAAATTTAATGAACTCCCACTCAGATAGACATCTCTCTAGTCATCTAAGTGATACATGATCCGAATCGACTAGGCCGTGTCCGATCATCACGTGAGACAGACTAGTCATCAATGGTGAACATCTTCATGTTGATCGTATCTTCTATACGACTCATGTTCGACCTTTGGATCTTTCGTGTTCCAAGGCCATGTCCGTACATGTTAGGCTCGTCAAGTGAACCCTAAGTATATTGCGTGTGTAAATCTGGCTTACACCCGTTGTATGCGAACGTTAGAGCCTATCACACCCGATCATCACGTGGTGCTTCGGAACAACGAACCTTAGCAACAGTGCACAGTTAGGGGGAACACAATTCTTGAAAAAAAAATAGTGAGAGATCATCTTATTTACTACCGTCGTTCTAAGCAAATAAGATGTATAAACATGATAAACATCACATGCAATCAAATAGTGGCCAATATCATCTTGCTCCTTTGATCTTCATCTTCGGGGCTCCATGATCATCATCATCACCGGCATGACACCATGATCTCCATCATCATGATCTACATCATCGTGTCTTCATGAAGTCGTCTCGCCAAACATTACGTCTACTACTATGGCTAATTTTTAGCAATAAGGTAAAGTAATTACATGGCGTTATTGAGTGACACGCAGGTCATACAAAAAATAAGACAACTCCTATGGCTCCTGCCGGTTGTCATACTCATTGACATGCAAGTCGTGATTCCTATAACAAGAACATGATCAATCTCATACATCACATATATCATTCATCACATCTTTTGGCCATATCACATCACTCGGCACATGCTGCAAGAACAAGTTAGACGTCCTCTAATTGTTGTTGCAAGTTTTATGTGGCTGCTATAGGTTTCTAGCAAGAACGTTTCTTACCTACGCCAAAACCATAACGTGATATGCCAATTTCTATTTACCCTTCATAAGGACCCTTTTCATCGAATCCGATCCGACTAAAGTGGGAGAGACTGTCACCCGCTAGCCACCTTATGCAACTAGTGCATGTCAGTCGGTGGAACCTGTCTCACGTAAGCGTACGTGTAAGGTCGGTCCGGGCCGCTTCATCCCACGATGCCGCCGAATCAAGATAAGACTAGTAGCGACAATAGAATTGAACAAATCTATGCCCACAACTACTTTGTGTTCTACTCGTGCAAGATACTACGCATAGACCTAGCTCAGATGCCACTGTTGGGGAACATAGCAGAATTCAAAAAAATTCTACGCTTCACCAAGATCAATCTAAGGAGTCATCTAGCAACGAGGGAGAGGGGAGTGCATCTACATACCCTTGTAGATCGCGAGCGGAAGCGTTCAAGAGAACATGGATGATGGAGTCGTACTCGTCGTGATCCAAATCACCGAAGATCCCAGCGCCGAACAGATGGCACCTCCGCGTTCAACACACGTACGGTACAGTGACGTCTCCTCCTTCTTGATTTAGCAAGGGGGGAGGAGAGGTTGATGGAGATCCAGCAGCACGACGGCGTGGTGGTGAATGCAACGGTATTTCAGCAAGGCTTCGCCAAGCGCTGCGGGAGGAGGGAGAGGTGTAACGGGAGGGAGAGGGAGGCGCCAGGGGCAAGGGTGCGGCTACCCTCCCTCCCCCCACTTTATATAGGGGGCCCAGGGGGTGCGCCGGCCCTAGAGATGGGATCTCTAGGGGGGCGGCGGCCTAGGGGGACTTGCCCCCCTAGTCACATGGGGCGCCCCCACCCCTAGGGTTCCCAACCCAAGGCGCAGGGGGAGGGACCAAGGGGGGCGCACCAGCCCACTATGGGCTGGTTCCCTTCCCCTTTTAGCCCATGGGGCCCTCCGGGATAGGTGGCCCCACTCAGTGGACCCCCAGGACCCTTCCGGTGGTCCCGGTACACTACCAGTGACCCCCGAAACTCTCCCGATGGCCGAAACAGGAGTTCCTATACATAATTATTTACCTCCGGACCATTCCGAAACTCCTTGTGACGTCCAGGATCTCATTCAGGACTCCGAATAAATTCGGGTTACCGCATGCACATATCTCTACAACCCTAGCGTCACCGAACCTTAAGTGTGTAGACCCTACAGGTTCGGGAGACACGTAGACATGACCGAGACGACTCTCCGGTCAATAACCAACAGCGGGACCTGGATACCCATGTTGGTTCCCACATGTTCCTCGATGATCTTATCGGATGAACCACGATGTCAAGGATTCAATCAATCCGGTATACAATTCCCTTTGTCTATCGGTATAGTACTTGCCCGAGATTCGATCGTCGGTATACCGATACCTTGTTTAATCTCGTCATGGCAAGTCTCTTTACTCGTTCTGTAATACATCATCCCATGACCAACACCTTAGTCGCATTGAGCTCATTGTGATGATGTCTTACCGAGTGGGCCCAGAGATACCTCTCCGTCATACGGAGTGACAAATCCCAGTCTCGGTTCGTGCCAACTCAATAGATGCTTTCGGAGATACCCTTTGCGTACCTATATAGCCACCCAGTTACGTTGTGACGTTTGACACACCCAAAGTATTCCTACGGTATCCGGGAGTTGCACAACCTCATGGTCTAAGGAAAAGATACTTGACATTGGAAAAGCTTTAGCATTACGAACTACACGATCTTGTGCTAGGCTTAGGATTGGGTCTTGTCCATCACATCATTCTCCTAATGATGTGATCTCGTTATCAATGACATCCAATGTCCATGGTCAGGAAACCGTAACCATATGTTGATCAACGAGCTAGTAACTAGAGGTTTACCAAGGACATGTTGTGGTCTATGTATTCAACATGCATCACTGTTTCCGGATAATACAATTCAAGCATGAATAACAGACAATTATCATGAACAAGGAAATATAATAATAACCATTTTATTATTGCCTCTAGGGCATATTTCCAACAGTGTCGCCGGCCTACTCCCGCTCGCACGCCCTCTCCGTAGCCTCTTCGTGGAAGTAGCTAGGAAGGATATGGCGATGGAACGAGCGCACCCGAGTGTTCAAACCTTTGGGTCCCCGGAGCCCGTTTTCCAACAACCACTTCGTTGCTCGTGCGTTTGGCATCGCTCCCATTTGTGTGGTCATGGTTTAGGCCTATGTCTGACTTCTTCGACAATTTGTGCTTCGAAGGCTTTGGGATTGCTCAGAGTCTGGCCAGGGCGAAACCTTTGACTTTTTGCTGGCGACGACAACCGAGGGTGTCGTCCCCTTCCGATGTTGGGGAACGTAGCAGAATTTTAAAATTTTCTATGCATCATCAAGATCAATCTATGGAGTCATCTAGCAACGAGGGAGAGGGGAGTGCATCTACATACCCTTGTAGATCGCGAGCGGAAGCGTTCAAGAGAACGGGGATGATGGAGTCGTACTCGTTGTGATCCAAATCAGTGATGATCCTAGCGCCGAACGGACGGAACCTCCGCGTTCAACACATGTATGAAGCGGAAACGTCTCCTCCTTCTTCATCCAGCAAGGGGGGAGGAGAGGTTGATGGAGATCCAGCAACACGACGGCGTGATGGTGGAAGCAGCGGGATTCCAGCAGGGCTTCGCCAAGCACAACTGGAGGAGGAAGGGGTGTCACGGGAGGGAGGGGTAGGCGCCAGGGCTTAGGGTGCGGCTGCCCTCCCTCCCCCCACTATATATAGGGCCCCTAGGGGGGCGCCAGCCCTAGAGATCAAATCTCTAGGGGGGGGGGGGAGGCGGCCAAGGGGGGAAACTTGCCCCCCCAAGCAAGTGGGGCGCCCCCCACCCCAAGGGTTTCCAACCCTAGGCACAGGGGGAGGCCCAAGGAGGGCGCACCACCCCACCAGGGGCTGGTTCCCTTCCCCTTTCAGCCCATGGGGCCCTCCGCGATGGGTGGTCCCACCCGGTGGACCCCCGGGACCCTTCCGGTGGTCCCGGTACAATACCGGTGACCCCCGAAACTTTCCCGGTGGCCGAAACTGGACTTCCTATATATAAATCTTTACCTCTGGACCATTCCGAAACTCCTCGTGACGTCCGGGATCTCATGCGGGACTCGGAACAACTTTCGAGTTACCACATACTTATATCTCTACAACCCTAGCGTCACCGAACCTTAAGTGTGTAGACCCTACGGGTTCGGGAGACACGTAGAAATGATCGAGATGACTCTCCGGCCAATAACCAACAGCGGGATCTGGATACCCATGTTGGCTCCCACATGCTCCACGATAATCTCATCGGATGAACCACGATGTCAAGGATTCAATCAATCCCGTATACGATTCCCTTTGTCTATCGGTATAATACTTGCCCGAGATTCGATCGTCGGTATACCGATACCTTGTTCAATCTCGTCATGGCAAGTATCTTTACTCGTTCTGTAACACATCATCCCGTGACCAACCCCTTAGTCACATTGAGCTCATTATGATGATGTCTTACCGAGTGGGCCCAGAGATACCTCTCCGTCATACGGAGTGACAAATCCCAGTCTCGGTTCGTGCCAACCCTGTTGGAAATATGCCCTAGAGGCAATAATAAATTGGTTATTATTATATTTCCTTGTTCATGATAATTGTTTATTATCCATGCTAGAATTGTATTGATAGGAAACTCAGATACATGTGTGGATACATAGACAAACAACATGTCCCTAGTAAGCCTCTAGTTGACTAGCTCGTTGATCAACAGATGGTCATGGTTTCCCGACCATGGACATTGGATGTCGTTGATAACGGGATCACATCATTAGGAGAATGATGTGATGGACAAGACCCAATCCTAAGCCTAGCACAGACCGTGTAGTTCGTATGCTAAATCTTTTCTATATGTCAAGTATCTTTTCCTTAGACCATGAGATTGTGCAACTCCCGGATACCGTAGGAATGCTTTGGGTGTACCAAACGTCACAACGTAACTGGGTGGCTATAAAGGTGCACTACAGGTATCTCCGAAAGTGTCTGTTGGGTTGGCACGAATCGAGACTGGGATTTGTCACTCCGTATGACGGAAAGGTATCTCTCTGGGCCCACCCGGTAGGACATCATCATAATGTGCACAATGTGATCAAGGAGTTGATCACGGGATGATGTGTTACAGAACGAGTAAAGAGACTTGCCGGTAATGAGATTGAACGAGGTATCGGTATACCAACGATCATATCTCGGGCAAGTACTATGCCGATAGACAAAGGGAATTGTATACGGGATTGATTGAATCCTTGACATAGTGGTTCATCCAATGAGATCATCGTGGAGCGTGTGGGAGCCAACATGGGTATCCAGATCCCGCTGTTGGTTATTGACCAGAGAGTTGTCTCGGTCATGTCTACATGGTTCCCGAGCCCGTAGGGTCTACACACTTCAGGTTCGATGACGCTAGGATTATAGGGAAAGTATGTACGCGGTTACCGAATGTTGTTCGGAGTCCCAGATGAGATCTCGGACATCACGAGGAGTTCCGGAATGGTCCGGAGGTAAAGATTCATATATGGTAAGTCCCCTTTTGGTCACCGGAAAAGTTTCGGGCGCTATCGGTAGCGTACCGGGACCACCGGGAGGGTCCCGGGGGTCCACCGGGTGGGGTCACCGGCCCCAGAAGGCTGCGTGGGCCAAGTGTGGGAGGGGACCAGCCCCAGGTGGGCTGGTGCGCCCCCCACCAGGGCCCAAGGTGCCCCAAGAGGGGAAGGGGGCAAACCCTAGGGCAGATGGGCCCTAGGGCCCATTCTGGTGCGCCCCCCTCTCCCTCTCCCCCTCTGGCCGCCACCCCTAGATGGGATCTAGGGTGGACGCACCCCTAGGGGTGGGAAACCCTAAAGGGGGCGCAGCCCCTCCCTTCCCCCTTTATATATGTGAGGTTTGGGGCTGCCCATAACACGATTTGACCTCTATCGCTTGGCGCAACCCTACCTCTCTCCCTCCTCGTCTCCCGCAGCGCTTGGCGAAGCCCTGCTGGAGTCCCGCGCTCCTCCACCACCACCACGCCGTCGTGCTGCTGTTGGATGGAGTCTTCCCCAACCTCCCCCTCTCTCCTTGCTGGATCAAGGCATGGGAGACGTCATCGGGCTGCACGTGTGTTGAACGCGAAGGCGCCGTTGTTCGGCGCTTAGATCGGAATCAACCGCGATCTGAATCGCAGCGAGTACGACTCCTTCATCCGCGTTCTTGCAACGCTTCCGCATCGCGATCTACAAGGGTATGTAGATGCACTCCCCTCCCCCTCGTTGCTAGATTACTCCATAGATAGATCTTGGTGATGCGTAGGATTTTTTTTGATTTTCTGCTACGATCCCCAACAGTGGCATCATGAGCTAGGTCTATGCGTAGTATCTTGTACGAGTAGAACACAAAGTAGTTGTGGCCGTGGATTTGTCAATTTACTTGCCGTTACTAGTCTTATCTTGATTCGGCGGCATCGTGGGATGAAGCGGCCCGGACCAACCTTACATGTACTCTTACGTGAGACAGGTTCCACCGACTGACATGCACTAGTTGCATAAGGTGGCTAGCGGGTGTCTGTCTCTCCCATTTTAGTCGGATCGGATTCGATGAAAAGGGTCCTTATGAAGGGTAAATAGAAATTGGCATATCACGTTGTGGTTTTGGCGTAGGTAAGAAACGTTCTTGCTAGAAACCTATAGCAGCCACGTAAAAACTTGCAACAACAATTAGAGGACGTCTAACTTGTTCTTGCAGCATGTGCCGTGTTATGTGATATGGCCAAAAGGATGTGATGAATGATATATATGTGATGTATGAGATTGATTATGTTCTTGTAATAGGAATCACGACTTGCATGTCGATGAGAATGACAACCGGCAGGAGTCATAGAAGTTGTCTTATTTATTGTATGACCTGCGTGTCACTGAATAACGCCATGTAATTACTTTACTTTATTGCTAAGCGTTAGCCATAGTAGTAGAAGTAATGTTTGGCGAGACGACTTCATGAATACACGATGATGGAGATCATGATGATGGAGATCATGGTGTCATGCCGGTGACGATGATGATCATGGAGCCTCGAAGATGAAGATCAAAGTAGCAAGATGATATTGGCCATATCATGTCACTATTTGATTGCATGTGATGTTTATCATGTTTTACATCTTATTTTCTTAGAACGACGGTAGTGAATAAGATGATCTCTCACTATAATTTCAAGAATTGTGTTCCCCCTAACTGTGCACCGTTGCTAAGGTTCGTTGTTCCGAAGCACCACGTGATGATCGGGTGTGATAGGTTCTAACGTTCGCATACAACGGGTGTAAGCCAGATTTACACACGCGATACACTTAGGGTTGACTTGACGAGCCTAGCATGTACAGAAATGGCCTCGGAACACGGAAGACCGAAAGGTCGAACATGAGTCGTATAGAAGATACGATCAACATGAAGATGTTCACCATTGATGACTAGTCCGTCTCACGTGATGATCGGACACGGCCTAGTCGATTCGGATCATGTATCACTTAGATGACGAGAGAGATGTCTATCTGAGTGGGAGTTCATTAGATGAACTTAATTTTCATGAACAATAGTCTAAGTTGTCTTCGTAAATTATGTTGTAGACCAATAACTGCGTTGTAGCTCCCTGTTTAATACGATCCTAGAGAAAGACTAAGTTGAAATATATTGTAAGCAATGATGCGGACTGGGTCCGTAGTCCGAGGAGTGTCCTCACTGCTGCACAGAAAGCTTACGTCTTTGATGCACCGCTCGATGTGCAAACCCCTACAACGTTGTTTGTGGATGTTGTGAACACCTGACAAACACGTCCTGATGACTACTTGATAGTTTAGTGCACCATACATTACGGCTTAGAATCGGGATTCCAATGACGTTTGGACGTCATAGAACATATCAGATGTTCTAAGAGCTGAAATTGGGATTTCAGGCTCATGCCCGTGTTGAGAGGTCTGAGACCTCTGACAAGTTCTTTTGCCAAAAAGATGGAGGAGAATAGCTCAACTAGTGAGCATGTGCTCAGAATGTCTGGGTGCTAAAATCACTTGAACCAAGTGGGAGTTAATCTTCCAGATGAGATAGTGGTTGACTGAATTCTCTAGACACTATCACCAAGCTACTAGAACTTCGTGATGAACTATGACATGCAAAGGATGGAAATGATCCCGGAGCTATTAGCGGTTCTTAAGACCGCAAAAGTAGAAATCAAGAAGGAGCATCAAGTGTTGATGGTTTAACTGTTGGGGAACGTAGTATTTTAAAATTTTCCTACGATCACGCAAGATCTATCTACTAGATGCATAGCAACGAGAGGGGAGAGTGTGTCTACGTACCCTCGTAGACCGGGAGCGGAAGCGTCCTGTGACGCGGTTGATGTTGTCGAACTTCTTCGCGATCCAACCGATCAAGCACCGAACGTACGACACCTCCGCGTTCAGCACACGTTCAGCTTGATGACGTCCCACGAGCTCTTGATCCAGTTGAGATTCACGGGAGAGTTTTGTCAGCACGACGGCGTGGTGACGGATATGATGTATTCACCGGCGCAGGGCTTCGCCTAAGCTCCGCGACGGTATGACCGAGGTGTGTTTCTGTGGAGGGGGGCACCGCACACGGCTAAAACAATTCAACTTGTGTGTCTTCGGGTGCCCCCTGCCCCCGTATATAAAGGAGCAAGGGGGGAGGCCGGCCGGCCCTTGTTTGGTGCGGCTAGAGGAGCAATCCTACTAGGAATAGGATTGCAATCCTATTCCTAGTAGGAATCACCAAAGAAGGAAGAGAGGGAAAGGAAAAGAGGGAGAGGTGGCGCCCCCCTAATCCTAGTCCAACTAGGAACCCTAGGTGGGGCGCCGGCCAGCCCTATGGGATGCCTCTCTCTTTCCCTTAAGGCTCACTATGGACCATCCCCCTTCGTAGGGGGTTCCGGTAACCCCCTCCGGCAATCCCGTTAAATCCGAAACTTTTCCGGAACACTTCCGGTGTCCGAATATAGTCGTCCAATATATCAATCTTTATGTCTCGGACATTCCGAGACTCCTCGTCATGTCCGTGATCTCATCCGGGACTCCGAACTACATTCGGTACATCAAGACTCATAAACTCATAATACCGATCGTCATCAAACGTTAAGCGTGCGGACCCTACGGGTTCGAGAACTATGTAGACATGACCGAGACACATCTCCGGTCAATAACCAATAGCGGAACCTGGATGTTCATATTGGCTCCTACATATTCTATGAAGATCTTTTATCGGTCAAAACCGCATAACAACATACGTTGTTCCTTTTGTCATCGGTATGTTACTTGCCCGAGATTCGATCGTCGGTATCTCCATACCTAGTTCAATCTCGTTACCGGCAAGTCTCTTTACTCGTTCCGTAACACATCATCTCGTGACTAACTCATTAGTCTTTTGCTTGCAAGGCTTATTGTGATGTGTGTTACCGAGAGGGCCCAGAGATACCTCTCCGACACTCGGAGTGACAAATCCTAATCTTGATCTATGCCAACACCACGAATACTTTCGGAGACACCTGTAGAGCATCTTTATGATCACCCAGTTATGTTGTGACGTTTGATAGCACACAAGGTGTTCCTACGGTATTCGGGAGTTGCATAATCTCATAGTCATAGGAACATGTATAAGTCATGAAGAAAGCAATAGCAGTAAAACTAAACGATCATAGTGCTATGCTAACGGATGGGTCTTGTCCATCACATCATTCTCCTAATGATGTGATCCCGTTGATCAAATGACAACTCATGTCTATGGTTAGGAAACATAACCATCTTTGATCAATGAGCTAGTCTAGTAGAGGCATACTAGGGACACTCTGTTTTGTCTATGTATTCACACATGTACTAAGTTTCCGGTTAATACAATTCTAGCATGAATAATAAACATTTATCATGATATAAGGAAATATAAATAACAACTTTATTATTGCCTCTAGGGCATATTTCCTTCAGTCTCCCACTTGCACTAGAGTCAATAATCTAGCTCACATCGACATGTGATTTAATACCGATAGTTCACATTGTTATGTGAATAACACCCATAGTTCACATCACCATGTGACCAACACCCAAAGGGTTTACTAGAGTCAATAATCTAGTTGACATCGCTATGTGATTAATACCCAAGAGTAATAAGGTGTGATCATGTTTTGCTTGTGAGAGAAGTTTAGTCAACGGGTCTGTCACATTCAGATCCGTATGTATTTCGCAAATTTCTATGTCTACAATGCTCTGCATGGAGCTACTCTAGCTAATTGCTCCCACTTTCAATACGCATCCAGATTGATACTTAGAGTCATCTGGATTTAGTGTAAAAGCTTGCATCGGCGTAACCCTTTACGACGAACTCTTTATCACCTCCATAATCGAGAAACATTTCCTTAGTCATCCAATTACTAAGGATAATTTTGACCGCTGTACAGTGATTGTACCTCCCTGTCAAACTCATGGAAAGGTACACAATGTGTTTTGTACACAGCATGGCATACTTTATAGAACCTATGGCTGAGGCATAGGGAATGACTTTCATTCTCTCTATATTTTTCTGCCGTGGTCTGGCTTTGAGTCTTACTCAACTTCACACCTTACAAGTCAGGCAAGAACTCCTTTTTGACTGATCCATTTTGAACTACTTCAAAATCTTATCAAGGTATGTACTCATCGAAAGTCTTATCAAGCGTCTTGATCTATCTCTATAGATCTTGATGCCCAATATGTAAGCAGCTTCACCAAGGTCTTTCTTTGAAAAACTCCTTTCAAACACTCCTTTATGCTTTCCAGAAAATTCTACATCATTTCCGATCGACAATATGTCATTCACATATACTTATCAGAAAGGTTGTAGTGCTCCCACTCACTTTCTTGTAAATACAGGCTTCACCTCAAGTCTGTATAAATCTATATGCCTTGATCAACTTATCAAAGCGTGTATTCCAACTCCGAGATGCTTGCACCAGTCCATAGATGGATCGCTGGAGCTTGTACATTTTGTTAGCACCTTTTGGATCGACAAAACCTTCTGGTTGCATCATATACAACTCTTCTTTGAGATATCCATTCAGGAATGCAGTTTTGACATCCATTTGCCAGATTTCATAATCATAAAATGCGGCAATTGCTAACATGATTCGGACAGACTTAAGCATCGCTACAGGTGAGAAAGTCTCATCGTAGTCAACTCCTTGAACTTGTCGAAAACCTTTCGCAACAAGTCGAGCTTTGTAAACAGTAACATTACCGTCTGCGTCGGTCTTCCTCTTGAAGATCCATTTATTTTCGATGGCCTGCCGATCATCGGGCAAGTCAACCAAAGTCCACACTTTGTTCTCATACATGGATCCCATCTCAGGTTTCATGGCTTCAAGCCATTTTGCGGAATCTGGGCTCATCATCGCTTCCTCATAGTTCGTAGGTTCATCATGGTCTAGTAACATGATTTCCAGAACTGGGTTGCCGTACCACTCTGGTGCGGAACGTACTCTGGTTGATCTACGACGTTCAGCAGAAACTTGATCCGAAGTTTCATGATCATTATCATTAACTTCCTCACTGATTGGTGTAGGAATCACTGGAACAATTTTCTGTGATGTACTACTTTCCAATCCGGGAGAAGGTACAATTACCTCATCAAGTTCTACTTTCCTCCCACTCACTTCTTTCGAGAGAAACTCCTTCTCTAGAAAGGATCCACTCTTAGCAAAAAATACCTTGCCTTAGGATCTGTGATAGAAGGTGTACCCAACAGTTTCTTTTTGGGTATCCTATGAAGATTTACTTCTCCGAATTGGGTTCGAGCTTTTCATGTTGAAACTTTTTCACATAAGCATCGCGGTCCCAAACTTAAAGAAATGATAGCTTAGGTTTCTCGTCAAACCACAGTTCATACGGTGTCATCTCCACGGATTTAGATGGTGCCCTATTTAACGTGAATGTAGCTGTCTTTAATGCATAACCCCAAAAGCGATAGTGGTAGATCGGTAAGAGACATCATCAATCGCACCATATCAAATAAAGTACGGTTATGACATTCGGACACACCATTACACTGTGGTGTTCCAGGTGGCGTGAGTAGTGAAACTATTTCACATTGTTTTTACTGAAGGCCAAACTCGCTAACTCAAATATTTTACCTCTACGATCATATCGTAGAAACTCTCATTTTCTTGTTACGATGACTCTCCACTTCACTCTGAAATTCTTTGAACTTTTCAAATGTTTCAGACTTGTGCTTCATTAAGTAGATATACCCATATCTGCTCAAATCA
Organism: Secale cereale; assembly: GCA_902687465.1. NCBI lineage: Eukaryota > Viridiplantae > Streptophyta > Magnoliopsida > Poales > Poaceae > Secale > Secale cereale. Next base: position 122,486,322 of record LR738715.1, on the reverse strand, counting down.
TCAGTGAAGGTCAGAAAATAATGATACCCGCCGCGAGCTTCAATACTCATTGGTCTGCATACATCAGTATGTATGATTTCCAACAACTCTGTTGCTCGCTCCACAGTTCCGGAGAACGGAGTTTTAGTCATCTTGCCCATGAGGCATGGTTCGCAAGCACCAAGTGATTCATAATCAAGTGATTCCAAAAATCCATCACTATGGAGTTTCTTCATGCGCTTTACACCAATATGACCTAAACGGCAGTGCCACAAATAAGTTGCACTATCATTATTAACCTTGCATCTTTTGGCTTCAATATTATGAATATGTGTATCACACGATCGAGATCCAACAATACTATTTTCATTGGGTGTATGACCATAGAAGGTTTTATTCATGTAAACAGAACAACAATTATTCTCTAACTTTCATGAATAACCGTATTGCAATAAACATGATCAAATCATATTCATGCTCAACACAAACACCAAATAACACTTATTTAGGTTCAACACTAATCCCGAAAGTATAGGGAGTGTGCGATGATGATCATATCAATCTTGGAACTGCTTCCAATACACATCGTCACTTCATCCTTTAACTAGTTTCTGTTCATTATGCAACTCCCATTTCGAGTTACTACTCTTTAGCAACTGAACCAGTATCAAATACCGAGGGGTTGCTATGAACACTAGTAAAATACACATCAATAATCTGTATATCAAATATACCTTTGTTCACTTTGCCATCCTTCTTATCCGCCAAATATCTAGGGCAGTTCCACTTCTAGTGACCATTTCCTTTGCAGTAGAAGCACTTAGTTTCAGGCTTGAGTTTAGCTTTGGGTTTCTTCACGGGAGTGACAACTTGCTTGTCATTCTTCTTGAAGTTCCCCTTCTATCCCTTTGCCCTTTACTTGAAACAAGTGGTCTGGTTAACCATCAACACTTGATGCTCTTTCTTGATTTCTACCTTCGCCGATTTCAGCATCGTGAAGAGCTCGGGAATTACTTTCGTCATCCCTTGCATATTATAGTTCATCACAAAGTTCTACTAACTTGGTGATAGTGTCTAGAGAACTTTGTCAATTACTATCTTATCTGGAAGATTAACTCCCACTTGATTCAAGCAATTGTACTACCCAGACAATCTGAGCACATGCTCACTGGTTGAGCTATTCTCCTCCATCTTGTTGGCAAAGTACTGTCAGAGGTCTTATACCTCTCGACACGGGCATGAGTATGAAATACTAATTTCAACTCTTGGAACATCTCATATGCTCCGTGGCGTTTCAAAACATTTCTGAAGTCCCGGTTATAAGCCGTAAAATATGGTGCACTGAACTATCAAGTAGTCATCATATCGAGCTTTTGTCAAAACGTTCATAACGTCTACATCTGCTCCTGCAATAGGTCTATCACCTAGCGGTGCATCAAGGACATAATTCTTCTGTGCAGCAATGAGGATAATCCTCAGATCACGGAACAATTCCGCATCATTGCTACTAACATCTTTCAACTTGGTTTTCTCTAGGAACAAAAAAAATAAACGTGGAGCAACATCGCGAGCTATTGATCTACAACATAGATATGCTAATACTACCAGGACTAAGTTCATGATAAATTAAAGTTCAATTAATCATATTACTTAAGAACTCCCACTTAGATAGACATCCCTCCGGTCATCTAAATGATCACGTGATCCAAATCAACTAAACCATGTCCGATCATCACGTGAGATGGAGTAGTTTCAATGGTGAACATCTTATGTTGATCACATCTACTATATGATTCACGCTCGACCTTTCGATCTCCAGTGTTCCGAGGCCATATCTGCATATGCTAGGCTCGTCAAGTTTAACCCGAGTATTCTGCGTGTGCAAAACTGGCTTACACCCGTTGTATTTGAACGTAGAGCTTATCACACCCGATCATCACGTGGTGTCTCGGCACGACGAACTTTCGCAACGGTGCATACTCAGGGAGAACACTTATACCTTGAAATTTAGTAAGGGATCATCTTATAATGCTTCCGTCGTTCTAAGCAAAATAAGAAGCATAATAAGATAAACATCACATGCAATGAAAATATGTGACATGATATGGCCATCATCATCTTGTGTTTTTGATCTCCATCTTCAAAGCACCGTTATGATCACCTTTGTCACCGACGCGACACCTTGATCTCCATCGTAGCATCGTTGTCGTCTCGCCAACTATTGCTTCTACGACTATCGCTACCGTTTAGTGATAAAGTAAAGCAATTACATGGCGATTGCATTTCATACAATAAAGCGACAACCATATGGCTCCTGCCAGTTGCCGATAACTTTACAAAACATGATCATGTCATACAAAACCGTATAACTCATCATGTCTTGACCATATCACATCACAACATGCCCTGCAAAAACAAGTTAGATGTCCTCTACTTTGTTGTTGCAAGTTTTACGTGGCTGCTACGGGCTTAGCAAGAACCGTTCTTACCTACGCATAAAAAACCACAACGATGTTTCGTCAAGTATGTGCTGTTTTAACCTTCACAAGGACCGGGCGTAGCCACACCTGATTCAGCTAAAGTGAGAGAGACAGACACCTGCCAGTCACCTTTAAGCAACGAGTGCTCGTAACGGTGAAACCAGTCTCGCGTAAGCGTATGCGTAATGTCGGTCCGGGCCGCTTCATCTCACAATACCGCCGAAGCAAAGTATGACATGCTGGTAAGCAGTATGACTAGTATCGCCCACAACTCATTGTGTTCTACTCGTGCATATCATCTACGCATAGACCTGACTCATGATGCCACTGTTGGGGAACGTAGTATTTTAAAATTTTCCTACGATCACGCAAGATCTATCTACTAGATGCATAGCAACGAGAGGGGAGAGTGTGTCTACGTACCCTCGTAGACCGGGAGCGGAAGCGTCCAGTGATGCGGTTGATGTTGTCGAACTTCTTTGCGATCCAACCGATCAAGCACCGAACGTACGGCACCTCCGCGTTCAGCACACGTTCAGCTTGATGACGTCCCATGAGCTCTTGATCCAGTTGAGCTTCACGGGAGAGTTTCGTCAGCACGACGGCGTGGTGACGGATATGATGTATTCACCGGCGCAGGGCTTCGCCTAAGCTCCGCGACGGTATGACCGAGGTGTGTTTCTGTGGAGGGGGGCACCGCACACGGCTGAAACAATTCAACTTGTGTGTTTTTGGGTGCCCCCTGCCCCCGTATATAAAGGAGCAAGGGGGGAGGCCGGCCGGCCCTTGTTTGGTGCGGCTAGAGGAGCAATCCTACTAGGAATAGGATTGCAATCCTATTCCTAGTAGGAATCACCAAAGAAGGAAGAGAGGGAAAGGAAAAGAGGGAGAGGTGGCACCCCCCTAATCCTAGTCCAACTAGGAACCCTAGGTGGGGCGCCGGCCAGCCCTATGGGCTGCCTCTCTCTTTCCCTTAAGGCTCACTATGGACCATCCCCCTTCGTAGGGGGTTCCGGTAACCCCCTCCGGCAATCCCGTTAAATCCGAAACTTTTCCGGAACACTTCCGGTGTCCGAATATAGTCGTCCAATATATCAATCTTTATGTCTCGGACATTCCGAGACTCCTCGTCATGTCTGTGACCTCATCCGGGACTCCGAACTACCTTCGGTACATCAAGACTCATAAACTCATAATACCGATCGTCATCAAACGTTAAGCGTGCGGACCCTACGGGTTCGAGAACTATGTAGACATGACCGAGACACATCTCCGGTCAATAACCAATAGCGGAACCTGGATGTTCATATTGGCTCCTACATATTCTACGAAGATCTTTTATCGGTCAAAACCGCATAACAACATACGTTGTTCCTTTTGTCATCGGTATGTTACTTGCCCGAGATTCGATCGTCGGTATCTCCATACCTAGTTCAATCTCGTTACCGGCAAGTCTCTTTACTCGTTCCGTAACACATCATCTCGTGACTAACTCATTAGTCTTTTGCTTGCAAGGCTTATTGTGATGTGTGTTACCGAGAGGGCCCAGAGATACCTCTCCGACACTCGGAGTGACAAATCCTAATCTTGATCTATGCCAACACCACAAATACTTTCGGAGACACCTGTAGAGCATCTTTATGATCACCCAGTTACGTTGTGACGTTTGATAGCACACAAGGTGTTCCTACGGTATTTGGGAGTTGCATAATCTCATAGTCATAGGAACATGTATAAGTCATGAAGAAAGCAATAGCAGTTAAACTAAACGATCATAGTGCTATGCTAACGGATGGGTCTTGTCCATCACATCATTCTCCTAATGATGTGATCCCGTTGATCAAATGACAACTCATGTCTATGGTTAGGAAACATAACCATCTTTGATCAATGAGCTAGTCTAGTAGAGGCATACTAGGGACATACTGTTTTGTCTATGTATCCACACATGTACTAAGTTTCCAGTTAATACAATTCTAGCATGAATAAAAGACATTTATCATGATATAAGGAAATACAAATAACATCTTTATTATTGCCTCTAGGGCATATTTCCTTCAGTCTCCCACTTGAACTAGAGTCAATAATCTAGATTACAAAGTGATGATCCTCACACCCATGGAGTCTTGGTGCTGATCATGTTTTGCCCGTGGAAGAGGCTTAGTCAACGGGTCTGCAATATTCAGATCCGTATGTATTTTGCAAATCTCTATGTCTCCCTCCTTGACTAGATCGCGGATGGAATTGAAGCGTCTTTTGATGTGCTTTGTTCTCTTGTGAAACCTAGATTCCTTCGCCAAGGCTATGGCTCCAGTGTTGTCACAAAAGATTTTCATTGGACCCGATGCACTAGGTACTACACCTAGATCGGATATGAACTCCTTCATCCAGACTCCTTCATTTGCTGCTTCCGAAGCAGCTATGTATTCCGCTTCACACGTAGATCCCGCCACGACGCTCTGCTTGGAACTGCACCAACTGACAGCTCCACCGTTCAATAAAAATACATATCCGGTTTGTGACTTTGAGTCATCCGGATCAGTGTCAAAGCTAGAATCGACGTAACCGTTTACGACGAGCTCTTTGTCACCTCCATATACGAGAAACATATCCTTTGTTCTTTTCAGATACTTTAGGATGTTTTTGACCGATGTCCAGTGATCCACTCCTGGATTACTTTGGTACCTCCCTGCTAGACTTATAGCAAGGCACACATCAGGTCTGGTACACAGCATTGCATACATGATAGATCCTATGGCTGAGGCATAGGGAATGACTTTCATTTTCTCTCTATCTTCTGCAGTGGTCGTGTTGGGGAACGTAGTATTTTAAAATTTTCCTACGATCACGCAAGATCTATCTACCAGATGCATAGCAACGAGAGGGGAGAGTGTGTCTACGTACCCTCGTAGACCGGGAGCGGAAGCGTCAAGTGACGCGGTTGATGTTGTCGAACTTCTTCGCGATCCAACCGATCAAGCACCGAACGTACGGCACCTCCGCGTTCAGCACACGTTCAGCTTGATGACGTCCCACGAGCTCTTGATCCAGTTGAGCTTCACGGGAGAGTTTCGTCAGCACGACGGCGTGGTGACAGATATGATGTGTTCACCGGCGCAGGGCTTCGCCTAAGCTCCGCGACGGTACGACCGAGGTGTGATTCTGTGGAGGGGGGCACCGCACACGGCTAAAACAATTCAACTTGTGTGTCTTTGGGTGCCCCCCTGCCCCCGTATATAAAGGAGCAAGGGAGGAGGGGCCGGCCAACTCTCCTGGTGCGGCTAGGGAAGGGATTCCTACTAGGAATAGGATTGCAATCCTATTCCTAGTAGGATTCACCGAAAGGAAGAAGGGGGAAAGGAATAGGAGAGGTGGCGCCCCCCCCAATCCTAGTCCAACTAGGATTCCTAGGTGGGGGCGCCGGCCAGCCCTATGGGCTGCCTCTCTCTCACCCTTTAGGCCCACTATGGACCATCCCCTCTCGTAGGGGGTTCCGGTAACCCCCTCCGGCATTCCCGATAAATCCGAAACCTTTCCGGTATACTTCCGGTGTCCGAATATAGCCGTCCAATATATCAATCTTTATGTCTCGGACATTCCGAGACTCCTCGTCATGTCCGTGATCTCATCCGGGACTCCGAACTACCTTCGGTACATCAATACTCAAAAACTCATAATACCGATCGTCATCAAACGTTAAGCGTGCGGACCCTACGGGTTCGAGAACTATGTAGACATGACCGAGACTCATCTCTGGTCAATAACCAATAGCGGAACCTGGATGTTCATATTGGCTCCTACATATTCTACGAAGATCTTTTATCGGTCAGAACCGCATAACAACATACGTTGTTCCTTTTGTCAAACGGTATGTTACTTGCCCGAGATTCGATCATCGGTATCTTTATACCTAGTTCAATCTCGTTACCGGCAAGTCTCTTTACTCGTTCCATAACACATCATCTCGTGACTAACTCATTAGTCTTTTGCTTGCAAGGCTTATTGTGATGTGTGTTACCGAGAGGGCCCAGAGATACCTCTCCGACACTCGGAGTGACAAATCCTAATCTTGATCTATGCCAACACCACGAATACTTTCGGAGACACCTATAGAGCATCTTTATGATCACCCAGTTACGTTGTGACGTTTGATAGCACACAAGGTGTTCCTACGGTATTTGGGAGTTGCATAATCTCATAGTCATAGGAACATGTATAAGTCATGAAGAAAGCAATAGCAGTAAAACTAAACGATCATAGTGCTATGCTAACGGATGGGTCTTGTCCATCACATCATTCTCCTAATGATGTGATCCCGTTGATCAAATGACAACTCATGTCTATGGTTAGGAAACATAACCATCTTTGATCAATGAGCTAGTCTAGTAGAGGCATACTAGGGACACTCTGTTTTGTCTATGTATTCACACATGTACTAAGTTTCCGGTTAATACAATTCTAGCATGAATAATAAACATTTATCATGATATAAGGAAATATAAATAACAACTTTATTATTGCCTCTAGGGCATATTTCCTTCATTAACAAGACCACTAGTTTCAAAAAAGGGGGCAAGGACTAGAAGGGAAACTTCATGAATGGCAAACCAGTTGTCGCTCTAATGAAGGAACCCAAGGTTGAACCCAAACCTCGAGACTAAGTGCTTCTATTGTAAGGGGAACGGTCACATGGTAGCAGAACTACCCCAAATACATGGTAGATATGATAGCTGGCAACTTCAACAAAGTATATTTGATATACGTGTTATTGATGTGTACCTTACTAGTACTCCTTGTAGCACCTGGGTGTTGGATATCGGTTCAATTGCTATTATTAGTGACTTGAAGCAAAAGCTACGGACTGAACGGAGACTAGCTAAGGGCGAGGTGACGATGTGTGTTGGAAGTGTTTCCAAGGTTGATAAGATCACCATCGCACGCTCCCTCTACCTTCGGGATTAGTGTTGAACCTAGATAAATGTTATCAGGTGTCTACGTTGAGCATGAATATGATTAGATCATGTTCATTGCAATACGGTTATTCATTTAAGTTAGAGAATAATGGTTATTTTGTTTACATGAATAATACCTTTATGGTCATGCACCAAATGGTTTATTGAATCTCGATCATAGTAATACACATGATAATAATATTAACGCCAAAAGATGTAGAGTTAATAATGATAGTACCACTTTCTTGTGGCACTGCCGCTTAGGTCATTTCGGCATAAAATGCATGAAGAAACTCCATGCTGTTGGATGTTAGGAGTCACTTGATTTTGAATCGCTTGACACATGCGAGCCATGCCTCATGGGCAGGATGACTAAGATCCCGTGTTCAGGTACAATGAAACGGGCAAGTGACTTGTTGGAAATCATACATGCTGATGTGTGTGATCCAATGAGAATTAAGGCGTGTGGTGGATATCGTTATTTTCTCATCTTCATTGACGATTTGAGTAGATATGGGTATATTTACTTAATGAAGCAAAAGTCTGAAACATTTGAAAATTTCAAGCAATTTCAGAGTGAAGTTAAGAATCGTCATAAACAAGAAGATCATGTTCCTACGATCTGATCAAGGGGAGATTTTCTGAGTTATGAGTTTGGCAATCACTTAAGACAATGTGGAATTGTTTCGCAGTTGAAGCCACCTGGAACACCATAGCGTAATGGTGTGTCCGGACGTCGTAATCGAACCTTATGAGATATGGTGCGATCTATGATGTCTCTTACCGATCTACCGCTATTATTTTGAGGTTATGCATTAGATACAGCTGCATTCACTTTAGATAGAGCACCATCTAAATCCGTTGAGACGACGCCGTATGAACTTTGGTTTGGCAAGAAACCAAAGTTGTCGTTTCTTAAATGTTTGGGGCTACGATGCTTATGGCTTCAGCCGGAAAAGGATCGAACCCAAAGCAGACAAATACATCTTCATAGGATACCCAAAGGTAACAGTTGGGTATACCTTCTATCTCAGATCCAAGGGCAAAAATGTTTGTCGCTAAGAACGGGTCCTTTCTCGAGAAGGAGTTTCTCTCGAAAGAATTGAGTGGGAGGAAGATAGAACTTGATGAGGTTGTCAAACCCTCACTTCAACCGGAGAGTGGTGCAACACAGAAAAATGTTTTTGTGGAACCTACGACTGTTGAATAGGAAACTAATGATAGTGATCATGAAGCTCCAGATCAAGTTGCTATCGAACCTCGTAGGTCGACAAGGATATGTACTACTCCTGAGTGGTACGGTGATCCTGTCTTAGAAGTCATGTTGTTGGTCAACAATGAACCTACGAACTATGGAGAAGCGATGGTGGGCCCATATTCCGACAAATGGTTAGAAACCAAAAATCCGAGATAGGATCCATGTATCAAAACAAAGTATGGACTTTGGTGGACTTGCCCGATGACCGGCAAGCCATTGAGATAAGTGGATCTTTAGGAAGAAGACGGACGTGGACGGTAATGTCACCGTGTATGAAGCTCGACTTGTGGCAAAGAGTTTTTCACAAGTTCAAGGAGTTGACTACGATGAGATTTTCTCACCCGTAGCGATGCTTAAGTCCGTCGGAATCATGTTAGCATTAGCTGCATTTATGAAATCTGGCTGATGGATGTCAAAAACAAGTTTACTTACCAGTTTTCGTAAGGAAAGGTTGTATGTGATACAGTCAGAAAAGTTTTTGTCGATCCTAAGGATGCTAAAAGGTATGCTAGCTCCAGCGATCCTTCCATGGACTAGAGCAAGCATCTCGGAGTCGGAATATACGCTTTGATGGAGTGATCAAAGTTTTTGGGTTTATATTAAGTTTGTTAGAAACATGTATTTACAATAAAGTGAGTGGGAGCACTACAACATTTCTGATAAGTATATGTGAATGACATATTTTTGATCCGAAATGATGTAGAATTTCTGGAAAGCGTAAAGGGTTGTTTGAAAGTAGTTTTTCAAAGGAAGACCTGGATAAAGCTGCTTACATATTGGGCATCGAGATCTATAGAGATAGATCAAGACGCCTGATGATACTTTCAAAAGAACACACACCTTGGCATGATTTTGAAGGAGTTCAAAATATATCAGTCAAAGAAGGAGTTCTTACCTGAGTTGTAAGGTGTGAAGTTGAGTAGGACTCAAAGCTTGACCGCGGCAGAAGGAAGAGGAAGGACGAAGGTCGTCCCCTATGCTTTTGTCATAGGCTCTATACGGTATGCCATGCTGAGTACCGCACCTGATGTGTGCCTTGCCACATGTCTGGCAAGAGGGTACAAAGGTGATCTAGGAGTGGATCACTAGATAGTGGTCAAAATTATCCTTGGAGGAATAAGGAAATGTTTCTCGGTTATGGAGGTGATAAAGAGTTCGACGTAAAGACTTACGTCGATGCAAGCTTAACACCTATCCGGATAACTCTAGGAAGAGATACCGGATACGTATAATGGAGCAACAGTTTGGAATAGCTCCAAGTGGAACGTGGTAGCAGCATCTACGATATGACATAAAGTTTTGCACAGTACATAGGGATCTGAATGTTGCAGACCTGTTGACTACAACCTCTCTCACAAGCATAACATGATCAAACCCAGAACTCATTGAGTGTTAATCACATATTGATGTGAACTAGATTACTGACTCTAGTAAACTCTTTGGATGTTAGTCACATGGCGATGTGACCTGTGAGTGTTAATCACATGGCGATGTGAACTAGATTGTTGACTCTAGTGCAAGTGGGAGATTGTTGGAAATATGCCCTAGAGGCAATAATAAATTGGTTATTATTATATTTCCTTGTTCATGATAATTGTTTATTATCCATGCTAGAATTGTATTGATAGGAAACTTAGATACATGTGTGGATACATAGACAAACACCATGTCCCTAGTAAGCCCCTAGTTGACTAGCTCGTTGATCAACATATGGTCATGGTTTCCTGACCATGTACATTGGATGTCGTTGATAACGGGATCACATCATTAGGAGAATGATGTGATGGACAAGACCCAATCCTAAGCCTAGCACAGATCGTGTAGTTCGTATGCTAAAGCTTTTCTATATGTCAAGTATCTTTTCCTTAGACCATGAGATTGTGCAACTCCCGGATACCATAGGAATGCTTTGGGTGTACCAAACGTCACAACGTAACTGGGTGGCTATAAAGGTGCACTACAGGAATCTCCGAAAGTGTCTGTTGGGTTGGCACGAATCGAGACTGGGATTTGTCACTCCGTATGACGGAAAGGTATCTCTCTGGGCCCACTCGGTAGGACATCATCATAATGTGCACAATGTGATCAAGGAGTTGATCACGGGATGATGTGTTACAGAACGAGTAAAGAGACTTGCCGGTAACGAGATTGAACGAGGTATCGGTATACCAACGATCGAATCTCGGGCAAGTACTATGCCGATAGACAAAGGGAATTGTATACGGGATTGATTGAATCCTTAACATCGTGGTTCATCCGATGAGATCATCGTGGAGCGCGTGGGAGCCAACATGGGTATCGAGATCCCGCTGTTGGTTATTGACCGGAGAGTTGTCTCGGTCATGTCTGCATGGTTCCCGAGCCCGTAGGGTCTACACACTTAAGGTTCGATGACGCTAGGGTTATAGGGAAAGTATGTACGCGGTTACCGAATTTTGTTCGGAGTCCCGGATGAGATCCCGGACGTCACGAGGAGTTCCGGAATGGTCCGGAGGTAAAGATTCATATATGGGAAGTCCCGTTTTTGTCACCGGAAAAGTTTCGGGCGCTATCGGTAGCGTACCGGGACCACCGGGAGGGTCCCGGGGGTCCACCGGGTGGGGCCACCGGCCCCAGAAGGCTGCGTGGGCCAAGTGTGGGAGGGGACCATCCCCAGGTGGGCTGGTGCGCCCCCCCCACCAGGGCCCAAGGCGCCCCAAGAGGGGAAGGGGGCAAACCCTAGGGCAGATGGGCCCTAGGGCCCATTCTGGTGCGCCCCCTCTCCCTCCCCCGCTCTGGCCGCCACACCTAGATGGGATCTAGGGTGGCCGCACCCCTAGGGGTGGGAAACCCTAAAGGGGGCGCAGCCCCTCCCTTCCCCTATATATATGTGAGGTTTGGGGCTGCCCATAACACGTTTTGACCTCTGTCGCTTGGCGCAGCCCTACCTCTCTCCCTCCTCGTCTCCCGCAGCGCTTGGCGAAGCCCTCCTGGAGTCCCGCGCTCCTCCACGACCACCACGCCATCGTCCTGCTGTTGGATGGAGTCTTCCCCAACCTCCCCCTCTCTCCTTGCTGGATCAAGGCATGGGAGACGTCATCGGGCTGCACGTGTGTTGAACGCGGAGGCGCCGTTGTTCGGCGCTTAGATCGGAATCAACCGCGATCTGAATCGCAGCGAGTATGACTCCTTCATCCGCGTTCTTGCAACGCTTCCGCATCGTGATCTACAAGGGTATGTAGATGCACTCCCCTCCCCCTCATTGCTAGATTGCTCCATAGATAGATCTTGGTGATGCGTAGGAAATTTTTTGATTTTCTGCTACGATCCCCAACAAACCCAACAGATGCTTTCGGAGATACCCGTAGTGTACCTTTATAGCCACCCAGTTACATTGTGACATTTGGCACACCCAAAGTATTCTTACGGTATCCGGGAGTTGCACAACCTCATGGTCTAAGGAAAGGATACTTGACATTGGAAAAGCTTTAGCATACGAACTACACGATCTTGTGCTAGGCTTAGGATTGGGTCTTGTCCATCACATCATTCTCCTAATGATGTGATCCCGTTATCAATGACATCCAATGTCCATGGTCAGGAAACCGTGACCATCCGTTGATCAACGAGCTAGTCAACTAGGGGCTTACTAGGGACACGTTGTGGTCTATGTATTCACACATGTATCACTGTTTCCGGATAATACAATTAAAGCATGAACAATAGACAATTATCATGAACAAGGAAATATTATAATAACCATTTTATTATTGCCTCTATGGCATATTTCCAATAGTCTCCCACTTGCACTAGAGTCAATAATCTAGTTACATTGTGATGAATCGAACACCCATAGAGTTCTGGTGTTGATCATGTTTTGCTCGTGGAAGAGGTTTAGTCAACGGATCTGTGACATTCAGATCCGTGTGCACTTTACAAATATATATGTCTCCATCTTGAATATAATTCCGGATGGAGTTGAAACGTCGCTTGATGTGCTTGGTCTTCATGTGAAACCTGGGCTCCTTGGCAATGGCAATAGCTCTAGTGTTGTCACAGAAGAGAGCCATCGGGCCCGACGCACTTGGAATAACTCCTAGGTCGGTGATGAACTCCTTCATCGAGACTCCTTCCTGCGCTGTTTCGGAAGCAGCTATGTACTCCGCTTCACATGTAGATGTTGCCACGACGCTTTGCTTACAACTGCACCAGCTGACTGCTCCTCCATTCAAAATATACACGTATCCGGTTTGTGACTTTGAGTCATCCAGATCTGTGTCGAAGCTATCATCGATGTAGCCCTTTACGACGAGCTCTTCGTCACCTCCATAAATGAGAAACATATCCTTAGTCCTTTTCAGGTACTTCAGGATGTTCTTGACTGCTGTCCAGTGTTCCATACCGGGATCACTTCGGTACCTCCCCACCAAACTTATGGCAAGGTTCACATCAGGTCTGGTACACAGCATGGCATACATAATAGAACCTATGGCTGAGGCATAGGGGATGACACTCATCTTTTCTCTATCTTCTGCCGTGGTCGGGCATTGAGCCGTGCTCAATCTCATACCTTGCAATACAGGCAAGAAACCTTTCTTGGACTGATCCATATTGAACTTCTTCAATATCTTGTCAAGGTATGTGCTTTGTGAAAGACCAATGAGGCGTCTCGATTTATCTCTATAGATCTTGATGCCTAATATGTAAGCAGCTTCTCCAAGGTCCTTCATTGAAAAACACTTATTCAAGTAGGCATTTATGCTTTCCAAGAGTTCTACATCATTTCCCATCAGCGATATATCATCCACATATAATATGAGAAATGCTACAGAGCTCCCACTCACTTTCTTGTAAATACAGGCTTCTCCCCAAGTCTGTATAAACCCAAACGCTTTGATCACCTCATCAAAGCGAATGTTCCAACTCCGAGATGCTTGCACCAGCCCATAGATAGAGAGCTGGAACTTGCATACCTTGTTAGCATTCTCAGGATCGACAAAACCTTCGGACTGCATCATATACAGTTCTTCCTTGAGGAAGCCATTAAGGAAAGCCGTTTTGACGTCCATTTGCCATATCTCATAATCATAGAATGCGGCAATTGCTAACATGATTCGGACGGACTTTAGCATCGCTACGGGAGAGAAAGTCTCATCGTAGTCAATTCCTTGAACTTGTCGATAACCTTTAGCGACAAGTCGAGCCTTATAGATGGTCACATACCATCTGCGTCAGTCTTCTTCTTAAAGATCCATTTATTTTCTATGGCGTGCCGATCATCGGGCAAGTCCACCAAAGTCCATACTTTGTTATCATACATGGATCCTATCTCGGATATCATGGCTTCAACCATTTGTTGGAATCCGGGCCCGCCATCGCTTCTTCATAGTTCGAAGGTTCACCGTTGTCTAACAACATGATTTCCAGGACAGGGTTGTTTGTACCACTCTGGTGCGGAACGTGTCCTTGTGGACCTACGAAGTTCAGTAGTAACTTGATCTGAAGCTTCATGATCATTATCATTAACTTCCTCCCTAGTCGGTGCAGGCACCACAGGAACATCTTCCCGCGCTGCGCTACTTTCCGGTTCGGAAGGGGTGACTGTCACATCACCAAGTTCCACTTTCCTCCCACTTACTTCTTTCGAGAGAAACTCTTTCTCCAAAAAGGACCCATTCTTGGCAACGAAGACCTTGCCTTCGGATTTGAGGTAGAAGGTGTACCCAATAGTTTCCTTAGGGTATCCTATGAAGACGCATTTTTCCGATTTGGGTTTGAGCTTTTCAGGTTGAAGTTTCTTGACATAAGCATCGCATCCCCAAACTTTTAGAAACGACAACTTAGGTTTCTTGCCAAACCAAAGTTCATACGGTGTTGTCTCAACGGATTTATACGGTGCCCTATTTAAAGTGAATGCGGCAGTCTCTAAAGCATAAGCCCAAAATGATGGCGGTAAGTCGGTAAGAGACATCATAGATCGCACCATGTCCAACAGAGTATGATTGCGACGTTCGGACACACCATTATGTTGAGGTGTTCCAGGCGGCGTCAATTGTGAAACAATTCCACAGTTCCTTAGGTGTGTGCCAAATTCATGACTTAAATATTCTCCTCCATGATCCGATCGTAAGAACTTTATTTTTCTGTCACGTTGATTCTCAACCTCATTCTGAAATTCCTTGAACTTTTCAAAGGTCTCAGACTTGTGTTTCATCAAGTAGACATACCCATATCTACTTAATTCATCAGTGAGGGTGAGAACATAACTATATCCACCACGAGCTTCAACACTCATTGGACTGCACACATCAGTATGTATGATTTCCAATAAGTTGGTTGCTCGCTCCATTGTTCCGGAGAATGGAGTCTTGGTCATCTTGCCCAAGAGGCATGGTTCGCACGTGTCAAATGATTCCTAATCAAGAGACTCCAAAAGTCCATCTGCATGGAGCTTTTCATACGTTTGACACCAATATGACCAAGGCGGCAGTGCCACAATTATGTGGGACTATCATTATCAACCTTATATCTTTTGGCATTCACACTATGAATATGTGTAACATCACGCTCGACATTCATTAAGAATAAACCATTGACCAGCGGGGCATGACCATAAAACATTTCTCTCATATAAATAGAACAACCATTATTCTCGGATTTAAATGAGTAGCCATCTCGCATTAAACGAGATCCAGATACAATGTTCATGCTCAAAGCTGGTACTAAATAACAATTATTGAGGTTTAAAACTAATCCCGAAGGTAGATGTAGAGGTAGCGTGCCGACGGCGATCACATCGACCTTGGAACCATTCCCGACGTGCATCGTCACCTCGTCCTTTGCCAGTCTCCGCTTATTCCGCAGCTCCTGCTTTGAGTTACAAATGTGAGCAACTACACCGGTATCGAATACCCATGAGCTACTACGAGCGCTGGTAAGGTACACATCAATAACATGTATATCACATATACCTTTGACATTGCCGACCTTCTTATCTGCTAAGTATTTGGGGCAGTTCCGCTCTAGTAACTCGTTCCCTTGCAATAAAAGCACTCAGTCTCAGGCTTGGGTCCATTCTTTGGCTTCTTCCCGGCAACTGGCTTACCGGGCGCGGCAACTCCTTTGTCGTCCTTCTTAAAGTTCTTCTTACCCTTGCCTTTCTTGAACTTAGTGGTTTTATTCACCATCAACACTTGATGCTCTTTATTGATCTCCACCTCCGCTGATTTCAGCATTGAATACACCTCGGGAATGGACTTCTCCATCCCTTGCATATTGAAGTTCATCACGAAGCTCTTGTGGCTAGGTGGGAGCGACTGAAGGATTCTGTCAACGACCGCTTCATCTCGGAGATTAATTCCCAACTGAGACAAGCGATTGTGCAAGCCGCACAATGAGTATATGCTCGCAGACAGAACTATTCTTCTCCATCTTACAACTGTAGAATGCGTCGGAGACGTCATATCTCTCGACTCGGGCATGAGCTTGGAAAACCATTTTCAGCTCTTGGAACATCTCATATGCTCCGTGGTGCTCAAAACGTTTTTTGAGCCCCGATTCTAAGCTGTTAAGCATGCCGCACTTAACCAGGGAGTAATCATCACAACGCGACTGCCAGGCGTTCATAACGTCTTGGTTCGCTGGGGCGGGTGCGTCACCTAGCGGTGCTTCAAGGACATATGTTTTCTTGGCAGCTATGAGGATGATCCTCAAGTTATGGACCCAATCCGTATAGTTGCTACCATCGTCTTTCAGCTTGGTTTTTTCTAGGAACGCGTTGAAGTTGAGGACAACATTAGCGTGGGCCATTGGATCTACAAGACATATTGTAAAGATTTTAGACTATGTTCAAGACAATTAAGTGCATCTAAACAAATTTAATGAACTCCCACTCAGATAGACATCTCTCTAGTCATCTAAGTGATACATGATCCAAATCGACTAGGCCGTGTCCGATCATCACGTGAGACGGACTAGTCATCAACGGTGAACATCTTCATGTTGAATGTATCTTCTATATGACTCATGTTCGACCTTTCGGTCTTCCGTGTTCCGAGGCCATGTATGTACATGCTAGGCTCGTCAAGTGAACCCTAAGTGTATTGCGTGTGTAAATCTGGCTTACACCCGTTGTATGCGAACGTTAGAGCCTATCACACCCGATCATCACGTGGTGCTTCGGAACAACGAACCTTACCAACGGTGGACAGTTAGGGGGAGCACAATTCTTGAAATTTTAGTGAGAGATCATCTTATTTAGTACCGTCGTTCTAAGAAAATAAGATGTAAAACATGATAAACATCACATGCAATCAAATAGTGATATGATATGGCCAATATCATTTTGCTCATTTGATCTTCATCTTCGGGGCTCCATGATCATCATCGTCACCGGCATGACACCATGATCTCCATCATCGTGTCTTCATGAAGTTGTCTCGCCAAACATTCTACGGCTAATGGTTAGCGATAAAGTAAAGTAATTACATGGCGTTTTCAGTGACACACAGGTCATACAATAAAATAAGACAACTCCTATGGCTCATGCCGGTTGTCATACTCATCGACATGCAAGTCGTGATTCCTATTACAAGAACATGATCAATCTCATACATCACATATATATCATTCATCACATCCTTTTGGCCATATCACATCACACGGCGCATGCTACAAGAACAAGTTAGACGTCCTCTAATTGTTGTTGCAAGTTTTTACGTGGCTGCTATAGGTTTCTAGCAAGAACGTTTCTTACCTACGCCAAAACCACAAACGTGGTATGCCAATATCTATTTACCCATCATAAGGACCCTTTTCATCGAATCCGATCCGACAAAAGTGGGAGAGACGGACACCCGCTAGCCACCTTATGCAACTAGTGCATGTAAGTCGGTGGAACCTGTCTCACGTAAGCGTACGTGTAAGGTCGGTCCGGGCCGCTTCATCCCACGATGCCGCCAAATCAAGATAAGACTAGTAACGGCAAGAGAATTGAACTAATCTACACCCACAACTACTGTGTGTTCTACTCGTGCAAGATACTACGCATAGACCTAGCTCTGATACCACTGTTGGGGAACGTAGCAGAATTTTAAAATTTTCTACGCATCACCAAGATCAATCTACGGAGTCATCTAGCAACGAGGGAGAGGGGAGTGCATCTACATACCCTTGTAAATCGCGAGCGGAAGCTTTCAAGAGAACGAGGATGATGGAGTCGTACTCGTTGTGATCCAAATCACCGATGATCCTACTGCCGAACGGACGACACCTCCGCGTTCAACACATGTATGGAGCGGGGACGTCTCCTCCTTCTTGATCCAGCAAGGGGGGAGGAGAGGTTGATGGAGATCCAGCAGCACGACGGCGTGGTGGTGGAAGCAGCGGGATTCCAGCAGGGCTTCACCAAGCACAACTGGAGGAGGAAGGGGTGTCACGGGAGGGAGAGGGAGGCGCCAGGGCTTAGGGTGCGGCTGCCCTCCTTCCCCCCCACTATATATAGGGCCCCTAGGGGGGCGCCATCCCTAGAGATCCAATCTCTAGGGGGGCGGCCAAGGGGGGAAACTTGCCCCCCAAGCAAGTGGGGCGCCCCCACCCCTAGGGTTTCCAACCCTAGGCGCAGGGGGAGGCCCAAGGAGGGCGCACCAGCCCACCAGGGGCTGGTTCCCTACCCCTTTCAGCCCATGGGGCCCTCCGAGATGGGTGGCCCCACCCGGTGGACCCCCGGGACCCTTCCGGTGGTCCCGGTACAATACCGGTGACCCCCGAAACTTTCACGATGGCAGAAACTGGACTTCCTATATATAAATCTTTACCTCCGGACAATTCCGGAACTCCTCGTGACGTCCTGGATCTCATCCGGGACTCCGAACAATTTTCGGGTTACCGCATACTTATATCTCTACAACCCTAGCGTCACCGAACCTTAAGTGTGTAGACCCTACGGGTTCGGGAGACACGTAGACATGACCGAGACGACTCTCTGGCCAATAACCAACATCGGTATCTGGATACCCATGTTGGCTCCCACATGCTCCATGATGATCTCATCGGATGAACCATGATGTCAAGGATTCAATCAATCCCGTATACGATTCCCTTTGTCTATCGGTATAGTACTTGCCCGAGATTCGATCGTCGGTATACCGATACCTTGTTCAATCTCGTCATGGCAAGTCTCTTTACTCGTTCCGTAACACATCATCCCGTGACCAACCCCTTAGTCACATTGAGCTCATTATGATGATGTCTTACCGAGTGGGCCCAGAGATACCTCTCCGTCATACGGAGTGACAAATCCCAGTCTCAGTTCGTGCCAACCCAACAGATGCTTTCAGACATACCCGTAGTGTACCTTTATAGCCACCCAGTTACGTTGTGACGTTTGGCACATCCAAAGTATTCCTACGGTATCCGGGAGTTGCACAACCTCATGGTCTAAGGAAAGGATACTTGACATTGGAAAAGCTTTAGCATACGAACTACACGATCTTGTGCTAGGCTTAGGATTGGGTCTTGTCCATCACATCATTCTCCTAATGATGTGATCCCGTTATCAATGACATCCAATGTCCATGGTCAGGAAACCGTGACCATCCGTTGATCAACGAGCTAGTCAACCCGGCTTACTAGGGACACGTTGTGGTCTATGTATTCACACATGTATCACTGTTTCCGGATAATACAATTAAAGCATGAACAATAGACAATTATCATGAACAAGGAAATATAATAATAACCATTTTTTTCTTGCCTCTAGGGCATATTTCCAACATCTGATACATCTCCAACGTATCTACAATTTTTATTGTTTCATGCTATTATAGAATCCATCTTGGATGTTTTACATGCATTATGATCTTATTTTATATCATTTTTTGGGACTAACCTGTTAACCTAGTGCCAGTTGTTGTATTTCCTTGTTTTTTGTCTTTTACCGAAAATCAATATCAAATAGAGTCCAAATGGAATGAATTTTTTTGAAGATTTTTCTTGGACCAAAAGATACCCAGGAAGGTTTGGGGGAAGGTCATGAGACCTACGAGCTCACGACAAGCTTGTAGGGCGCGCCCTAGGGGGCGCCCTGTGAGCTTGTGGGCCCCTCGTGGCTCCCTTAACCTTAATCTCAACTCCATGAATACCCAAATATTCCCCATAGACCAGAGGGCACACCAAAAATACTTGTCCGCCGCCGCAAGTTTCTGTCTTCGTGAGATCCCATCTGAGGAACTTTTTTGGTACTCTGTCGGAGGGGGGTTCGATCACGGAGGGCTTCTACATCAACCTTGCAACCCTTCCGATGATGTGTGAGTAGTTTACCACAGACCTATGGGTCCATAACTAGTAGCAAGATGGCTTCTTCTCTCTCTTTGATCTTCAATACAGTGTTATCTTGATGTTCTTGGAGATCTATTCAATGTAATCTTCTTTTGCGGTGTGTTTGTTGAGATCCGGTGAATTGTGAGTTTATGATCAGATTATCTATGAACATTATTTGAGTCTTCTCTGAATTCTTATATGCATTATTAAGATAGCTTTGTATTTATCTCTGATCTATTGATTTGGTTTGGCCAACTAGATTAATTTTTCTTGCAATGGGAGAGGTGCTTTGTAATGGGTTCAATCTTGCAATGGGAGAGGTGCTTTGTAATGGGTTCAATCTTGCAATGTCCTCACCCAGTGATAGCAGGGGTAGTGAGGCACATATTTGTATTGTTGACATTAAGTATGAAAAGGCGAAGTTTATTTATAACGATTGGATCTATCCATCTACATCATGTCATCTTGCTCAAGGCGTTACTCCGTTCTAGTTAACTTAATACACTAGATGCATGCTGGATAGCAGTCGATGTGTGGAGTCGGTCTACTTGTCACGGACATGATGCTTATATTCATGATCATTGCCTTGGATATCGTCATAATTATTCGCTTTTCTATCAATTTCTCAATAGTAATTTGTTTACCCATCATATGCATTCTTTCAAGAGAGAAGCATCTAGTGAAAACTATGCCCCCCGGGTCTATTCTTATCATATTATTTTCAGATCAATAAAACCAAAAACATGGAAATATTTCTTTGAATTTATTTACCTTTATTTTGTTTTGCACTTCTATTTATCTTCTATACCTATCTCTGTCAGATCTCATCCTTGCAAATAATCGTGAAGGGACTGACAACCATTTATCGCGTTGGGTGCAAGTATTTGTTTGTTTGTGTAGGTGTAACTATTGGTGACTTGTGTGTTACTCCTATTGGATTGATACCTTGGTTCTTAACTGAGGGAAATACTTATCTCTACTTCACTGCATCACCCTTTCCTCTTCAAGGAAAACCAACGCAAGCTCAAGAGGCATCAGGAAGAATTTCTGCGCCATTGCTGGGGAGGATCTACATCAAGCCTACCAAGTACCTATCATAAATTCTCATCTCTTGCATTTACTTTATTTGCCATTCACCTCTCGTTTTCCTCTCCCCGACTTCTAAAACATTTTCAGAAAAAACACAAAATATTTGCCTCTTTCCGTTCATCTTTTGCGCTTACCTTTATGCTTGCTTTGTACCTATCATCATGAGTGACTTATGTATGGAAAAAACGGATGATTGTAGAACTCCTAAAATTGGACGTTCCGCTAATCTGTATGCTAAAACATTTGTTTTGGGACAAGGGAATGTTATAGGAAAACGTGCCATCCAAGAAATCTTTAATTGCGTTGGAACTTTGACTTGCGATGATGCTCCTATACTTAAAAGAACCAAAACTTATGAAGAAGCTATTTTAGCACTTGTTCTTAAACTGAAGAAAAGATTTATTCGTACTCATCCTTCCTTGCAAAGATTGTTTTATTAGTTTCCTATTATAAAAAATCCTATAGCTAATAAAATAGCTACCCTTGTCCTTATGAATGAGTTCGATTACATATTGCAGGAAGCTAGGGAAATCTTTGATTTTTTATGGTATGAATCATGACAAACCTATAATAGATGAAATCCTTTACAACAGTGATTATTTATTAAGACATTTGCTTGGCAATGACCAAATCTTTGATGAAAATCTAAAAAAGGAAGTTCCCATTTTGGATATGGTCCAACAAGTTTTCAATGATGTTAATCAACAATATTCTTGGATCATAGCCGGTAATCAAAAAGCATTTGTAGAAGGACAACTTGATAATGCTAAAGTTTCTATGGATAATGTGTTCCATGTTATATTTGAAAAACCTTCCGACAAAAACACATCTACGGGGTTGAATACCAAAGATAACAATACCTAGATCTATGCAATATGCCTAGCTAGGGGCATAAAACAATAGCGCTTGTTGGGAGGCAACCCAATTTTATCTACTTTTTTTTTGCTTTTTCTTCTGTTTTGCAATAAATATATCTTTATGCCTCTGGTTAGATGTGTTTTTTTGATTTTAATAAGTGTTTGTGCCAAGCAAGACCTTTGTGGTGATTTGGAAGATAATAAATTTGGTTTCATTACAAAACAGAAACTTTCGCGTCCAGTAGCAGAATTATCTGTGATTGCTGGTGTGTGATAAATTCTTGAACTTTTTACACATTATTGATATACAAATTTCCCACGTTTCCCTAATTTTTTAGAAGTTTTAGAGATATCGAGGTATTACAATAATTCACTTCTCTACAGACTGTTTTGTTTTTGATAGATTCTGTTTTCAATGTGTTGTTTGCTTATTTTGATGAATCTATGAGGTGTATCGGGGGGTACGAACCATGGAGAAGTTAGAATACAATATATATAACACAAATATAAAATTGGAATGAGTTTTATGTTGTGAAGTTTTCAAGTTTTGGGTGAAGTCATTGATGGACTATGGAATAAGGAGTGGCAAGAGCCTAAGCTTGGGGATGCCCAAGGCACCCCAAGATAATATTCAAGGACAACCAAGCATCTAAGCTTGGGGGTGCCCGGATGGCATCCCCTCTGTTGTCTTCAATCTATCAGTATTTTACTTGAGGCCATATTTTTATTCACTTCATGATATGTGTTTTGCTTGGAGTGTCTTGTATTATTTGAATCTTTGCTTTTTTGTTTTGCCACAATCATCCTTGATGTACACACCTTTTGAGAGGGACACACATTAACCGTGAATTTATCATAATACTCTATGTGCTTCACTTATATTTTTTGAGCTAGGCAGTTGCTCTAGTGCTTCACTTATATCTTTTTTAGCACGACGGTGATGTTATTTTGAAGAAATTGATGAACTCTCATGCTTCACTTATATTATTTTGAGAGTCTTATAAACAACATGGCAATTTGCATGGGTTATGAATTTAGTCCTAATATTATGGGTATTCAAGAGGGATATAATAAAAACTTTCATAAAGATCATTGAATATATGAGCAGTTTGATTCCTTGCAATTGTTTTACGATATGAAGATGGTAATATTAGAGTAATGCTAGTAGTAAATTGTGGAATAGTAAAAACGCGTGTGTTAAGGTTTGTGATTCCCGTAGCATGCACGTATGGTCTTCCTATTATGTGATGAAGTTGGAGCACAATTTATCCTTGATAGTCTTCCTTTGTGTGAAAGTCGGGGGTGTGCAATGATTAACTCCTACCAACCTCTCCCCTTGGAGCATGCATAGTAGTACTTTACTTCGAGGGTTAATAAACATTTTGGAATAAGTATGTGAGTTCTTTATGACTAATGTTGAGTCCATGGATCATACGCACTCTCACCCTTCCACCTTTGCTAGCAACTCTAATATCGCGCAATTTTCACCGGTGCATTCAACCATCCTTATAAATTTCCTCAAAACAGCCACCATACCTGCCTATTATGGCATTTTCATAGCCATTCCAATATATATTGCCATGTAGCTTCACCATTCCGTTATTATGAGTTTTCACTTTGAGTTATAGTTTTTGAGTTGTAATTAAATTAAAGTGTGACGATCATTATTATTATAGCATTGTCCCATGTGAGGCATATAAAAAAGGAGGGCCAAATGAGTCTAAGAAAAAAAAGGCTAAAGTGCCCAAAAATAAAAATAAAATAAAAAATGAGAGAAAAGGAGAGAAGGAACAATGTTACTATCCTTTTCCACACTTGTGCTTCAAAGCAGCACCATGTTCTTCATGATAGAGTCTCCTATGTTGTCACTTTCATATATTACTAGTGGGAATTTTTCATTAACTTGGCTTGTATATTCCAATGACGGGCTTCCGGAAATGCCCGAGGTCTTCATGAGCTTGCAAGTTGGATGCACGCCCACTTAGTTTTCTTTTTGATCTTTCATACGCTTATAGCTCAAGTGTATCTGTTACATGGCAATCCCTACTCACTCACATTGATATCGATTGATGGACATCTGCATAGTCCATTAATTTGCCTTGTTAATATGAGACTTTCTCCCTTCTTTTGTCTACTACCACCTTCTATTCCACCTATATGGGGATGCTTGATACGTCTCCAACGTATCTATAATTTTTTATTGTTCCATGCTATTATATTATCCATCTAGGATGTTTTATATGCATTATGATGCTATTTTATATCATCTTTTGGGACTAACCTATTAACCTAGTGCCCTGTGCCAGTTGTTGTTTTTCCTTGTTTTGTCCTTTACGGAAAATCAATATCAAATAGAGTCAAGATGGAATGAAACTTTTTGACGATTTTTCTTGGACCACAGGACACCCAGGAAGGTTCGGGGGAAGGTCAGGAGACCTACGAGCTCATGACAAGATCGTAGGGCGCAGCCTAGGGGGTGCCCTGTGAGCTAGTGGGCCCCTTGTGGCTCCCTTGACCCTAATCGCAACTCCATAAATACCCAAATATTCCATGTAGACCAGAGGGCACACCAAAAGTACTTTTCCACCGCCACAAGTTTCTGTCTTCGGGACATCCCATCTGGGGACCTTTACCGGTACTCTGTCGGAGGGGGATTTGATCATGGAGGGATTCTATATCAACTTTGCTTCCCTTCTGATGGTGTGTGAGTAGTTTACCATAGACCTACAGGTTCATAGCTAGTAGCTAGATGGCTTCTTCTCTCTCTTTGATCTTTAATACAATGTTCTCCTCGACGTTCTTGGAGATCTATTCGATGTAATATTCTTTTGTGGTGTGTTTGTTAAGATCTAATGAATTGTGGGTTTATGATTAGATTATCTATGAATATAATTTGAGTCTTCTCTGTATTATTATATGCATGATTAAGATATCTTTGTATGTCTCTCCGATCTATTTATTTGGTTTGTCCAACTAGATTGATTTTTCTTGTAATGGGTTCAATCTTGCGGTATCCTCACCCAGTGACAGCAGGGGTAGGCGGGTAGCGAGGCACGTGTTTGTATTGTTGCCATTAAGGATAAAATGGTGGGGTTTATTCATATTGATTGGATCTATCCCTATACATCATGTCATCTTGTTCAAGGCATTACTCCGTTCTTGTTAACTTAATACAATAGATGCATGCTGGATAGTGGTCGATGTGTGGAGTAATAGTAGTAGGTGCAGGTAGGAGTCGGTCTACTTGTCACGGACATGATGCCTATATTCATGATCATTGCCTTGGACATCGTCATAATTATTCGCTTTTCTATCAATTGCTCAACAATAATTTGTTTACCCATCTTATGTGTTCTTTCCAGAGAGAAGCCTCTAGTGAGAACTATGGCCCCGAGTCTATTCTTATCCTATTTTTCCAGATCTATAAAACCAAAAACACAAAAATACTTCTCTGAATTTATTTACCTTTATTTTTTGCACTTTATTTATCTTTTATACCCATCTCTATCAGATCTCATCCTTGCAAGTAACCGTGAAGGGATTGGCAACCCCTTTATCACGTAGGGTGCAAGTATTTGTTTGTTTGTGTGGGTGCAACTATTGGTGCCTTGTGTGTTCCTCCTACTGGATTGATACCTTAGTTCTTAACTGAGGGAAATACTTATCTCTACTTTGTTGCATCACCCTTTCCTCTTCAAGGGAAAACCAACGCAAGCTTGAGAAGTAGCAGGAAGAATTTCTTGCGTCGTTGTTGGGGAGGATCTACATCAAGCCTACCAAGTACCTATCATAAACTCTCATCTCTTGCAATTACTTTATTTTCCATTCACCTCTCGTTTTCCTCTCCCCCACTTCTAAAATGTTTAAAAAACACAAAAATATTTGCCTTTTTATTTTCCTCTTTCCGTTCGTCTTTTGTGCTTGCCTTTTTGCTTGCTTTGTACCTATCATCATGAGTGACTTCGGTATGGCAGAAACGGATGATTGTAGAACTCCTAAAATTGGACGTTATGCTAATCTAGATGCTAAAACTTTTGTTTTGGGACAAGGGAATGTTATAGGAAAAGGTGACATCCAAGAATTATTTAATTGTGTTGGAACTTTGACTTGCGATGATGCTCCTATACTTATGAGTGACCATATAATCATCAAGATGAGTACATAGTGACAACATTGACTAAGTTCTTAAATACAGGGACTAAAGTGAATCAGCGAGATGAGTATGATGACCACCAGTGAATTTTACTTTTCTCAAATTCTAGAGCTGCAGTAGCATCCTCACCTTCATCCTCGACGATCATGTTGTGCATGATCACACAACATGTCATCACCTCCCACAAGGTCTCTGGATCCCATTGTTTAGCAGGTCTACGAATAACTGCAAAACGGGTTTAATGGATCCACATAGTAGCTCATGTTGTACTCATGTCCATTGACAGTATAGTGGCAATGAGGAACTCTTCCTTCAGTCAGCCTCGCAAACAACGGTGATCGCTGCAGCACATTGATGTCATTGTGAGACCCGGGCATGCCAAAGAAAGCATGCCAAATCCAAAGATCATGTGATGCAACTGCTTCAAAATGATGGTGGGCTTCTTAACATGGCCCTGATATTGCCCTTGTAAAGATTTCGGGCAATTCTTCCATTTCCAATGCATGAAGTCAAGGGATCCAAGCAAACCTGGCAACCCTCTTGCTTCTAAGATTGCTAAGAGCCGCTCGGTGTCTGCCATAGTTGGTTATCTCCGGTACTAAGGTCCGAACACCTCGACCACAATAATTGCACACCTGACCATGGCACCTCCGCATGTGCTCTCACACATCAGTAGGTACTCATCCCACGAATCAGTAGCCTTGCCATATGCAAGCATCCATAGTGCGGTCATGTCATATGCAAGCATCTGTAGTGTAGGTGCACTTCTAGTAATCAAAGAAGCCAATCGTTCCCACGACGTCCTTCTTCAAGATGAAGTAGTCATCGTAGAACCAGACACCATGGTACAAATGATCGAAGACAGTCTTGCGCATCCAAAAACACCGACAAAAATGGTCAGCAAAGAGTGCTTCCAGGGAAAATTAGTCGTCCATCAGTTTCAAATGGCCACGTGCCCTGTTGTGGTTGAGCACTCGACGACCCTTGATCGAGCCCTTGAAATTGAGAACATGATCCTCCGCAAGCTTCACGTCTTGAAAGACTACATGTATCATCGCCATCTCATCTGAGTACTCCTCCTCATCAGATGAGCCATCGGAGGATACAACATAGTGCTCGTACATATGTACTCCACATCGGAATCCATTCCTAGAAATAAGAAGGGAAAACTATTTTTAGCTTCGGTATTCATCGATAGTTGCCGGGCATGGTGATAGCAGTAGCGGATGGTACCTGGCGGGACGGTTTTAGCACAGGGGTTGAACAACGATAGAGGAGAAACGGGGTGGAGCCGGGCTAGAACGCCAGAGGTGACGGAGACATAGAGTTCCAGTATGGGTGTGGTGTGGCGGCCGGGGTTGTGGACCAGCGGCGAAGGCAAGAGACAAAGAAGGAGAGAAAATGGGGAGCATGGAGGCGTAGGGTCCGGGAAGGGTTTTGGGTGGGCTGGGGGTGTCGAAGTCCTACGTGTCTGCTATCGGAACTCCCGCAAAGCTCCCCCAAGCTTGTCTCTGATTTGCGGGAGAAAGGACACTTGAACCGCGCCGCAGACCAATATAGGATCACGTTGCATGGCTTCCGTGGTCCAGACGACGCATCCCGAACGTATGTGGGTGGTTTGCGGGTCTGCCTTGGACATGCCACGCACGGCCAGATGGTCTGGTCAGTGATCGGTTAAATAATCTAACACAAACGGGCGCCTCATATGGGCCTCAAATGCCCGGGCTAAACGGCACCCCTCATATCCAGCCCAAATTTGGGGTGGATATGAGAGGCACGAGCGCGACCGGGCGCATTCGCCACATTGGCTGATGATGGGGTCCCACAGGAAAACACTATGAAACCCCGCTATCCGAAGATAATCTCCTCTGTCGAACTGATGGCGCAACGTGGCACCGCTCCAGCGGACCATGTAGTGCCCTAGCCCGGCTATTTAAGCGGACCGTGGGCACTGAAACCCTACCCGCCTACATTTCCCCCCTCCCATTTGCACTACCACCAATTTCCACTTGCCGTTTGCCACCACTAGTAGTCATGCCCCCATGCCGCCAGGTAAGAAGCTACCCATATCTAACGTTGGAGCGCAGGTTGCATCTCCTTGAGAAGATCCGGGGAAGGCGCGAAGCCTGGATCGCCACGGGGCTAGCAACCTCCGGATGCGGTGGATCCAGAGGAGGAGGTGGTGGAGGAGGACACGGAGCGGTAGGAGGAGTTGGAGGAGGATGAGAAGGACGTGGGGGCGCTAGGGATGCAGATCTACACACGGAGCAACATGTGATCCTCGATTTCCTTTGGTTGGAATCAGAGGCGAAGGCAAACCATCGTCGTCTGTAGGAGGCGGAGCATGCTACGGACGTCGATGAGATGCTCACGTATATGGATGAGGAGGAGGAGGATGAGCTAGAGCCCTCCTACACGCCCATCTACCCAGCGCACGGCACCGACTTCGTGGACATCTCGGACCATGAAGTGTAGTTAGACTAGTGTGATGTGCGTAGTATGTAGAATTTTTTTACATGGTTTGTATGGATCTAGGGGATGAAATATGAGATACTCAGATGCATAGCTGTTAAATTTAGAGGTTAACCAAGATAAAGCTCAAAGATCGAATATGTACGACCCGGTCCCCGTTAAGGACCAAAATCTATGTGATTAATGTGCTAGTCCCTATATTAATTGCTAGCATGCACAATACACATTAAAATAAAAAGAAAATGTCATGATTATTACACATTCCAGATATAGTTTTCAATACACCACATACCTATTTAGTTCAAGTCTAGCTTACCATCAATACTGTGGATTACAATAACAATCTTTGTGACCTCCATCCACTCACAAGCAGAGGTTGAGTATAGATGGTGTAACACTACTTTGCATCACTCACTCATCATGCTGAATCTTGCACATAGTATGTTGCATCCACAACGGTCAATACATTGGATGATTTTGTAATGCCCTGACCAAACCAATATGTTGTTGGTTGTTGCACCTATGATCTATACTAGCCTCACAGACCAACACTAATCTTTCATGCGCACTTTGTCCTCACTCGTGCACGCCTAGGATCAACTTCCTAATCGGTCACCCATCCTCAAATTTCTCCAAGCCAAGCACACTTAACTTTGAGGTTCCTTTCACATTGGCTCCTGAAAAATAAGGTGTGCCTTGTTGATGTGAGAAGCATATCATTCCTATTAAGCCAAGATGTCGCAGTATTGACTACTGTCACTAGAAAATATAACATGCCTAATTCATGCATCTGGAGTAAGTGTAGGCTAGGTTTTCTTTGTGGAAAGAAATATAGCCCTAACTTTGTGATAAGTGGATCTACTCAAACATATTGTACATACTGCATTGCACAGTAGCCCTAGACCTGATGGCAGAATGTCAATGGAAGTCCTTTTATCCTTTACCATTAATGCACCAACAAAGGTCATATTCTCATGTTCAACCCAACAAGTTTTAGTTAAGAAAATTATGGTGATGAGATCTTCCAGATAGTTCCCTACCAAGTTTTCTCAAAGTTCTCCATAACCGGACGCGTGTCTAATCATGATCAGTTTTTATAATCTTGAGAGGTATGTGTATTTTTTCCACATGACCCATCCAGTCTCTACTCCTACTAAACTCAGGGTGTAGAGTAACCAAGGAAATACCAAGACGATGCCTTTCAGATGTAGTAGCCTAAGTCACCTAGTAGACCCATTCCATCCTGCCTCTAACTTCATCAGCTGGTCTACAAGGTCAGGCTCCCACGGCCTACTTAGTCAAGATAGAGCCCATAATGACATGTAGTTACACATGGGAGATACTTAGCAGTTGGGGAACGTTGCATGGGAAACAAAAAAAATCCTACGAACACCCAAGATCAATCTAGGAGATGCACATCTACGAGAGGAGAGTTGGATCCACATAACCTTGTAGGTCGCTAAGCGGAAGCGTTCAAGAAAGCGGTTGATATAGTGGTACGTCTTCGCGATCCAATCACGATCTGTCCCGCGAACTTCGATCTAGTGCCGAACGGACAACACCTCTGCGTTCAACACACGTACGGCTTGATGACGTTTTCACCTCATCGATCCAATGAGCGAAGGTGAAGTAGTAGCTCGAGTCCCCGGGTAGCACGACGGCGTGGTGGCAGTGGTGGTGGAGGAATTGCGGCAGAGCTTCGCTAAGCACTACGTGTATGAGGACAAGAGCTACGAGAGAGGAGGGGCAGCGCCAAGGAGTGTAAGGGTGCAGCTTCCCTCTCTCTACTTCTCTATATATAGGGGGAAGGGGGAGAGGGGGCGCCCCTAGGAGATCCCATCTAGGGCCGGCGACCACAAGAGGGAAACCCTAGATGGGGTTTTCCCCCTAGGATACTTGCCCCTCAAAGCAAAGGGGTGGGAACCCTAGGGGTGGCGCCCCCACCTCCTCTGGCAACGTGGGAAGGGTTGAGGGGGGCACACATCCCTTTAGTGGGCTGGTTTGCCCCCTCCCCTTGGCCCATTTGCTTGCAAGGCTTAGTATGATGTGTATTACCGAGAGGGCCCACAGATACCTCTCCGACACTCGGAGTGACAAATCCTATTCTTGATCTATGCCAACACCACAAACACCTTCGGAGACACCTGTAGAGCATCTTTATAATCACCCAGTTACGTTGTGACGTTTGATAGCACACAAGGTGTTCCTCCGGTATTCGGGAGTTGCACAATCTCATAGTCATAGGAACATGTATAAGTTATGAAGAAAGCAAATAGCAGTAAAACTAAACGATCAAGTTGCTAAGCTAACGGATGGGTCTTGTCCATAACATCATTCTCCTAATGATGTGATCCCGTTCATCAAATGATAACACGTGTCTATGGTTAGGAAACATAACCATCTTTGATTAACGAGCTAGTCTAGTAGAGGCATACTAGGGACACTCTGTTTTGTCTATGTATTCACACATGTACTAAGTTTCCGGTTAATACAATTCTAGCATGAATAATAAACATTTATCATGATATAAGGAAATATAAATAACAACTTTATTATCGCCTCTAGGGCATATTTCCTTCAGCCCCCCGCCCCCCGAAACCCCTTTCGGTCATGTTGGCCATCACCCGGTACCCCCGGAACACTTCCGGACTCCAGTACCCTTCGTCCAATATATCGATCTTCACCTCCGGACTATTCCAGAGTTCCTCGTCACATCCAAGATCTCATACGGGACTCCGTACAACCTTCGGTAACCACCATAATGACTCAACTATACTAATATCGTCACCAAACATTAAGTGTGTAGACCCTGCGGGTTCGAGAACTATCCGGACATGACTGAGACACCTCTATTGTCAATAACCAATAGCAGGAGTTAGATGCCCATATTGGTTCCCACATATTCGACGAAGATCTTATCGGTTGAACCTCGATGTCAAGGATTCAGATAATCCCGTATGTAGTTCCCTTTGTCTATTGGTATGTTACTTGCCCGAGATTCAATCACTGGTATCTCCATACCTAGTTCAGTCTCGTTACCGGCAAGTCTCTTTACTCGTTCCATAATACAAGATCTCGCAACTAACTCCTTAGTCACATTGCTTGCAAGCTTCTTGTGATGTTGTATTACCGAGAGGGCCCAGAGATACCTCTCCGTCTCACGGGGTGACAAATCCCAATCTTGATCCATGACAACTCAACAAACACCCTCGGAGATACCTGTAGAGCACCTTTATAGTCACCCAGCTACGTTGCAACGTTTGGTACACACAAGGTACTCCTCCGGTGTCAGTGAGTTGCATGATCTCATGGTCATAGGAACATATACTTGACATGCAGAAAATGATAGCAATAAACTTGACACGATCATATGCTACGTTCATAGTTTGGGTCTCGTCCATCACATCATTCTCCTAATGATGTGACCTCGCTATCAAATGACAACTCATGTCCATGGCTAGGAAACCATAGCCATCTTTGATCAACGAGCTAGTCCGTTAGAGGCTAACTAGGGACATATTGTCGTCTATGCATCCACACATGTATTTGAGTTTCCAATCAATACAATTATAGCATGGATACTAAACGATTATCATGAAGAGAGAAATATGATAATAACAATTTATTATTGCCTCTAGGATGTTTTTCCAACAGTCTTCCACTTTCACTAGAGTCAATAATCTAGTATTACATGGTAATGAATCTAACACCCATGCAGTCCTGGTGTCGATCATGTTTTGCCCGTGGAAGAGGTTTAGTCAACGGACCTGCAACATTCAGATCTATGTGTACTTTGCAAATGTTTATGTCCTCCTCCTTGATCGAATCACTGATGGAATTGAAGCGTCGCTTTATGTGTCTGGTTCTCTTGTGAAACCTTGGTTCCTTGGCTAGAGCAATGGCACCGGTGTTGTCACAGAACAGAGTCATTCGGTCCAGTGCACTGGGCACAACTCCAAGATCTGTCATGAACTGCTTAATCTAGACAGCTTCCTTTGCTGCCTCCGAGGCAGCTATGTACTCCACTTCACATGTAGAATCAGCTACCACGCTTTGCTTGGAATTGCACCAGCTTACCACTCCCCATTAAGAATATGTACGTATCCGGTTTGAGACTTAGAGTCATCCGGATCGGTGTCAAAGCTTGCATCGACATAACCCTTTACGACGAGCTCTTGATCACCTCCATAAATGATAAATATTTCCTTAGTCCTTTTCATGTACATAAGGATATTCTTGACAGCTGTCCAGTGCTCCATTCTAGGATTAGTTTGAAACCTTCCCGCCATACTTATGGCAAGGCTGACATCTGGTCTTGTGCACAACATTGCATACATGATAGAGCCTATGTCTGAAGCATAGGGGATGACACTCATCTTTTCTCTATCCTATGTAGTCGTTGGGCATTGAGTCTTACTCAACTTCACACCTTGCAAAACAGGCAAGAACCCCTTCTTGGACTGATCCATTTTGAACTTCTTCAAAATCTTATCGAGGTATGTGCTTTGTGAAAGTCCTATTAAGTGTCTCGATCTATCTCTATAGATTTTGATGCCTAATATGAAAGCAGCTTCTCCTAGGTCCTTCATTGAAAACCTCTTGTTCAAATATTCCTTCACGTTTTCCAAAAGTTCTATATTGTTTCCAACCAGCAATATGTCATCCACATATAATATTAGGAATGCTATAGAGCTCCCACTCACTTTCTTGTAAATACAAGCTTCTCCGAAAACTTGTATAAACCCAAATGCTTTGATCACCTCATCAAAGCAAAGATTCCAACTCCGAGATGCTTGCACTAGTCCATAAATGGATCGCTGCAGTTTGCACACTTTGTCGACATTCTCTGGATCGACAAAACCTTCTGGTTGCATCATATACAACTCTTCCTTAAGGAAACCATTAAGGAACGCTGTTTTGACATCGATCTGCCAGATTTCATAATCGAAAAATGCAGCTATTGCCAACATGATTCTGACGGACTTAAGCATCGCTACAGGTGAGAAAGTCTCATCGTAGTCAACTCCTTGAACTTGTAAAAAAAAACCTTGCCGCAAGTCGAGCTTGTATGGATGGTGACATTACCGTTCGCGCCCGTCTTCTTCTTGAAGATCCACTTATTCTGAATGGCCTTTCGCCCTTAAGGTAATACTTCCAAAGTCCATACTTTGTTTTCATACATGGATCCCATCTCGGATTTCATGGCCTCTAACCATTTTTTGGAATCTAGGCCCACCATCGCTTCTCCATAGCTCGTAGGTTCATCGTTGTCCAACAACATGACCTCTAAGACAGGGTTACCGTACCACTCAGGAGTAGAACGTATCCTTGTCGACCTACGAGGTTTGATAGTAACTTGATCCGAAAGCTCATGATCACCATCATTAGTTTCCTCTTCAACTGACGTAGGTGCCACAGAAACTTCTTTCTGCACTACGCTACTATCTGGTTGAAATGAAGGTTCAATAACCTCATCAGGTTCTATCTTCCTCCCACTCAATTCTTTCGAGAGAAACTCCTTCTCAAGAAAGGGTCCGTTCTTAGCGACAAACACTTTGCCCTCGGATCTGAGATAGAAGGTATACCCAACCGTCTCCTTTGGGTATCCTATGAAGACGCATTTGTCCGCTTTAAGTTCGAGCTTTTTCGGCTGAAGCCTTTGACATAAGCATCGCAACCCCAAACCTTAAGAAATGACAACTTATATTTCTTGCCAAACCATAGTTCATACGGTGTTGTGTCTACGGACTTAGATGGTGCCCTATTTAAAGCGAATGCAATTGTCTCTAACGCATAACCCCAAAACGATAGTGGCAGATCGGCAAGAGACATCATAGAATGCACCATATCCAATAAGGTATGATTACGATGTTCGGACACACCATTATGGTGTGGTGTTCTGATAACCCTCAACCGTAAGGGATCGAGATAGTCTTCGCGGGTAAGAATAACCCAATTTATTGATTCGACACACGGGGAGCCAAAGAGTATTTATAAGCTTTGACAGTTGAGTTGTCAATTCAACCGCACCTGAAATATACTTACTTGCAACAAAGATAAATGGTAACAGTGATATGATAGTGATGATAGTGATAGTAAAAGTAAACAGCAAAAGTAAATAGTAAAGGTAAATGGCAAAAGTAGCAACTAGTGACAAGCAGGATTTAAAACACTGTAGGCTAGGGAGATGGATGGTTGGGCGCTGCATGGATGAGATATATCATGATTCTAACTTGGGGCACGGCACACGGAAAAGTAATGATCATCTAGGCAAATATCAAACATTAGGCATGTATCCCGTAGGTAGTTGTGCGTGCTTGCAATAAGAACTTGCACAACATCTTTTGTCCTACCATCCCGCTACGAACGGGGCCAAAAGGAACTTATGGAGATTAAGGTGCTCCTGTCAAAGAGCGCCGGAACAAAGCAATGAACTCAATGGATACATGTAATCCTCAAACTACGGACCATCCCCTTTGGTGTCCCAAGCTGTCACTTTTGGGATCGCCGGTTCCAAACCGTAATAGGTGCAAACAACTCATAGATAGGATCAAGAACACAAATATATTCATGCAAACACATATGGTTCAGATCTGAAATCATGGCACTCGGACCCTAAGTGTCAAGCATTAAGAATAACAAGTTGAAGCAAAGATGATAAACACCATAGTAGATGATAGGCAACATGCCCCAAACGATCTGACAAACTATTACATGATCTAACTCATCCAATCCCTACCACCCCCTTCGCCTACAGCAGGGGATTACTCACACATGGAAGGAGAAGTCATGGAGGGATGATGGAGTGGTGATGATGGTGACGATGGCGACGATCTCCCCTCTCCGGAGGCCAATTCAGCCTCCAGATTAGCCCTCCGAAGAAGAACAGAGGGTGGCGGCGGCTCCGCGACGAAAACTGCGAAAAGAACTTCTGATCCGGGATTTCTCCGTCGCGAGCTAAATATGTAATGCCCAGGATGGAGTTATACCTCCTACGTGTCGAGGCACGACTTAAAGGCATAAATCCATCCTAGAATGATCTCAAGTTTGGTAATCTTTGCACAACTCATGTAAAAGAGGGATAGTAAACTGAAAATAGTTGGCTTACACTCGCCACGTCACAGAATTGCAGTACAAGTCTCAAACATCATACATTAAGAGCACCACAACCCTCTAAGGGCAAAAGCCAAATGTCAAAGTACCAAACTCAGATAAATAAACCACAGGCGGATCGAATCCTAGTAAGAGACTCCACTACTGATCGTCCGGGTAGCGCACGTAGTACCGACTACGCTCCTTGTCGTACTCCCAATCCAGCTCGGTGCCATCACCTGGATAGCTCACAGCTGGACCTGCATCTGGTGTGTGAAGTAACTGTGAGCCACAGAGGACTCAGCAATCCCGTCTCCGGTTAACAAGACTATCAAAGCCTTTGGGTGAGGGAAAAGGCTGAAGAAAAGAACAAGTCTGCAGCAGCAACTAGCATCTAGCTTACGTAAGTGAGAGCGAGAAGAGAAGGCCTCGGCGAGAAGTGATCACGAAGTGATCCTAGCTACAAGCTCCACAATCATAACCCCTCCGTGTTCAACTCCCGAATCCCTATTCGGAAACTGACAGTCACGGAACACACGCTGGCAGTGTATTAGTAACATTGTGTCAAGTTATCTACAACCGGAATTAACAAGCTCCCATCTGCCACATAACCGCGGGCACGGCTTTCGAAAGTTCAAACCCTGCAGGGGTGTTCCAACTTGACCCATTACAAGCCCACGATCCGCGGAGTCGCAACTCCAAAGTGGGAAGACCCGAGTATCCTCGGAATCCCGTGCTCAAGATATACCGAGCTAAGGTAAGGCCAATCCAGCAAATCCTCCCGGCGTGTCGACACCCTGATAGTAGCCGCGCGTATCTAAGTCTCAGGACACGACCGGATGGGCGATTCTATAGGTTTTTACCAAACCTCGAGTTTCCTTGAGGTGGCCCCGTAGACTCCCCGTTTCGGACCAACACTCATGTGGAGCACTGGCCCGGGGTTGTTGATTAAGAAAGAGGGTTAATTACTCCCTATGCATGTTTAGTTTGTTATTAGGCAAATAGTACCAATGTTGGGATTTGCTGGAAAAGACTTAGCACTTAGCGGTTTATCGAGGGGGTCCCATACACCCCAACCGTGTTAGGAACGCATAATCAAGGAACATAATACCGGCTTATACGGATCCTAACGGCATGAGTGGAACAAATCACCAAGCAAAAGGCTTAGCCTTCCACCCTTGCCAATATATAGATGATTTCATTTAAAGCATTTATATAGTGTGATATAACCCAACCAAACTTCAACATGAAGCAAGCATCTTCGATCTTCACCTGCAACTAGCAACGCTATAAGAAGGGCTGAGCGAAGCGTACTTAGCCAAGCAACGGTTTGCATAGGTAGGTTGGTTAAACATGGCAATTGGTTAGAAATAGGAGGCTGACAAGAAGATCATGGGCATCGAGGCAAAACTATAGATCGAGACTACTAGCAATAGGCAAAGATAGTAATGTTATCGGGGTTCGGTCATCTTGCCTGAAGAGAAGTCGTTCGGATCGTAAGAAGGGTCCTCGTGCTCAACCTCGTTGGAAACCTCGTGCTCAACTTCGTACCCGGTCTCAGCTTCCGGCTCTAAACAAAACAATCACACCAAGCACCAATCAACAAGATGCAATGCGCACTCGAAAAACATGAATGCATGATGGATGCACTAAGGATGCACACGGAGCACGGAAAATATCACTCAAACAATTCACCTCAAAACATGATAACAATCTGATATTATTAAACTACACAGAAAATCAACCAAGTTTGATATAAGATTCGCTGAAATCGGAGTTACGGGCTAAAAGTTATGCCCGAAACAAGATTTGAGCGAAAGCTGAAAATTACAGCAACATAGCATCTTCGGAGCTCAAAATAATTAAGCTACAGCACCCAAAAAGCATGGCAAAGGACTTGAACACAAACTAGACATATAGTACAGCAACTAAGTCCAAAGTGCACCCCCAACGGAGTCACGGATCAAAAGCAATGATCTTGGACATATTGAACTTTACAATAAAATTCTGGCAGCAGAATTTTATTGAAACTTTAGAGCAAAAGATAAACATGCTACAGCCACTTAAATGGACATGTGAGGACATGGATGGAAAGACAACAATATATACTACAAGGAACAATCAAGATCCACTCCAAAACTAACATGCTTTGTCCTAGAGCACCACACGAACATGGCATCGGAACGTTACAGATTTCAGACTTAGTGAAAATCCACTAAGTCCTAAAACAGCAATAACATCATAGCATCTAAAAGAGCATGTTTAAGTCACCTCGAAACTAAACATGGCAAAGGGTAAGCACCTCATCAACATACACATGAAGGTGATCCCGAAACACACAAGCATGCTTCATAGAGGTGAACACAACGATTGCAACGAGCTCATCAAGATGGCATTTCATAACAAGCGAAAACACATCATATGAATATGGCACTTTGCAACGATGATAACAAGGCAATAATAAATCTACCATGCAACCTATCACAAGCATCACGTAGTTCGTGGCAAGACGAACACGTGGACATGTCATTTGCATCATTCGGACAAACGGGCTAAAAGATATCACATGGCAAAGGTGGCATGAAAATAACACATAACAGCAGTTTATATCATGATGCACTCTTGCAACAGCAAAACAAGCACCTAGATGATCTCTAACATGCATGACAACAACAGGTAAAACGTAGAGCACATCTCCACGAACGTCTGGACATATTACACGCGCAAAACGGAGCATCACAGTAAAAGATATGCACAGTCAAACATAGCATTTCAGATTGACAGATCTGGGACTTAGTGGGGAAAAAGGGGTCAACCTTAACAGATCAGATCTGGGAAAAGAGAGACGGGCCCGGATCTGGAATCGGCCCGGCGGAGGGCCCGCGGAGGGGCTGCGGCCCGGCGGCCTGGAGCTGGTGCGGTGGCCCGGCTGGGGCGGGAAGCCCAGGTGGCGCGGCGGCCTGCGCGGCGCGCCCGGTGAGGCGGCTGGCCCGCGCGCGGTGGCCTGGCGGTGAGGCCCGGTCGGAGAGAGGCCTGGGGTCCCGTGCGGGCTGGCCCGCGGCGACGAACTGGGCGCGGCCCAGCCGGCGGGGCTGGTGCGAAGCGAAGCGGCGAGGCGAAGCGGGGGCGATGCGGAGGTGCTGGCGGGAGTGGGCCGCTGGAGCAGTACGGGCCGGCGGAACGAAGGGGATGTGGTCCCGCAGCCCGGACCTGGCGCGACGGGCGAGCGGGCCTGGTGCGGTGCGGTGCGTTGACCGCTCGATCGGGCGAGGGGATCGGCGCCCTCGTCCCGGTCGGCGGCTGTTGCCTCGATGGCTGGCGGCGACCGATTCCTTCGGTTGAAATGCCAAATGGCAGTAGGTAGGTAGGTAGGTAGGTAGGTAGATCTGAGAAAAAATGAGAGGGGAAAAGGGGAAGAAGAAGAGGATGCCCAAATTAGACCTAGGGGGGTCTAAATATAGCAGTTTTTAGGGTTAGGAGGAGATTTAGGGGCGCTAGGAGCCCTCCGATCGCGATCCGACGGATCCGATCGCGGGGATAGATTTAAAAGGCCTAGACGGAGATAAAAGAATGCAGTAGGGGTGTTTCCGGGACACGAAGCGCAGGCACATCGGACCCACACGAACAACGGATGGGAAAGTCAACGGAGTCCAAACGAGATGAGATTTGAGAGGCGGGTTGCACACAACAAAACAACAACACAGACAACAACCTCGCGGCACACCGGTAACGTTAAACGCCCGAACAACAAAGTAGGCCTACGGGACGTCACGGACACGTGAGGGAGCTCCGGAACGCGAAACGGACAACGGGAAGAAACACGACGAACCGGATGCAACCGACAACACAGATGCAATGCAATGCACATGTCTACATGATATGAATGAATGCCACACACTCACACAACAAAACGACAAAAGCCCGAAAGACAAAGAACCCGGAATGGAATAGAAGAAGCCGGAGATTTATTATATGCCCAAAAGGGAAAGTATTACATCCGGGGCATTACAAACTCTCCTCTACTACAAAAAGATCTCGTCCCGAGATCTAGGACTGGAAAAAGGAAGGGTACTCGGAACGAAGATGATCTTCTCGTTCCCAGGTAGCTTCTCGGTCTGTGTGATGTGACCACTTGACTTTCAGAAACTTGATGGACTTGTTGCAAGTCTTGCGTTCGGTTTCTTCGAGAATGGCAACTGGATGCTCTCGGTAGGAAAGGTCTTGTTGAAGATCAATCTCCTCAAACGGGATCATGCGCTCAGGTGCCTTGAAGCATTTGCGAAGTTGAGACACATGGAAGACATCATGAACATTTGCAAAGTTGGAAGGGAGCTCGAGCTGATAGGCTAGATCGCCTCTTTTGCCAAGAATCTTGAAAGGCCCGACGTATCTAGGAGCAAGTTTTCCTTTGATACCGAATCTTTGGGTTCCTTTCATCGGAGAAACTCGGAGATAGACATGATCACCGATGTCGAAAGCCAAATCACGATGCTTTCCGTCATAGTAGCTCTTCTGACGCGACTGAGCGGCCTTGAGATTCTCACATATGACTTTGCACATTTCTTCGGCTTCAGAGATCAAGTCATTGCCAAGGAGTTGGCGTTCGCCTGTTTCAGACCAGTTGAGAGGGGTACGGCACTTTCTGCCATAGAGAATTTCAAATGGTGCTTTGCCTGCACTTGCTTGAAAGCTGTTGTTGTAAGAGAACTCGGCAAATGGAAGGCAGTATTCCCATTTCATGCCGAAGGAGATGACACAGGCTCTGAGCATGTCTTCTAGAATCTGATTCACACGCTCGACTTGACCACTAGTCTGAGGGTGAAAAGCAGTGCTGAACCTGATCTTAGTGCCCATGGCGGACTGAAAGGAGTCCCAGAACCTTGATGTGAACAAGCTGCCACGGTCTGAGGATATCACTTGAGGAATGCCATGTAGGGACACAATTCTGGAAGTGTACAGCTCTGCAAGTTGAGCTGCATTGATTGATTCTTTGACTGGAAGAAAGTGAGCGACTTTGGTAAGCTTGTCAATCACCACAAAGATAGCATCATTGCCTCGCTTGGATTTAGGAAAACCAGTGACGAAGTCCGTTTCAATGTGGTCGAACTTCCACTCGGGGATAGGAAGAGGTTGGAGAAGACCGGTTGGACGTTGATGTTCTGCTTTCACTCTTCTGCATACATCACATTCATTCACGAATTGGGCAATTTCCCTTTTCATGCGTGTCCACCAGTAAGACTGCTTGAGGTCTTGGTACATCTTGGAACTGCCAGGATGAATGGAAAGGAGAGAATCATGAGCTTCTTCCATTATGAGCTTCCTGAGATCACCTTTGGGAACAACAAGTCTATCCTCGAAGAACAAGGTATCTCTCTCATCAACACGGAAGCACTTGTATTTTGGAGTGCCCTTTGCAATCCCATGTTTCACTTTCTTCACCATGGTATCACTGAGCTGGGCCTCACGGACTTGATCTTCCAAGGTAGGAGCAATTTGGAGATTTGCAAGAAAACCCTGCGGAACAACTTGAAGGTTGAGCTTCCTGAATGCTTCACAAAGCTCAGGCTGGTACGGCTTGATAAGAAGGCTGTTGCAATATGCCTTTCTGCTCAAAGCATCTGCAATCACATTCGCCTTGCCTGGAGTGTATTCAATGCTGGGGTTGTACTCTTGGATCATCTCGACCCAACGAGTCTGGCGGAGGTTCAGATGCGGCTGTGTGAAGATGTACTTCAAGCTCTTGTGATCAGTGAAGATGTCGACCTTTCTGCCCAACAACAGATGTCTCCACGTAATCAGAGCATGTACCACAGCTGCTAGCTCGAGATCGTGTGTGGGATAGTTCTTCTCACTTGGCTTGAGCTGCCGAGAAGTATATGCCACAATTCTCTTATCTTGCATAAGCACACCACCAAGACCTTGAAGAGAAGCATCACAGAACACTTCATAGGGCTTGGTTTCATCCGGAGGAGTCAGAACTGGAGCAGAGACAAGCTTCTCTTTGAGGGTTTTGAATGCCAATTCACACTCTGGAGACCAAAAGTATTTGACATTCTTCTGAAGCAGGTTGGAAAGAGGCTTGGCAATCTTGGAGAAGTTTTCAACAAACCTTCTGCAATAGCTGGCAAGACCCAGAAAACTGCGGAGCTGCTTGACGTTCTGAGGAGCTTCCCAGTTGACAATTGCTTCAACTTTCTCGGGATTAACCGCAATACCGTCGGCTGAGATTATGTGGCCCAGGTACAGAACCTTATCGAGCCAAAACTCGCACTTTGAGAACTTGGCATAGAATTTATGCTCTCGGAGTCGATCAAGAACCAAACGTAAGTGCTTTTCGTGATCTTCTTCATTCTTGGAAAACACCAGAATATCATCCAGATACACAAGCACGAACTCGCCAGTATAGGGGTTGAAGATGTAATGCATCATCCTTGAAAAGGTAGGAGGAGCATTGGCGATACCGAAGGACATGACGGTATACTCGTATGAACCGTAGCTCGTTCTGAAGGCCGTCTTGGGAATGTCTTCCTCGCGAATTCTAATTTGATGGTAGCCCATTCGGAGGTCAAGCTTAGAGAACACTTTAGCTCCTTTGAGCTGCTCAAAGAGTTTGTTGATGTTGGGGAGCGGATACTTGTTCTTAATCGTCTTCTTGTTCAGTGGCCGGTAGTCAACACAGAGACGCTCCGTGCCATCTTTCTTCTTGACAAATAAGACGCCACAGCCCCACGGAGATGTACTCGGTCTGATGAGACCCATACTCTCCTGCTTATCAAGCTGCTTCTTCAATTCCTTCAATTCATCCGGAGAGAGCTTGTATGGACGCCGGCACGCAGGCTCAGTGCCCGGCTCGAGTTCAATGACAAACTCCACCTGACGGTGTGGAGGCATGCCTGGAAGTTCTTCTGGAAAGACGTCTTGATATTCGTTCACCACTGGAATTTGATCTATGGCATTAATTTCACCCTTATCATTGAGAGAGAAAAGCCGA
This sequence comes from Secale cereale, assembly GCA_902687465.1. Classification (NCBI taxonomy): domain Eukaryota; kingdom Viridiplantae; phylum Streptophyta; class Magnoliopsida; order Poales; family Poaceae; genus Secale; species Secale cereale. The sequence continues at coordinate 122,443,701 of LR738715.1, read as the reverse complement.
ATAGTATTATCCCTGGAGGCGAAGATAATCACATCTTCATCAGAATGAGTCAACTTGACTTCCTTTTGAGCACAATCAATATGAGCATCGTGATGAGAAAGCCAATCCATTCCGAGGATGAGGTCAATGTCAGAATGACCAAGAATCACCGGTTTAGCCAAAAAACGATAATCTCCCATGCGAATAGAAACATCCGGAGCATAAACACTAGAAGTCATAAGCTTGCCCGGAGAAACAACTTGCAACTTCTGAGGCAAATTTGAAGTGGCAAAATTGTGCTTGGATGCAAATGGTTGAGACATGAAAGAGCATGAAGCACCCGAATCAAATAACACTTTAGCTGGAAAAGAGTTCACTGGAAGGTTACCCAAAATGACATCAGAAGAAGCCTCCGCTTGTGCTGCATTCATCAGATTGACCCTTGCAGCCTTTGGATCATGCCTGACAATAGCTGAACTCACAGGTGGAGGAGGAGGAAGACGCTTCGGATTCGGACATCTGTTGGCATAGTGACCTTTCTGAGTACATTTGTTGCAAGTCACTTCTGAGAGAGGACGAAAATGAGAGCCACTTGACTTGGAGCCTTGAGACTGAAACTGCTTCTTTGACTGGTTGCTCGGGTTGGGTGGGTGGGAGAAACCACGACCACTAGAGTTCTTGTTGTTGGAGTTGTTGAAGTTGTTGGAGTTGTTGTATGGAGCTCGAATCACTGGAGGAGGAGGAAGCCAGAATTTCTGTTGTTTCGCAGCCAACTGAGACGATGAGGAAGAGTGAACAACATCTCGAATTCTCTTCTTAGAAGCCTCCATCTTAAGCTGAGCTGCTTCTTGTTTCAAAGCCATGTTATAGAACTTGTCGAATTCGTCTGGCTCGAACAAAGTGAGAGCAAGCTGAAGTTCATCTTTGAGACCTCCACGGAACTGATAGATTTTACTCTTTGCATCAGGAATGTCTTGCTTTGCATAGCGAGCGAGGTTTTGGAACTTGACATTATACTGATAGACTGTCATGGAGCCCTGCTTGAGGTTGCGGAATTGCTCACGCATACCCTCGATGACACTTGTAGGAATGTGATGCGAGCGGAAATCCTTGCAGAAATTCTCCCAAGAGATCACTTGACCCGGCCTTGAGTCTTTGTACTGCTGCCACCAGTCAGCTGCTTGATCTTTCAGTTGGAAGGCTGCAAACTTCACATAGTCATCTTCTTTCACGTTACAGCACTCAAAATGCTTCTTGATATCGGTCAACCAATCCTCAGCATCAAGAGGGTCGACACAGTAACTGAAAGCTTTAGGATTGTTAGCCAGGAACTGGTTGAGAGTAGCATGGTGCTGCTGGAAGAAGTTGCCTTGGTTCACTGGAACACCCTGATTAGCTTGATTAGCTTGCATAGCTTGCATTTGCTGCATCATCTGCATCATCAACTGAGTGTTCTGGGCAGTAGTCTGCATAATTGCTCTCCAAGCCTCAGGCGGAGGAGGAGGGGAAGGAGGACGTTCTGGAACCTCTTCACCCTCTGGGTTAGCGTTCGGAACCCTCTTCGGAGCCATCCTGTAAGAGATGACCACGAATCAGCAATTGATTGACAAAAGGAATAAGCTGAATCAATGGAATGAATTGCAACAAGTCTTCACAATAATCATTCGAACAATACGAACGAATGAAATCATCCGAACAAGAGGAACGAATGAATTTCTCAGTTAATTGATAACATCAGTCTTCACGAGAAGCCACATAGGGGACAAAATGAAAATAAGAAAAACAACAAGGTACGGAAAGGAACAAACACAAGAGAGGAGTTTCGTTCTAACATCTTTGTGCTGAAAGCATATGAACGCGTTACGAAAAGGTTTTGCAATCCCCGGATCAGCATAGCCAAGGACCCTTTAAGATGCAACTCCTGATAGTAACCTCGGTCATATAACCCCTTCACTCAATGTCGAACCCCGAACTCACTAACCTGCATTCGTTGGAAGAATGCCTACGATCTACTGGATAAAACCCACCTATAGATTTCCGAAAGATTCCAGTTATGCAATCAGGTGTTGGGGATACACGGGAAGCACCGCGCAATCAACTCTAACCTACATCCAGGTGTATCCATCCTTCAACACATAACCAGTCTTTCTCGGAAACTGTGTACCTCGGACCTTCGAAAAGCATCCACTATAACAAGCTATGGCAATACTCCCGAACTACCTCCCCAGTACTGGGTGATGTCGGGGTTATCGTGCCACTGGCCGTATAGGGGAGATTTTCGATGTCGGCCGTCTTAAGTATTTAGTACTGCCGCGATATGCTTGTTACAATGATACCCCGAAGCTCAACTCCTCGGTAACAGGAGGCATCGGGAACAATATCCTTGTCACAAGAACATCGAAACAATCCCAGAATACTCGCGGGATTCCTAAAAAAAAATTTTGTGCAAATTTTGAAGATAGGAGAGACAAGAGTAGACGTCAGGAGTCCTCACCAGAGAGAAAGGGGATGAGAAGCAAAGAAATCCTACTCTCCGATATAATATAGGACTCAAAAAGTTTTCAGTGTGTGCCTAGACTCAACCGTCAACGGTTCGATCAAACAGTGGGGGCTCCTAGGTCGCAGAAGGCTCTGATACCAACTTGTAATGCCCAGGATGGAATTATACCTCCTACGTGTCGAGGCACGACTTAAAGGCATAAGTCCATCCTAGAATGATCTCAAGTTTGGTAATCTTTGCACAACTCATGTAAAAGAGGGATAGTAAACTGAAAATAGTTGGCTTACAATCGCCACGTCACAGAATAACAGTACAAGTCTCAAACATCATACATTAAGACCACTACAACCCTCTAAGGGCAAAAGCCAAATGTCAAAGTACCAAACTCAGATAAATAAAACAACCACAGGCGGATCGAATCCTAGTAAGAGTCTCCACTACTGATCGTCCGGGTAGCGCACGTAGTACCGACTACGCTCCTCGTCGTACTCCCAATCCAGCTCGGTGCCATCACCTGGATAGCTCACAGCTGGACCTGCATCTGGTGTGTGAAGTAACTGTGAGCCACAGAGGACTCAGCAATCCCGTTCCCGGGTAACAGAACTATCAAAGCCTTTAGGTGAGGGAAAGGCTGAAGAAAGAAATGAGGTGAAGGAACAACAAAGAGTCTGCAGCAGCAACTAGCACTAACTTACGCAAGAGAGAGCGAGAAGAGAAGGCAAAGCGAGAAGTGATCACTAAGTGATCCTAGCTACAAGCTCACAAACATAACCCCTCCGTGTTCAACTCCCGAATCCCTATTCGGAAATTGACAGTCACGGAACACACGCTGGTAGTGTATTAGAAACATTGTGTCAAGTTATCTACAACCGGAATTAACAAGCTCCCATCTGCCACATAACCGCGGGCACGGCTTTCGAAAGTTCAAAACCCTGCAGGAGTTGTTGAAGTTGCTGGAGTTGTTGTATGGAGCACGAATCATTGGAGGAGGAGGAAGCCAGAATTTCTGTTGTTTCGCAGCCAACTGAGACGATGAGGTAGAGTGAACAGCATCTCGAATTCTCTTCTTAGAAGCCTCCATCTTAAGCTGAGCTGCTTCTTGTTTCAAAGCCATATTATAGAACTTATCGAAATCGTCTGGCTCGAACAGAGTGAGAGCAAGCTGAAGTTCATCTTTGAGACCTCCACGGAACTGATAGATTTTGCTCTTTGCATCAGGAATGTCTTGCTTTGCATAGCGAGCGAGGTTTTGGAACTTGACATTATACTGATAGACTGTCATGGAGCCCTGCTTGAGGTTGCGGAATTGCTCACGCATACCCTCGATAACACTTGTAGGAATGTGATGCGAGCGGAAATCCTTGCAGAAGTTCTCCCACGAGATCACTTGACCCGGCCTTGAGTCTTTGTACTGCTGCCACCAATCAGCTGCTTGATCTTTCAGTTGGAAGGCTGCAAACTTCACATAGTCATCTTCTTTCACGTTACTGCACTCAAAATGCTTCTTGATATCGGTCAGCCAATCTTCAGCATCAAGAGGGTCGACACAGTAACTGAAAGCTTTAGGATTGTTGGCCAAGAACTGGTTGAGAGTAGCATGGTGCTGCTGGAAGAAGTTGCCTTGGTTCATTGGAACGCCCTGATTAGCTTGATTAGCTTGATTAGCTTGCATCATCTGCATCATCTACATCATCAACTGAGTGTTCTGAGCAGTAGTCTGCATAATTGCTCTCCAAGCCTCAGGCGGAGGAGGAGGGGAAGGAGGATGCTCTGGGACCTCTTCCACCTCTGGGTTGGCATTCGGAACCTTTTTCGGAGCCATCCTGTAAGAGATGACCACGAATCAGCAATTGATTGACAAAAGGAATAAGCTGAATCAATGGAATGAATTGCAACAAGTCTTCACAATAATCATTCGAACAATAAGAACGAATGAAATCATCCGAACAAGAGGAACGAATGAATTTCTTAGTTAAATGATAACATCAGTCTTCACGAGAAGCCACATAGGGATCAAAAGGATAAAATAATAAAAAACAACAAGGTACGGAAAGGAACAAACACAAGAGAGGAGTTTCGTTCTAACATCTTTGTGCTGAAAGCATATGAACGCGTTACGAAAAGGTTTTGCAATCCCCGGATCAGCATAGCCAAGGACCCTTTAAGATGCAACTCCTGATAGTAACCTCGGTCATATAACTCCTTCACTCAATGTCGAACCCCGAACTCACTAACCTGCATTCGTTGGAAGAATGCCTACGATCTACTGGATAAAACCCACCTATAGCTTTCCGAAAGATTCCAGTTATGCAATCAGGTGTTGGGGATACACGGGAAGCACCGCGCAACCAACTCTAACCTACATCCAGGTGTATCCATCCTTCAACACATAACCAGTCTTTCTCGGAAACTGTGTACCTCGGACCTTCGAAAAGCATCCACTATAACAAGCTATGGCAATACTCCCGAACTACCTCCCCAGTACTGGGTGATGTCGGGGTTATCTTGCCACTGGCCGTATAGGGGAGATTTTCGATGTCGGCCGTCTTAAGTATTTAGTACTGCCGCGATATGCTTGTTACAATGATACCCCGAAGCTCAACTCCTCGGTAACAGGAGGCATCGAGAACAATATCCTTGTCACAAGAACATCGAAACAATCCCAGAATACTCGCGAGATTCCTAAAAAAAAATTTGTGCAAATTTTGAAGATAGGAGAGACAAGAGTAGACGTCAGGAGTCCTCACCAGAGAGAAAGGGGATGAGAAGCAAAGAAATCCTACTCTCCGATATAATATAGGACTCAAAAAATTTTCAGTGTGTGCCTAGACTCGACCGTCAACGATTCGATCAAACAGTGGGGGCTCCTAGGTCAGAGAAGGCTCTGAATACCAACTTGTAATGCCCAGGATGGAGTTATACCTCCTACGTGTCGAGGCACGACTTAAAGGCATAAATCCATCCTAGAATGATCTCAAGTTTGGTAATCTTTGCACAACTCATGTAAAAGAGGGATAGTAAACTGAAAATAGTTGGCTTACACTCGCCACGTCACAGAATTACAGTACAAGTCTCAAACATCATACATTAAGAGCACTACAACCCTCTAAGGGCAAAAGCCAAATGTTAAAGTACCAAACTCGGATAAATAAACCACAGGCGGATCGAATCCTAGTAAGAGACTCCACTACTGATCGTCCGGGTAGCGCACGTAGTACCGACTACGCTCCTCGTCGTACTCCCAATCCAGCTCGGTGCCATCACCTGGATAGCTCACAGCTGGACCTGCATCTGGTGTGTGAAGTAACTGTGAGCCACAGAGGACTCAGCAATCCCGTCTCCGGGTAACAAGACTATCAAAGCCTTTGGGTGAGGGAAAAGGCTGAAGAAAAGAACAAGTCTGCAGCAGCAACTAGCATCTAGCTTACGTAAGTGAGAGCGAGAAGAGAAGGCCTCGGCGAGAAGTGATCACGAAGTGATCCTAGCTACAAGCTCCACAATCATAACCCCTCCGTGTTCAACTCCCGAATCCCTATTCGGAAACTGACAGTCACGGAACACACGCTGGTAGTGTATTAGTAACATTGTGTCAAGTTATCTACAACCGGAATTAACAAGCTCCCATCTGCCACATAACCGCGGGCACGGCTTTCGAAAGTTCAAACCCTGCAGGGGTGTTCCAACTTGACCCATTACAAGCCCACGATCCGCGGAGTCGCAACTCCAAAGTGGGAAGACCCGAGTATCCTCGGAATCCCGTGCTCAAGATATACCGAGCTAAGGTAAGGCTAATCCAGCAAATCCTCCCGGCGTGTCGACACCCTGATAGTAGCCGCGCGTATCTAAGTCTCAGGACACGACCGGATGGGCGATTCTACAGGTTTTTACCAAACCTCGAGTTTCCTTGAGGTGGCCCCGCAGACTCCCCGTTTCGGACCAACACTCATGTGGAGCACTGACCCGGGGTTGTTGATTAAGAAAGAGGGTTAATTACTCCCTATGCATGTTTAGTTTGTTATTAGGCAAATAGTACCAATGTTGGGATTTGCTGGAAAAGACTTAGCACTTAGCGGTTTATCCAGGGGGTCCCATACACCCCAACCGTGTTAGGAACGCATAATCAAGGAACATAATACCGGCTTATACGGATCCTAACGGCATGAGTGGAACAAATCACCAAGCAAAAGGCTTAGCCTTCCACCCTTGCCAATATATAGATGATTTCATTTAAAGCATTTATATAGTGTGATATAACCCAACCAAACTTCAACATGAAGCAAGCATCTTCGATCTTCACCTGCAACTAGCAACGCTATAAGAAGGGCTGAGCGAAGCGTACTTAGCCAAGCAACGGTTTGCATAGGTAGGTTGGTTAAACATGGCAATTGGTTACAAATAGGAGGTTGACAAGAAGATCATGGGCATCGAGGCAAAACTATAGATCGAGACTACTAGCAATAGGCAAAGATAGTAATGTTATCGGGGTTCGGTCATCTTGCATGAAGAGAAGTCGTTCGGATCGTAAGAAGGGTCCTCGTGCTCAACCTCGTTAGAAACCTCGTGCTCAACTTCGTACCCGGTCTCAGCTTCCGGCTCTAAACAAAACAATCACACCAAGCACCAATCAACAAGATGCAATGCGCACTCGAAAAATATGAATGCATGATGGATGCACTAAGGATGCACACGGAGCACGGAAAATATCACTCAAACAATTCACCTCAAAACATGATAACAATCTGATATTATTAAACTACACAGAAAATCAACCAAGTTTGATATAAGATTCGCTGAAATCGGAGTTACGGGCTAAAAGTTATGCCCGAAACAAGATTTGAGCGAAAGCTGAAAATTACAGCAACATAGCATCTTCGGAGCTCAAAATAATTAAGCTACAGCACCCAAAAAGCATGGCAAAGGACTTGAACACAAACTAGACATATAGTACAGCAACTAAGTCCAAAGTGCACCCCCAACGGAGTCACGGATCAAAAGCAATGATCTTGGACATATTGAACTTTACAATAAAATTCTGGCAGCAGAATTTTATTGAAACTTTAGAGCAAAAGATAAACATGCTACAGCCACTTAAATGGACATGTGAGGACATGGATGGAAAGACAACAATATATACTACAAGGAACAATCAAGATCCACTCCAAAACTAACATGCTTTGTCCTAGAGCACCACACGAACATGGCATCGGAACGTTACAGATTTCAGACTTAGTGAAAATCCACTAAGTCCTAAAACAGCAATAACATCATAGCATCTAAAAGAGCATGTTTAAGTCACCTCGAAACTAAACATGGCAAAGGGTAAGCACCTCATCAACATACACATGAAGGTGATCCCGAAACACACAAGCATGCTTCATAGAGGTGAACACAACGATTGCAACGAGCTCATCAAGATGGCATTTCATAACAAGCGAAAACACATCATATGAACATGGTACTTTGCAACGATGATAACAAGGCAATAATAAATCTACCATGCAACCTATCACAAGCATCACGTAGTTCGTGGCAAGACGAACACGTGGACATGTCATTTGCATCATTCGGACAAACGGGCTAAAAGATATCACATGGCAAAGGTGGCATGAAAATAACACATAACAGCAGTTTATATCACGATGCACTCTTGCAACAGCAAAACAAGCACCTAGATGATCTCTAACATGCATGACAACAACAGGTAAAACGTAGAGCACATCTTCACGAACGTCTGGACATATTACACACGCAAAACGGAGCATCACAGTAAAAGATATGCACAGTCAAACATAGCATTTCAGATTGACAGATCTGGGACTTAGTGGGGAAAAAGGGGTCAACCTTAACAGATCAGATCTGGGAAAAGAGAGACGGGCCCGGATCTGGAATCGGCCCGGCGGAGGGCCCGCGGAGCGGCTGCGGCCCGTCGGCCTGGAGCTGGTGCGGTGGCCCGGCTGGGGCGGGAGGCCCAGGTGGCGCGGCGTCCTGCGCGGCGCGCCCGGTGAGGCGGCTGGCCCGCGCGCGGTGGCCTGGCGGTGAGGCCCGGTCGGAGAGAGGCCTGGGGTCCCGTGCGGGCTGGCCCGCGGCGACGAACTGGGCGCGACCCAGCCGGCGGGGCTGGTGCGAAGCGAAGCGGCGAGGCGAAGCGGGGGCGATGCAGAGGTGCTGGCGGGAGTGGGCCGCTGGAGCGGTACGGGCCGGCGGAACGAAGGGGATGTGGTCCCGCAGCCCGGACCTGGCGCGACGGGCGAGCGGGCCTGGTGCGGTGCGGTATGTTGACCGCTCGATCGGGCGAGGGGATCGGCGCCCTCGTCCCGGTCGGCGGCTGTTGCCTCGATGGCTGGCGGCGGCCGATTCCTTCGGTTGAAATGCCAAATGGCAGTAGGTAGGTAGGTAGGTAGGTAGGTAGATCTGAGAAAAAATGAGAGGGGAGAAGGGGAAGAAGAAGAGGATGCCCAAATTAGACCTAGGGGGGGGGGTCTAAATATAGCAGTTTTTAGGGTTAGGAGGAGATTTAGGGGCGCTAGGAGCCCTCCGATCGCGATCCGACGGATCCGATCGTGGGGATAGATTTAAAAGGCCTAGACGGAGATAAAAGAATGCAGTAGGGGTGTTTCCGGGACACGAAGCGCAGGCACATCGGACCCACACGGACAACGGATGGGAAAGTCAACGGAGTCCAAACGAGATGAGATTTGAGAGGCGGGTTGCACACAACAAAACAACAACACAGACAACAACCTCGCGGCACACCGGTAACGTTAAATGCCCGAACAACAAAGTAGGCCTACGGGACGTCACGGACACGTGAGGGAGCTCCGGAACGCGAAACGGACAACGGGAAGAAACACGACGAACCGGATGCAACCGACAACACAGATGCAATGCAATGCACATGTCTACATGATATGAATGAATGCCACACACTCACACAACAAAACGACGAAAGCCCGAAAGACAAAGAACCCGGAATGGAAATAGAAGAAGCCGGAGATTTATTATATGCCTAAAAGGGAAAGTATTACATCCGGGGCATTACAAAATACGAGTCAAAGTAGGGCACCAGGGGAGGTAGGGCCCACCCAGGCGACCCCCCGGCGCGGCCAGGGGCTGGGCCGCGCCACCAGGGCGCCTGGGCACCCCCTGGCCCCCCTCTGGCCCCACTTCTGGCTCCAGGTTCCTTTGGGTGCGTGGATTTTCTGTGATTTTTCGTGGATTTTTCTGAGATACCTAAAAATCTGTTTTCCTGCACACAATAAAACCATACAGTTAGCTCTGCTGAAAACAGCGTCAGTCCGGGTTAGTTTAGTTCAAATCATGCAAGAATGAGGTCAAAACAATATCAAAAGTGTTTGGAAAAGTAGATACGTTTGAGACGTATCAACTCCCCCAAGCTTAGCATATTGCTTGTCCTCAAGCAATTCAGTTCAACGAACTGGACGCGACAAAGAAAACTTTGACAAACTCTTTTGCTTCATTAGATGTATATAAGCATGTACTACGAAAAGAGTCTAGCAAGTATTGAAACAGTACTATGAGGACAATGCACGGAGCAATCCTTCTTTCAAGTGGCCAATCACAAATACTTAAAAGTAAATAATATATTACTGAAAATCAAGACAAGATCACATTGCACATAGCTTGAGCATATTAGGGTGGTATCTCGCTAGCCTCCATAAGTGAAGCAAAACATAAATGCAGAAACTCCTCCAGAGTTTTAAAGGAGACTAGAACTAAGAATTTCAGAATAAATCATATCACAAGCATGCAGAAGACAATGTAATACTTTGGGACAATGCACATTACACTCAGAATGACAATTATGCTCTCCTAGTTAGTGCTTTGAAGAAAGAAGGTGGAGACTCTCGAACCGTGGCTTTTGTTGGCAAGGTTGAAAACCCGTGGTCGGAAACAAAAACTAAACATGTACCAGAGCTCTTGGTTTTAAAAACAGAGGTAAAAACGTTTTTGAGAGGTGCATATTTCGTCAACGAATGCTAGCAGATAACTCGATCGCTTCTTAAGCTGGACAAGTCTCGAGGAACGGCTCCCGCATGAGGACGATCACATCCTGTTAATCTCCTTTGTTTATCACTGCCAAAGTTTTCTGATTTCTCATGAACAAAGCGTGAAGGAGGGTTTGTTTGTTGTATTATCTTTTATGAGCCGGGCGCACTCTATGCCAGTTCCTTCTCGTATTAAGGGTTTGCACATTAGACATGCAATCCAGGGGTGAAACTTGTCCAACTTAAAAAGATCATGAATTAACTACTACTTCCTCATGAGCTAAAACAGAGGCACAAAAAGAGAAATGCTTTTGATTAATTTCGAGATGGTACACGAAAGTCTTCGTTAGGAATGGCAGGTAAATACCATGTATAGGAAGGTATGGTGGACTCATATGGCATAACAGGTTTTAAGGATTTTGGATGCACAAGCAGTCACTCCGCTTAGTACAGGTGGAGGTTTAGCAAAAGACTGGGAAGCGACCAACTAGAGAGCAATAACGGCCATAATCATGCAGAGCGACAAAGCAACATTGAATCGGGCATGAAAGTGATATAACTATTCTAAAACTCAAAGATCATCAAGGCAGAGCAGACTTTTTAGTCTCAAACATGTGTAAGCATGTGCCAAGTCAATCCAAAAATTCTCTAAAGGGAAATACCACCTTAGTATACCGAACTATGAACAGTGCAATGCATGTAGATCATTTCAATAACACATTATATACTCTAGTTATTCGAGACTAGCCACAAGGAAAGCATGAACCGCTGGAAGAGCATTGTAAACATAGCACTATGTTGCTACAAGCTGGTCTCTAGATCATAAGTACAGGCATATGTACAAAAGTAGAAACAAGAAGAGTTCATACCGGTCTTCCTTGTTGCTTCCTTTCAGTCGATCTTCGTCATTACTGCTTGTCACTTGCACGATCGAACGTAGGAAATATAATTAAATGCCATCACGGACTCGAGCTGAACTCTGAAAACAAAGCAAACTAAAGAGAAAAAGGAAATATTTTTGGATTATTTCAAAGGTTGAACGAAAGCAAAAGAAAGAGAAAATCTTTTTGTTGTTTTTGCATAGAGAGAAATAAAGAAGAACGGGCAAAAACTTTGAAAATATCAAAGTGAACAAAACGGATAATACAATGGAAAAGTGAGAGGGGCACGTACTCCCCCAAGCTTAGGCTTTTGGCCTAAGTTGGTAGCAGCTACTGCCCCCAGGAGCCTCCTGCTCCGGGGGTATGGTGGTGAGTCCAAGGGTCGTAGAAGGATGCCGGCGCGTATACCGAACTCCTCGGAGTCTCCCACGAGGAAGGGTCCGTACGCCAAGCAGAGGAAGACCCTTCACCAAACTCGGTGGCGGTATCTCCCTGAAAAGGTGGTAACTCACCGTGCTCCTCCTCGTCGGGCACAACCCCCTCCATGGGGTTATGAAACTGATACTGGGCCATGAACTCATCGAACTGGACAACATCAAAGGACCATCCGTTCCTGCGAGAAAAATCAAACAAAAGAGGTGCAGGTAGACGGATCTCGCGTTCCACGGTAGTTCCGAAACGTAAGATATAAACAAGATTATCAAGTTCAGAAGCCATGGTAACAAACTTATGCCTTTTCATAGCAGCAAGATCAAAGCTTACATAAGTAAAAGGATTATCATCAGGGTGTGGGGTGCCTCCAAGATGTTATAAGATAAGTGTGGCATAAATGCCACCATATAAGCCCCCTTGTTACCGTTCATAGCAAGGCGTCGAGCAATTAAGGCACCCAGATTATAATCAGACCTCCCTGAGAGGGCTGCTGCCAGGATAGCAATATCCGGAGCAGAAATGTTGCTTGTGTTGTCACGAGCTAACACCCCTCTAGCAACATAATATGCAAAATACCTGAGGTGAGGAAATAAGATGCTGGAGATTTTCGACCGATGAATATCCCTCGTACCCATGCTGCAAAGAGAGTTGATGACGGTTTTCAGCTCGGAGGGCTGAGTGGCCATCCTAGCCGTCCTCCCAACGTTTGGCACACCTATTATTTCACAAAACATTCCCAAAGTCATGGTGATAAGATCATTGTAACTTTTAATCTCAATAGAACCTGAATCAGGATTATATCTAAAACTGTTAATGAAACTGGAGGTGAGTTTTTGATACTGAGTAACACGGCACGTGACGAGCCGTGTCAAACCTGCATTAGCACAAAGATTATAAAACTCATCCTTGATTCCCTCAGCTTCAAGGAATTCATCACATGGAAACGTCATCGCACGTGCTGGACTTGTGTCTTCCAACAACTCCAGGGGCACATGATCTTCATTATAGCTCACCCTAGCAGTCGAGGGTGAAGCTGCGGCTCTAGTGACTCGATCGGAGTGTGCGGGCCTCCTCTTCTCAAGCCACCCTTTTGCCCTTCCTAACAAACTCATTTCTGATTTTTTTTTGCAATTTACAAAAACGAGGATTAAAACAAGGTGAGTTAAGGCAAACTACTCAACTCACTTGCCCAAGGCATAAACTTGCATCAAAACTTGGAAAATAACTTTCAACACATGCATGCAAGCTCATCCATACAGCACCAAGAACTACTAAATACTCACAAATGAAGCCACCAATCAGAAATCTAATTGGAGGGGTGGAGGAGTCACATACCAGGGAGTATTTGTTCAAAATCTCAGCTCAAATGGTGGGCTGTAGAGAGAGATCGAAGAATCGCCTCCAAGAATAGCAAGAACACAAGAACAAGTGCAGAACTCGCGTTTTTGGAGAAAAAGAGAGAGGGAGGAAGAAGACATACCTGGAGGGGGGCCATGTGGGCCCCAGGCGCCCTGTGGGCGCGGCCAGGGGCTGGGCCGCGCCAGCTGGCCGCCTGGGCCACTGGTGGGTCCCCCTGGCTGGCCCCAGGTCCCTCTGGGTTACTCCCGACGTGGAAATTTTTATTTTAATTTTTCTGGAATTTTTCTGAAAACTTCACTGTTGAAAATTTTTCGAAGTTCAAAAAGCTGCGAAACTTTCTGAAAACTTGAAGCAGTTAGTAGTATTGTGAAGCTTCAAAACATAAATACTTGGTACAACAAGTAGAACAAAAACTAAAAACAAATGAAAACATAGCAAGCTCAACTTTTTACCTATATAAAACATGTTTACTAGTAAGGTTGATCAAGTCTTACCAACAAACAGGTGATATATAGAGCAAAAAGTCTCACCTCTCATGAAGTAATCACTGAACCTTTACCTTGATGGACATTGTCCCCACCATGATAGTTTTGTATTTGTGAGGCACATGTAGTGGACAATCCCATTCTCCAATCTTCACGGTCTCGATATTTTCTATAGAGTTGAGGCCATGCCTCCTGTCGATCTTCTTTGGAAAATATACCGTGTGTTCTTTATCATTCACATGGAAGGTAACCTTCCCTTTATTGCAATCAATAATAGCACCTGCAGTGTTAAGAAAAGGTCTACCAAGAATAATGGACATGCTCCCATCCTCAGGCATGTCAAGCACAACAAAATCAGTAAGAATCAAACAATTAGCAACTTCTACGGGAACATCCTCACAAATACCTATTGGAACGGCGGTTGACTTGTCAGCCATCTGAAGGGAGATATCTGTAGGAATTAGTTTCTCTAAACAGAGCCTCTCGTAAAGAGAGAGAGGCATAACACTCACTCCTGCTCCAAGATCACATAAAGCAGTTTTGACATAATTATTCTTTATGGAGCAAGGAATGGTGGGTATACCTGGATCACCGAGCTTCTCAGAAATCTTGCCACTGAAAGAGTAGTTAGCAAGCATAGTAGATATTGCTTCGTTAGGAACTTTTCTTTTATTAGTGACAATATCTTTCATATATTTTGAATAAGGAGGTAACTTAATAGCTTCAGTTAAAGGAATTTGAAGAAAAAGAGGTTTAATCCACTCACAAAACTTATTGTAATGCTCTTCTTCTTTGGATTTGATGGACTTACCTGGAAAGGGCATGGGTTTCTGCACCCATGGTTCTCTTTCCTTCCCATGTTTTCTTGCGATGAAGTCTTCTTTAGTGTACCTCTTACGTTTGTCAGGTGCTTCTTCTTCTCGAACTTCAGGCGGATCATTCTTCTCATTATCCTTACCTTCAGGTTCAGCACCGTCTTCAGTCTCAGCATCGGAGATAGATACACTGTTTGGATCAACAGCTGGCTCTTCATCTGCAATAGGATCATTAGAATTGTCAGCCTCCTTATGTTTCTTCTTCTTCTTTGGAGAGCCAACAATTTCTTCTTCCTGCATTTGAGAATCTTGCTCGATTCTCTTCGGATGCCCCTCTGGATAGAGAGAATCTTGAGTGCTAGTTCCTCCTCGGGTCTTAATCCCAAAAGCCTGCAAATTATCTTGTTTGGCATTGTTAGCAAGCAAATCTTTTTGCACATTAGAAATTTGGTCAAGCTGAGTTTTAACCATATGAAAATGCTTCACAAGACATTGAACATCATTAACTGTTCTACCTAGAACATCAAGCAAACTTTTGATAGCAAGGGAATTATCATGCAACTGACTTTGTATCCTCTCATTAAAATGATTTTGTTTCATAATAAAATTATCAAACTCATCTAAACATTGATCAGGAGGCTTACCATGAGGGATGTCACTTGCGTTGAAATCTAAAAGAGAGTGTACCTCTACCATAGGAGGGTGAATGGTAGGCTCACACAGCTTCTCAATAGGGGGTAGATTCTTCACGTCTTCAGCTTTAATACCTTTCTCTTTAATGGACTTCTTTGCTTCTCGCATATCTTCGGGGCTTAAAACAAACATGCCCCTCTTCTTTGGTGGTGGAGGTGGTTCAGGGACGGACCAATCTTCATGATTTTTGGCAATCCTGCCCATCAAATCTTCTGCATCGTCCGGTGTCCTTTTCCTGAAAACACAACCAGCACAACTGTCCAAATAGGACCTGGATTCATCAGTTAGACCAGCATAGAATATATCGATTAATTCGTTCTTAGGGACTTCATGTCCTGGTCTAGCCCGAATCAGACCGCAGTACCTCCCCCAAGCTTTAGGGAGAGACTCATCCTGCAACTGTTTAAAGTTATAATTTTTTTTGTAAAGCAGCATGTTGCATGTGAGCAGGAAAGTACTTATCAACAAAAGAGTGAGCTAAGTCTTGAGGACTCTTAATGGAACCGCACGGAAGTGAATCATACCATGCTTTAGCACCTTCCTTCAAGGAGAAAGGAAGAAGCTTGGTCACATAAAAGTATCGTATCTTCTCATCTGTGGTAAACAGGCCACCCAACTCACCGAGTTTAGTTAGGTGTGCAATAGCATCATCATTTTCTCTGCCATAAAAGGGGTCAGCTTCAACCATAGGTATAAGTGAAAGATCAACAGAGAAATCATAATCAGGATCATCAATGCATATAGGAGATGTAGCAAATTCAGGATCAGGAACGGTTTTGTTCTTCAAAGAGTGTTTTTCAAATAGTTTCTTAATATCTTCAGGGTCAGAGCCAGAAAACTCTGTCAGTTCCCTGCATAAATCTTCATCAAGCATATAGTAATCATCATCAAGGAGTCTCTCCTTGAGTTTACTCAAATCAGGATAATCATAAGTTTCACCAATAGGGTAGCGAGTAACAGGAATTTCAATTCCAGACTTTTTAGCAGCAGCAGCGATCTGTTTCTCAAGAGCATAACCAAGTGAACTAATATCATCAACAGTAGTAGAAGCATCATCAAGAGTATCGGACATAGTAACAGATTAGTAAGAGCATCATGTGGTGGTGGTGAGGCAAACTTACTCATAACGGAAGGTGAATCAAGTGTAGCACTAGTGCTCAGAACAGTACCTCTTCTTGTAGTGGATAGTAAGATCGGAACCTTGGGGTCTCCTTTCTTACCCATAGCGGATGAAGTGCAGCAGGTAGGATACTTCAAGTAGACTTGTAAATATTGCTATGCTCCCCGGCAACGGCGCCAGAAAACGGTACTTGATAACCCTCAACCGTAAGGGATCGAGATAGTCTTCGCGGGTAAGAATAACCCAATTTATTGATTCGACACACGGGGAGCCAAAGAGTATTTATAAGCTTTGACAGTTGAGTTGTCAATTCAACCGCACCTGAAATATACTTACTTGCAACAAAGATAAATGGTAACAGTGATATGATAGTGATAGTAAAAGTAAACAACAAAAGTAAATAGTAAAGGTAAATGGCAAAAGTAGCAACTAGTGACAAGCAGGATTTAAAACACTGTAGGCTAGGGAGATGGATGGTTGGGCGCTGCATGGGTGAGATATATCATGATTCTAACTTGGGGCACGTCACACGGAAAAGTAATGATCATCTAGGCAAATATCAAACATTAGGCATGTATCCCGTAGGTAGTTGTGCGTGCTTGCAATAAGAACTTGCACAACATCTTTTGTCCTACCATCCCGCTACGAACGGGGCCAAAAGGAACTTATGGAGATTAAGGTGCTCCTGTCAAAGAGCACCGGAACAAAGCAATGAACTCAATGGATACATGTAATCCTCAAACTACGGACCATCCCCTTTGGTGTCCCAAGCTGTCACTTTTGGGATCGCCGGTTCCGAACCGTAATAGGTGCAAACAACTCATAGATAGGATCAAGAACACAAATATATTCATGCAAACACATATGGTTCAGATCTGAAATCATGGCACTCGGGCCCTAAGTGTCAAGCATTAAGAATAACAAGTTGAAGCAAAGATGATAAACACCATAGTAGATGATAGGCAACATGCCCCCAACGATCTGACAAACTATTACATGATCTAACTCATCCAATCCCTACCACCCCCTTCGCCTACACCACGGGATTACTCACACATGGAAGGAGAAGTCATGGAGGGATGATGGAGTGGTGATGATGATGACGATGGCGACGATCTCCCCTCTCCGGAGGCCAATTCAGCCTCCGGATTAGCCCTCCCGAAGAAGAACAGAGGGTGGCGGCGGCTTCGCGACGAAAACTGCGAAAAGAACTTCTGATCCGGGATTTCTCCGTCGCGAGCTAAATACGAGTCAAAGTAGGGCACCAGGGGAGGTGGGGCCCACCCAGGCGACCCCCCGGCGCGGCCAGGGGTTGGGCCGCGCCACCAGGGCGCCTGGGCACCCCCTGGCCCCCTCTGGCCCCAGTTCTGGCTCCGGGTTCCTTCGGGTGCGTGGATTTTCTGTGATTTTTCGTGGATTTTTCTGAGATACCTAAAAATCCGTTTTCCTGCACACAATAAAACCATACAGGCAGCTCTGCTGAAAACAGCGTCAGTCCGGGTTAGTTTAGTTCAAATCATGCAAGAATGAGGTCAAAACAATATCAAAAGTGTTTGGAAAAGTAGATACGTTTGAGACGTATCATGTTCCAGGTGGCGTTAACTGTGAAACAATTCCACATTGTCTTAAGTGATTTCCAAACTCATAACTCAGATATTATCCCCCTCGATCGGATCGTAGGAATTTAATCTTCTTGTTACGATGATTCTCGACTTCACTCTAAAATTGCTCGAACTTTTGAAACGTTTCCGACTTATGCTTCGTTAAGTAAATATACCCATATCTACTCAAAATCATCGGTGAAGGTGAGGAAATAACGATATCCACCACGCGCGTAAATACTCATCGGACCGCACACATCAGTATGTATGATTTCCAACAAGTCACTTGCCCATTCCATTGTTCCGGAAAACGGGGTTTTTGTCATCCTGCCCATGAGGCATGGTTCGCATGTGTCAAGTGATTCAAAATCAAGAGACTCCAAAAGTCCATCAGCATGGACTTTCTTCATGCGCTTTACACCAATATGACCTAGGCGGCAATGCCACAAGAAAGTGGTACTATCATTATCAACTCTACATCTTTTGGCATCAATGTTATGAACATGTGTATCATCACTATCGAGATTCAATAAGAATAAACCCCTCACAATGGGTGCATGACCATAAAATACATTACCCATATAAATAGAACAACCATTAATCTCTGATTTAAACGAGTAACCGTCTCGCATTAAAAAATATCTATATATAATCTTCATGCTCAACGCAGGCACTAAAACAATTATTCATGTCTATAACTAATCCCGATGGTAACCGAAGAGCGAGCGTGCCGACGGCGATCACATCAACCTTGGAACCATTTCCCACGTGCATCGCCACTTCGTCCTTCGCCAGCCTCCATCTATTCCACAGTTCCTGTTTAGAGTTGCAAATGTGAGCAACCGCACCGGTATCAAATACACAGGCACTACAACGAGAGCTGGTTAGGTACACACCAATAACATGTATATCATATATACCTTTGTTGGTCCCCTTCTTGTCAGCCAAATACTTGGGGCAATTCCGCTTCCAGTGGCCAGCTCCCTTGCAATAGAAGCACTCAGTTTCTGGCTTGGGTCCAACCTTGGGTTTCTTCACGGGAGGAGCAACTGCTTTGCCACCTTTCTTGAAGTTTCCCTTCTTTCACTTGCTCTTCTTGAAACTAGTGTTTTATTGACCATCAACACTTGATGCTCCGTCTGGATGTCTGACTCAGCGACTCTTAGCATCGTGAACAACTCGGAGACTGGACTATTCATCCCTTGCATGTTATAGTTCAACACAAAGCTCTTGTAGCTAGGTGGTAGCGATTTAAGAACTCTGTCAGTGATCGCCTCATGCGGGTGCTCAAGTCCCAACTCAGCCAGATGGTTGTAGTACCCATACATTCTGAGTATGTGCTCACCAACAAAAGTGTTCTCCTCCATTTTGCAGGTGTAGAACTTATCATAGGTCTCATACCTCTCGATCCGGGCATTTTTCACAAAAATAAACTTCAACTCCTCCGGTGTTAGTGAGTTGCATGATCGCATGGTCATAGGAACATATACTTGACATGCAGAAAACGATAGCAATAAACTTGACATGATCATATGCTACGTTCATAGTTTGGGTCTTGTCCATCACATCATTCTCCTAATGATGTGACCTCGTTATCAAATGAAAACTCATGTCAATGGCTAGGAAACCATAGCCATCTTTGATCAACGAGCTAGTCCGGTAGAGGCTGACTAAGGACATATTGTCGTTTATGCATCCACACATGTATTTGAGTTTCCAATCAATACAATTATAGCATGGATAATAAACGATTATCATGAAGAGAGAAATATGATAATAACCATTTATTATTGCCTCTAGGGCATATTTCCAACATTAACTTGGAACATGTACAATTAATCTCTTTGATCCTGGCGACGAACCCATCCAAACCAACAGTCCAATGACCAAACAACCAATACGCCCAGATGATTCATTAAGTTATGTTGAGGTGGTCCCTCCCTGTATATAATCATGGCATGCCTAAGTAATGTGAATATACGGTGTCGACAAGGAACATGGCAAGGATCATATGGCCATCCTACTAGGTTTCATAGCACATAATATGAATAGCTAAGTCTTAAACATGCATTCCCACTAAATATTTTTATGTGCATAGAAAATAAGGATGGCGTAGTCAAATGTTCCACTTTCCTATTGGAAATATGCTCTAGAGGCAATAATAAAGTTGTTATTATCATATTTCCTTGTTCTTGATAAGTGTTCATTCTCCATGCTATAATTGTATTAACGAGAAACTCAAGTACATGTGTGGATACATAAAAAAGCATTGTGTCCCTAGTAAGCCTCTACTATACTAGCTCGTTGATTAAAGATGGTTAAGATTTCCTAACCATAGGCATGATTTTTCATTTAATGACGGGATCACATCATTAGGAGAATGATGTGATGGACAGACCCAATCATAAGCTTAGCATATGATTGTGTCACTAAGTTCAAATTGCTACTACTTTCTTAATGTAAATTATCTATTCCTTAGACCATGAGATCACTCCACTCCCTAATACCGAAAGAATTATTTGTGGGTATCAACCATCACTTCATAACTGGGTGATCATAAAGGTGCATGGATCAAGACTGAAATTTTTCACTCCATGTGACAGAGATGTATCTCTGGGCCCTCTCGGTAATACAACATCCTAAGTAGCTTGTAAGCATGTGACTAATATGTTTAGTCACAGGGATATTGTATTACAGAATGATTAAAGAGAACTTTCCAGATAACGAGATTGAACTAGGTATGGTGATACTGATGGTCGAATCTCGGGCGAGTAAAATACCGTGAGACAAAGGGGATGAAATATGGGACTGTGTCAATCCTCAACATTGTGGTTCAAACCAATAAAGATATTCGTTGAATGTTTGGGAGTCATTATGGGCATCCAGGTCCTGCTATTGATTATCGATCGAAGAAGTTGTCTCGATCATGTCCGCATGTTCTTGAACCCGTAGGGTCACACACTTAACATTTAATAACGTCAAGGTAGTAACAGGATATCCATAATGGTGAGACCGAAGATAGCTCGGAGTCTCGTATGGGATCCAGGATATCCCGAGGAGCTTCAGGATGGTTCAGAGATAAAGTTTCATATATAAGGAAAGTGGTTTTCATGGTTCCGGAAAATGTTCGGGATTTTTAGGTATTTTATCGGTAAGGTTATAGAAGGTTCCAAAGGGGGTCCCACCTGCGCGGAGAGGCCCACATGGATGTGGGTAGTCGGGAAAGGCCCTACACCTCTAATCCAGGCCCACCAAGATCCCCCTGGAAGGAATAGGATCATATCCGGGAGGTGTAAGATCAAGAACCCTAAAAAGATCGATGGGGAAGGAAAGGAGAGGATTTCCTTACCCCCCCTCGTCGCCGGACCTATGGTCCTGGAGAGCAAGCCTCCACCCCCACGCCTATATAATGGGGGAGGCGCAAGGGGGCAGCAACCCATCCATCTGTAGGCGCCTCCCCTCCCTACTACTCCTCCCTCCTCCTCTGCGGCCGCTTGGCGATACCCTCCGGAGTTGCACCATAAAATCCACCACCATGTCGTCGTGCTGGCCTAGATCCCATCTACCTCTCCCTCTCCCTTGTTGGATCAAGAAGAAGGAGTCGTCACCGAGCCGTACGTGTACACATTCCGGAGGTGTCGTTCGTGCGGTGCTGGATCAAATTGGATCGCGAAGAAAGTACGACTATGCCAACCATGTTTGTTAGAACATTTCCGCTTTTGGTCTACAAGGGTATGTAGACACTCTGCCACTCGTTGCTAGCATCTAGTAGATTAGATCTTGGGTGGATTCGTAGGAAAAAAATAGTATCCATGCAACGATTCCCTTCATTACCTTGTATTGATGAAATTCCTCGCTCTCATGGTCTTAGTAATGCTACATTTCACTTCAAAGGACGTAACTTTGACCTATATAGTATTTAGAATCGACCATTTGTTGAACTAACCGATCCCTGGAACAGATCTTCGTAGGAACTCTTGGAAGTGTAATGACTGCCACGAGTCCAACGCCAGAGGAGGACATCTAGCATGGTGGAAAGCTACACCATGCTCACCAACCATCAAACCTGGACGTATTGCCATAAGGTCTGTGTACTCAAAGCACCCCTAATGTCTCAGATCCAATGGCGATCGATCAGCGCCTTCCGGACGGCCTTGGGCTTCCTAGTGCACACAGAGACCGAAGTCATGAGCTATGTCATGACCATCGAGCCAACTATTCTCCCAGAAAAGCATGGAAGCACCATCTCCAACCACGCAGTAAACACCTCCCACTCTTCCCAGGAGAATTGCAGGTCCAACCCTCTCCACGATTGAAGAGGATTGATGCACATTCTCCACCAGCAACCGAACCTAAGACTAACCGTAGTACTCCCACGGCCCGGGACACCCAAGCCCCCCAATGGGGGAGGCCGACACACCCTAACCCAGATAGCATGGCATTGGGTACACCCTGTGCGCACAGGGTGCCGCCTCTAGCTCTCTGGGCACCCCATGCACACGTGTTCTTTACCCCGTGCACATATCCTGCTTGTGTGCATCTATTGGGCATTTCCCATATATCTTTATATTTTTACCCCTCACTTACCCCTTCATGCCTATGACTATATATATATCCTCCCCCCATACATTTTAAGGTTAGTGAATCAATAAACTAGATCTTGAGAGAGCTTTGTGTTGGAAATATGCCCTAGAGGCAATAATAAAAGAGTTATTATTATATTTCCTTGTTCATGATAATCGTTTATTATCCATGCTATAACTGTATTGATTGGAAACTCAAATACATGTGTGGATGAATAGACAAACTTTGTGTCCCTAGTGAGCCTCTACAGGACTAGCTCGTTGATCAAAGATGACCGCGGTTTCCAGGTCATAGACATGAGTTGTCATTTGATAACGGGATCACATCATTAGGAGAATGATGTGATGGACGAGACCCAAACGTTAAACATAGCTTTTGATCGTATCAGTTATCGCTATAGTTTTCTGCATGTCAAGTATAAGTTCCTATGACCATGAGATCATGTAACTCACTGACACCGTAGGAGTGCTTTGTGTGTGCCAAACGTCGCAACGTAACTGGGTGACTATAGAGGTACTCTACAGGTATCTCCGAAGGTGTCTGTTAAGTTGACATGGATCGAGACTGGGATTTGTCACTCCGTGTGACGGAGAGGTATCTCCGGGCCCACTCGGTAATACGTCATCTCAATGAGCTCAAAGTGACTAAGTAGTTGGTCACGGGATTATGTATTATGGTAACGAGTAAAGAGACTTGCCGGTAACGAGATTGAACTAGGTATAGAGATACCGACGATCGAATCTCGGGCAAGTAACATACCGACGAGACAAAGGGAACTGTATACGGGATTGCCTGAATCCTTGACATCGTGGTTCATCCGATGAGATCATCGAGGAACGTGTGGGAACCAATATGGGTATCCAGATCCCGCTATTGGTTATTGACCTGGGAGTGTCTCGGTCATGTCTACATGGTTTCCGAACCCGCAGGGTCTACACATTTAAGGTTCGGTGACGCTAGGGTTGTTAGTGAGAACAGTGCATGGTTGCCGAAGGTTGTTCGGAGTCCCGGATGAGATCCCGGACGTGACGAGGGTCTCCGGAATGGTCCGGGGACAAAGATTGATATATAGGATGAAAGGTTTCGGAGTCCGGAAGTGTTCCGGGGAGCATCGGGAAATCGGCGGATGACCGAAAGGGGTTTCGGGGTCCCGGAAGGGGTTTCGGGCCTAATGGGCCACAAAGGGGGGGACACAACAGCCCTCA
>LR738715.1:122274257-122413142 GCA_902687465.1 Secale cereale | reverse complement strand
CCCCCCTCTGCCCTGGCCGCCGGCCCCCCTAGGGGAAACCCTAGGGCGCCCCCCTCCCCTCTATTCCCCCTATATATAGAGAGGTAGAGGGAGGGCAGCCAACACACGTTTGTGCCTCGGTGCTGCCCTCCCTCTCCCATAACATCTTCGTCTTCCCGCGGTGCTTGGCGAAGCCCTGCTGGAATCCTCCACCACCATCACCACCACGCCGTCGTGCTGCCGGTCTCTCCATCAACCTCTCCTCCACCCCTTGCTGGATCAAGAAGGAGGAGACGTCCCCGAGCCGTACGTGTGAAGAACGCGGAGGCACCGTTGCTTCGGTGCTAGGATCTTCGGCGATCTGAATCGCGGCGAGTACGACTCCATCAACCGCGTTCTTAACGCTTCCGCTTAGCGATCTACAAGGGTATGTGGATCCAACTCTCCTCTCGTAGATGCATCTCCTAGATTGATCTTGGTGAACGTAGGAAAAATTTTTGTTTCCCGTGCAACGTTCCCCAACACTTTGGTCCTTGTATTTCCTCTTAAAGTAACAAGACCTCCATCTCGAAGAAGAACCTTTACCAAGGCCTCTTAAGGGAGAAGGATCCTCTTGTGGATTACCAAAACCTCCTCTTCCTTTGGATTGGAGAAGACTACTTCTCAAGATCCCATCTCTCTTAGAGATTTAGGAAGAGCTCCACCTTCTACATTTTCCTTTGTTGTTTCTGGATCTTGATGTGTCTCTTACCTTGGATGCTTTGAGAGGGCATGCGTGTTGTGAACCTTGTTCTTGTGTGTTTTCGTCTTGAGATCCTGTGTTTTTTGTGATTTTCCCCTTTGCCACCTCCCAGTTGTGAAGATTAGGACAATCCTAGGGTCCTGCCCAAAACCACACATCCCATCCCTATGAGCACTTCCGAGAGACTAGGTCGGCTGTTCTTGAGACTAACAAAATCACCAAAGGCGCCTCGCTATCGATGGTCACATTGGTTGCCACTGAAATAATAAAGTTGTTAAATTCTAAAATAAATCCAGCAGCCCTCATGCCAAGTCTGACTTGACCTCATGATTTTTGTTTTCGCTTTGTATCTATGATATGACAATTGAAAACTACGCAAACAAAAATCTTTTGTTTTTGTGTGATGCAAAAAAAAACCATGTGATATGTAGCTTTTTTATACAGGAACTCTGAAAGATCGTGGATGTCGCCTAGAGGGGGGGGGGGGTGAATAGGCACTTTAAAATAATTACGGTTTAAGCTTGAACAAATGCGGAATAAACCTAGCAGTTAATTTGTCAAGCACAAAACCTATAACAACTAGGCTCACCTATGTGCACCAACAACTTATGCTAAGCAAGATAAACAACTAGGTGATACCAAGACATATGACAGAAACAATATGGCTATCACAAAGTAAAGTGCATAAGTAAAGGGCTCGGGTAAGAGATAACCGAGGCACGCGGAGACGAAGATGTATCCCGAAGTTCACACCCTTGCGGATGCTAATCTCCGTTTGGAGCGGTGTGGAGGCACAATGCTCCCCAAGAAGCCACTAGGGCCACCGTAATCTCCTCACGCCCTCGCACAATGCAAGATGCCGTGATTCCACTAAGGGACCCTTGAGGGCGGTCACCGAACCCGTACAAATGGCAACCCTTGGGGGCGGTCACCGAACCCGTACACTTTGGTAACCCTTGGGGGCGGTCACCGGAACCCGTAAAATTGCTCGGGGCGATCTCCACAACCTAATTGGAGACCCCAACGCTTGCCCGGAGCTTTACACCACAATGATTGAGCTCCGAACACCACAAGGTTGGGGCTATCTCCCCAACGACACCATGAAGCTTCACCACAATGGAATATGGCTCCGAGGTGAACTCAACCGTCTAGGGAACCCAAGCACCCAAGAGGAACAAGCTCAAGGGTACCAAGCACCCAAGAGTAATAAGCTTCTCAACTTGTAACTTCCACGTATCACCGTGGAGAACTCAAACCGATGCACCAAATGAAATGGCAAGGGCACACGGAGTGCCCAAGTCCTTCTCTCCCAAATCCCACCAAAGCAACGAATGCTAGGGAGGAAATGAGAGAAAGAACAAGAAGGAGAACACCAAGAACTCCAAGATCTAGATCCAAGGGGTTCCCCTCACCTATAGGAGAAAGTGATTGGTGGAAATGTGGATCTAGATCTCCTCTCTCTTTTCCCCCCAAAACTAGCAAGAATCCATGGAGGGATTGAGAGATAGCAAGCTCAAAGAACGTCAACAATGGGGGAAGAACACGAGCTCAAAGGATAAGGTTCATTGGGGAAGAAGACCCCCTTTTATAGGTGGGGGAAAATCCAACCGTTATGCTCACAGCCTGCACCGAGCGGTACTACCGCTCCAAGGAGCGGTACTACCGCTAGGGAGGTAGAAACCCTTTGAAACACAACAGCGAGGAGGCAAAGAGGCCATAAGAACCGTTGGAGCGGTAGTACCGCTTGACCTCACGGTACTACCGCTAGGGGTAGCGGTACTACTGCTAAGGGGTAGCGGTACTACTGCTTGAGAGCGGTACTAAAAAAATTACATCCGTGCCTACTACCGCTGGACTTGTGATGAGTTTTTGGTCTGGAGTGGAAGTAGCCACGGAAGTAAAAAAATTACATCCCCTCCAAGCGGTAGTACCCCTCCAATTTGCGGTAGTACCGCTGCAGCCCTTCTGGGGACACCAAAGCTGACATAACTTTTGCATACAGACTCCGAATTCAACGAAACCAAGTATGTTGGAAAGCTAGCGACATGGCCTAACACAATCTTGATATAAATAACAATAAGAAGCAAATGAGAAAAGGTCCATAAGAAAATGGTGAGAATCCTTCCTCGAAAGAGACCGGTAAAACCTCCAACACCGACAACGCAATAGAAGAAGCATATGAACTCCGTTTTCGATGAACTCAAGCTTGTCATGAAAATGACCATCAGCTCCAAAACTCACAAGGATAAGAACCAAACAAGAACCAGTAAAGATGATGCAAGCATGCAATGGTTTGAGCTCTCTACGAACGATACGATCAAGCTACTCATTGAGAGCCCCCTTGATGGTACGACAATCGATCCTATAACCCGGTCTCCCAACTACCACCATGAGACCGGTAAAATAGAAAACCTATCAAGGGCAAACCTTTGCCTTGCACAAAGTCCACTTGAGCTAGATGTAGACGATCTTGACTTCCTCAAGTTGGACCACCTTTCTTGATTGCGTTGGCTCGGTGAAGACTAGTAGATTGCTCCCCCATACTCCACTATGGATGACCCACTCTTCGGCATATCTTCACGAGTCCATTGTCACCACAATGGACGGCAAGCTTCAAGCACTTGATCTCCTCGTGATGCATCACTTGAACTTGCACACCGCAACCTAACCCCACAAAGAACTCTCACGAAGACCATGGGTTAGTACACAAAGCGTAATTGACAATGCTTACCATACCATGGGATCACTTGATCCCTCTCGGTACATCTTCTATGCTTTGTGTGTTGATCAACTTGATTCACTCCTTCACTTAGTCTTGATCAACCTTGAATCTTTCCAAAACTCTTCATTTGGATGATGTCTTGAAGGTAAACATGAATGATAACACACTCTTATTATGCAAGACATGCTTGCAATAAGCTGAACACTCACAAGACTAATCTTTGGATAATTCCTTAATAGCACTTTGGTCATCACAAACTCTCCTTGAAACCAACACATGGACTCCAAGAAAAGCCTATGGACAAACCCTTCAAATATAACTCAAGGAAACCATTAGTCCATAGAGATTGTCATCAATTACCAAAACCAAACATGGGGGCACCGCATGTTCTTTCAAATTCGAAACCTTGCCCCATCTTCTTGATCTAGGTTAGTGGGAAAGCTCATAATCAAGTAATCTGTTTTCTCATAGTTAGGAATCGAAAGGTAAGATTCAAGTATTTGATCTCCTCCATGAAAAAAGGATATGACCCTCCCACGTCGCCCCCGTGAGCGACGGGGAGGGTGCTATCGCCGTCGTCGCAAGCACACTCATCTCCCTCATTCCTCCCCCGCTACCGCTAGAGGACACGACCGGGCAAGGCCTGGCCAAAGTCGATTCTCGCACAGGGCCTCCTCCACGGGGCGGCGTGGCTGGGTCGGGACACAGCGATGGTGAGGGTCGAAGTGGTGCAGCGGCAGATCCCCACGGCGGCGGGGCTCGAGATCGGTGGCGCACAGTGGGCTTCGAGGTGGCAGATCGTGCAGGCGAGAGACGATTTTGCGTCCATCTTCAGCGGGCGGCGCGGGTTGTGGGCAGCGTAGGTTGGTGTCTTCCACCATGGGTGCTATGGCGTCGGCGTGGTGGAGGTAGCAGTGTGGTGACTGTCCTAGTGCTCTTCTTGCATCAGGATAATGATCTGCATGATCGGTCCACCTCGATCTGGTCGTCGATGTGTTCCGGAACTACTGCCGAAGATCTTGCCCGAGG
The DNA here is from genome assembly GCA_902687465.1 of Secale cereale. Taxonomy (NCBI): domain Eukaryota; kingdom Viridiplantae; phylum Streptophyta; class Magnoliopsida; order Poales; family Poaceae; genus Secale; species Secale cereale. Next base: position 122,408,670 of record LR738715.1, on the reverse strand, counting down.
CTATTGAAGGAAATATGCCCTAGAGGCAATAATAAAGTTATTATTTATTTCCTTATATCATGATAAATGTTTATTATTCATGCTAGAATTGTATTAACCGGAAACTTAGTACATGTGTGAATACATAGACAAAACAGAGTGTCCCTAGTATGCCTCTACTAGACTAGCTCATTGATCAAAGATGGTTATGTTTCCTAGCCATAGACATGAGTTGTCATTTGATCAATGGGATCACATCATTAGGAGAATGATGTGATGGACAAGACCCATCCGTTAGCTTAGCACTATGATCGTTTAAGTTTTACTGCTATTGCTTTCTTCATGACTTATACATGTTCCTATGACTATGAGATTATGCAACTCCCGAATACCGAAGGAACACTTTGTGTGCTATCAAACATCACAACGTAACTGGGTGATTATAAAGGTACTCTACAGGTGTCTCCGAAGGTACTTGTTGGGTTGGCGTATTTCGAGATTAGGATTTGTCACTCCGATTGTCGGAGAGGTATCTCTAGGCCCAGTCGGTAATGCACATCACTATAAGCCTTGCAAGCATTGCAGCTAATGAGTTAGTTGCGGGATAATGTATTACAGAACGAGTAAAGAGACTTGCCGGTAACGAGATTCAACTAGGTATTGAGATACCGATGATCGAATCTCGGGCAAGTAACATACCGATGACAAAGGGAACAACGTATGTTGTTATGCGGTTTGACCGATAAAGATATTCGTAGAATATGTGGGAGCCAATATGAGCATCCAGGTTCCTCTATTGGTTATTGACCGGAGACGTGTCTCGGTCATGTCTACATAGTTCTCGAACCCGTAGGGTCCGCACGCTTAAGGTTTCGATGACAGTTTTATTACGAGTTTATGAGTTTTGATGTACCGAAGGAGTTCGGAGTCCCGGATGAGATCGGGGACATGACGAGGAGTCTCGAAATGGTCGAGACGTAAAAATCGATATATTGGACGACTATATTCGGACATCGGAAAGGTTCCGAGTGATTCGGGTATTTTCGGAGTACCGGGGAGTTACGGTAATAGAAGAGAGAGGCCAAAAGGAAGGAGGCGCGCGCCCCCCTTCTGGCCCGAATTGGACAAGGGGTGCAGCCCCCTTTTCCTTCTCCCTCTCCCCCTCTTTCCTTCTCTCCTACTCCGGAAAGGAAAGGGGAATCCTACTAGGACTTGGGAGTCCTAGTAGGACTCCCCACACTTGGCCCGCCCCCTCTAGGGCCGGCCTCTCCCTCCCTCCTTTATATACGGGGGCAAGGGGGCACCTCTAGACACAACAATTTATCTCTTGATCTCTTAGCCGTGTGCGGTGCCCCCCTCCACCATAGTTCTCCTCGATAATATTATAGCGGTGCTTAGGCAAAGCCCTGCGACGGTAGAACATCAAGATCGTCACCACGCCGTCGTGCTGACGGAACTCTCCCTCGACACTCGGCTGGATCGGAGTTCGAGGGACGTCATCAAGCTGAACGTGTGCTAGAACTCGGAGGTGCCGTAGTTTCGGTGCTTGATCGGTCGGGCCGTGAAGACGTACGACTACATCAACCGCGTTGTTCTAACGCTTCCGCTTTTGGTCTACGAGGGTACGTAGACACACTCTCCCCTCTCGTTGCTATGCATCTGGTAGATAGATCTTGCGTGATCGTAGGAAAATTTTAAAATACTATGTTCCCCAACAGTGGCATCATGAGCCAGGTCTATGAGTAGATGATATGCACGAGTAGAACACAAGTGAGTTGTGGACGATACTAATCATACTGCTTACCAGCATGTCATACTTTGATTCGGCGGTATTGTTGGATGAAGCGGCCCGGACCGACATTACGCGTACGCTTACGCGAGACTGGTTCTACCGACGTGCTTCGCACACAGGTGGCTGGCGGGTGTCAGTTTCTCCAACTTTAGTTGAATCAAGTGTGGCTACGCTCGGTCCTTGTGAAGGTTAAAACAGCACATACTTGACGAAATATCGTTGTCGTTTTGTATGCGTAGGTAAGAACGGTTCTTGCTAAGCCCGTAGCAGCCACGTAAAACTTGCAACAACAAATTAGAGGACGTCTAACTTGTTTTTGCAGGGCATGTTGTGATGTGATATGGTCAAGACATGATGAGTTATACGGTTTTGTATGAGATGATCATGTTTTGTAAAGTTATCGGCAACTGGCAGGAGCCATATGGTTGTCGCTTTATTGTATGAAATGCAATCGCCATGTAATTGCTTTACTTTATCACTAAGTGGTAGCGATAGTCGTAGAAGCAATAGGTGGCGAGACGACAACGATGCTACGATGGAGATCAAGGTGTCGCGCCGGTGACGAAGGTGATCATGACGGTGCTTTGGAGATGGAGATCAAAAGCACAAGATGATGATGGCCATATCATGTCACATATTTTGATTGCATGTGATGTTTATCTTATTATGCTTCTTATTTTGCTTAGTACGGCGGTAGCATTATAAGATGATCCCTTACAAAATTTCAAGGTATAAGTGTTCTCCCTGAGTATGCACCGTTGTGAAAGTTTGTCGTGCCAAGACACCACGTGATGATCGGGTGTGATAAGCTCTACGTTCAAATACAACGGGTGTAAGCCAGTTTTGCACACCAGAATACTCGGGTTAAACTTGACGAGCCTAGCATATGCAGATATGGCCTCGGAACACTGGAGACCGAAAGGTCGAGCATGAATCATATAGTAGATATGATCAACATAAAATATTCACCATTGAAAACTACTCCATCTCACATGATGATCGGACATGGTTTAGTTGATTTGGATCACGTGATCATTTAGATGACCAGAGGGATGTCTATCTAAGTGGAGTTCTTCAAGTAATATGATTAATTGAACTTTAATTTATCATGAACTTAGTCCTGGTAGTATTAGCATATCTATGTTGTAGATCAATAGCTCGCGATGTAGCTCCCCGTTTATTTTATATGTTCCTAGAGAAATATAAGTTGAAAGATGTTAGTAGCAATGATGCGGACTAGGTCCGTGATCTGAGGATTATCCTCATTGCTGCACAGAAGTATTATGTCCTTGATGCACCGCTAGGTGACGAACCTATTGCAGGAGCAGATGCAGACGTTATGAACGTTTGACAAGCTCGATATGATGACTACTTGATAGTTTAGTGCGCCATGCTTTACAGCTTATAACCGGGACTTGAAAAACGTTTTGAACGCCACGGAGCATATGAGATGTTCCAAGAGTTGAAATTAGTATTTTCATACTCATGCCCGTGTTGAGAGGTATGAGACCTTTGACGGTACTTTGCCTACAAGATGGAGGAGAATAGCTCAACCGGTGAGCATGTGCTCAGATTGTCTGGGTACTACAATTGCTTGAATCAAGTGGGAGTTTATCTTCCAGATAAGATAGTAATTGACAAAGTTTTCTAGTCACTATCACCAAGTTAGTAGAACTTCGTGATGAACTATAATGTGCAAGGGATGACGAAAGTAATTCCCGAGCTCTTCGCGATGCTGAAATCAGCGAAGGTAGAAATCAAGAAAGAACATCAAGTGTTGATGGTTAACAAGACCACTTGTTTCACGTAAAGGGCAAAGGGATAGAAGGGGAACTTCAAGAAGAATGACAAGCAAGTTTTCACTTCCATGAAGAAACCCAAAGCTAAACTCAAGCCTGAAACTAAGTGCTTCTACTGCAAAGTCAATAGTCACTAGAAGTGGAACTGCCCTAGATACTTGGCGGATAAGAAGGATGGCAAAGTGAACAACGGTATATTTTGATATACAGATTATTGATGTGTACTTTACTAGTGTTCATAGCAACCCCTGGGTATTTGATACCGGTTCAGTTGCTAAAGTTAGTAACTCGAAACGAGAGTTGCAGAATGAACATAGACTAGTTAAAGGTGAAGTGATGATGTGTGTTGGAAGTGGTTCCAAGATTGATATGATCATCATCGCACACTCTCTATACTTTCGGAATTAGTGTAGAACATAAATAAATGTTATTTGGCATTTGCGTTGAGCATGAATATGATTTGATCATGTTTGTTGCAATACGGTTATTCATTTAAAGTCATAGAATAATTGTTATTCTGTTTACATGAATAAAGCCTTCGATGGTCATACACCCAATGAAAAATAGTTTGTTGGATCTCGATCGTAATGATACACATATTCATAATATTGAAGCCAAAAGATGCAAGGTTAATAATGATAGTGCAAATTATTTGTGGCACTGCCGTTTAGGTCATATTGGTGTAAAGCGCATGAAGAATCACTTGATTATGAATCACTTGGTGCTTGCGAACCATGCCTCATGGGCAAGATGACTAAAACTCCGTTCTCCGGAACAATGGAGTAATCACTGATTTATTGGAAATCATACATACTGATGTATGTGGACCGATGAGTGTTAAGGCTCGCGGCGAGTATCGTTATTTTCTGACCTTCACTGATGATTTGAGCAGATATGGGTATATCTACTTAATGAAACACAAGTCTGAAACATTTGAAAAGTTCAAAGAATTTCAGAGTGAAGTAGAGAATCATCGTAACAAGAAAATAAAGTTCCTACGATTTGATCGTGGAGGTGAATATTTGAGTTACGAGTTTGGTCTTCATTTGAAACAATGTGGAATAGTTTCACAACTCACGCCACCCGGAACACCACAGAGTAATGGTGTGTCCGAACGTTGTAACCGTACTTTATTAGATATGGTGCGATCTATGATGTCTCTTACCGATTTACCACTATCGTTTTGGGTTATGCACCAGAGACAGCTGCATTCACGTTCAATAGGGCAATATCTAAATCCGTTGAGACGACACCTTATGAACTATGGTTTGGCAAGAAACCAAAGTTGTCGTTTCTTGAAGTTTGGGGCTGTGATGCTTATGTGAAAAATCTTCAACCTGATAAGCTCGAACCCAAGTCGGAGAAATGTGTCTTCATAGGATACCCAAAGGAGACTGTTGGGTACACCTTCTATCACAGATCCGAAGGCAAGATATTCGTTGCTAAGAATGGATCCTTTCTAGAGAAGGAGTTTCTCTCGAAAGAAGTGAGTGGGAGGAAAGTGGAACTTGATGAGGTAATTGTACCTTCTCCCGAATTGGAAAGTAGTACATCAGAGAAACTAGTTTCAGTGATCCCTACAGCAATTAGTGAGGAAGCTAATGATGATGATCATGAAACTTTGGATCAAGTTACTACTGAACTCGTAGATCAACCAGAGTACGTTCCGCTCTAGAGTGGTATGGCAACCCGGTTCTGGAAGTCATGTTACTAGACCATGATGAACCTACAAACTATGAGGAAGCAATGATGAGCCCAGATTCCGCAAAATGGCTTGAGGCCATGAAATCTGAGATGGGATCCATGTATGAGAACAAAGTATGGACTTTGGTTGACTTGCCCGATGATCGGCAAGCCATCGAAAATAAATGGATCTAAAAGAGGAAGACCGACGCTGATAGTAATGTTACTATTTATAAAGCTCGACTTGTTGTGAAAGGTTTTCGACAAGTTCAAGGAGTTGACTACGATGAGATTTTCTCACCCGTAGCGATGCTTAATTCTGTATGAATCATGTTAGCAATGGCCGCATTTTATGATTATGAAATCTGGCAAATGGATGTCAAAACTGCATTCCTGAATGGATATCTTAAAGAAGAGTTGTATATGATGCAACCAGAAGGTTTTGTCGATCCTAAAGGTGCTGACAAAGTGTGCAAGCTCCAGCGATCCATCTATGGACTGGTGCAAGCATCTCAGAGTTGGAATATACGCTTTGATAAGTTGATCAAAGCATATAGTTTTATACAGACTTGCGGTGAAGCCTATATTTACAAGAAAGTGAGTAGGAGCACTATAGCCTTTCTGATAAGTATATGTGAATGACATATTGTTGATCAGAAATGATGTAGAAATTTTCTGGAAAGCATAAAGGAGTGTTTGAAAGGAGTTTTTTTTCAAAAAAAAACCTCGGTAAAGCTGCTTACATATTGAGCCTCAAGATCTATAGAGATAGATCGAGATCCTTGATAAAGTTTTTCAATAAATACATACCTTGACAAGTTTTTGAAGTAGTTCAAAATGGATCAGTCAGAGAAGGAGTTCTTGCCTGAGTTGTAAGGTATGAAGTTGAGTAAGACCCAAAGCCCGACCTCGGCAAAAGATAGAGAATTAACGAAAGTCATTCCCTATGCCTCAGTCATAGGTTCTATAAAGTATGCCATGATGTGTACCAAACTTGTTGTGTACCTTACCATGAGTTTGGCAAGAAGGTACAAAAGTGATCCAGGAGTAGATCACTGGACAGCGGTCAAAATTATCCTTAGCTACTGGATGACTAAGGAAATGTTTCTCGATTATGGAGGTGATAAAGAGTTCGTCGTAAAGAGTTACGCCGATGCAAGCTTTACACTAATCCACATGACTCTAAGTATCAATCTGGATGCGTATTAAAAGTGGGAGCAATTAGCTAGAGTAGCTCCATGCAGAGCATTGTAGACATAGAAATTTGCAAAATACATACGGATCTGAATGTAACAGACCCGCTGACTAAACTTCTCTCACGAAGCAAAACATGATCACACCTTAGTACTCTTTGGGTGTTAATCACATGAGGATGTGAACTAGATTGTTGAATCTAGTAAACCCTTTGGGTATTGGTCACATGGCGATGAGAACTATGGGTGTTAGTCACATGGCGATGTGAACTATTGGTGTTAATCACATGGTGATGTGATCTAGATTATTGACTCTAGTGCAAGTGGGAGACTGAAGGAAATATGCCCTAGAGGCAATAATAAAGTTATTTTTTATTTCCTTATATCATGATAAATGTTTATTATTCATGCTAGAATTGTATTAACCGGAAACTTAGTACATGTGTGAATATATAGACAAAACAGAGTGTCCCTAGTATGCCTCTACTAGACTAGCTCATTGATCAAAGATGGTTATGTTTCCTAGCCATAGACATGAGTTGTCATTTGATCAACGGGATCACATCATTAGGAGAATGATGTGATGGACAAGACCCATCCGTTAGCTTAGCACTATGATCGTTTAAGTTTTACTGCTATTGCTTTCTTCATGACTTATACATGTTCCTATGACTATGAGATTATGCAACTCCCGAATACCGGAGGAACACTTTGTGTGCTACCAAACGTCACAACATAACTGGGTGATTATAAAGGTACTCTACAGGTGTCTCCGAAGGTACTTGTTGGGTTGGCGTATTTTGAGATTAGGATTTGTCACTCCGATTGTCGGAGAGGTATCTCTGGGCCCACTCGGTAATGCACATCACTATAAGCCTTGCAAGCATTGCAGCTAATGAGTTAGTTGCGGGATGATGTATTACGAAACGAGTAAAGAGACTTGCCGGTAATGAGATTCAACTAGGTATTGAGATACCGACGATCGAATCTCGGGCAAGTAACATACCGATGACAAAGGGAACAACATATGTTGTTATGCGGTTTGACCGATAAAGATATTCGTAGAATATGTGGGAGCCAATATGAGCATCCAGGTTCCGCTATTGGTTATTGACCGGAGACGTGTCTCGGTCATGTCTACATAGTTCTCGAACCCGTAGGGTCCGCACGCTTAAGGTTTCGATGACAGTTTTATTATGAGTTTATGAGTTTTGATGTACCGAAGGAGTTCGGAGTCCCGGATGAGATCGGGGACATGACGAGGAGTCTCGAAATGATCGAGACATAAAAATTGATATATTGGACGACTATATTCGGACATCGGAAAGGTTCCGAGTGATTCGGGTATTTTCGGAGTACCGGGGAGTTACGGGAATAGAAGAGAGAGGCCAAAAGGAAGGAGGCGCGCGCCCCCCTTCTGGTCCGAATTGGACAAGGGGTGCAGCCCCCTTTTCCTTCTCCCTCTCCCCCTCTTTCCTTCTCTCCTACTCCGGAAAGGAAAGGGGAATCCTACTAGGACTTGGGAGTCCTAGTAGGACTCCCCACACTTGGCGCGCCCTCTCTAGGGCCGGCCTCTCCCTCCCTCCTTTATATACGGGGGCAAGGGGGCACCTCTAGACACAACAATTGATCTCTTGATCTCTTAGCCGTGTGCGGTGCCCCCCTCCACCATAGTTCTCCTCGATAATATTATAGCGGTGCTTAGGCGAAGCCCTGCGATGGTAGAACATCAAGATCGTCACCACGTCGTCGTGCTGACGGAACTCTCCCTCGACACTCGGCTGGATCGGAGTTCGAGGGACGTCATCGAGCTGAACGTGTGCTAGAACTCGGAGGTGCTGTAGTTTCGGTGCTTGATCGGTCGGGCCGTGAAGATGTACGACTACATCAACCGCGTTGTTCTAACGCTTCCGCTTTCGGTCTACGAGGGTACGTAGAAACACTCTCCCCTCTCGTTGCTATGCATCTGGTAGATAGATCTTGCGTGATCGTATGAAAATTTTAAAATACTACGTTCCCCAACAGCTATCTGGATCGGATATAATTCGGTCGTGTGCGTCCATATCAGCCTACACGGCTCGATGAGGGTGCGGCACGAAGCTCTGTTATTTGTTGACACCATGGGACATGTCGGTATCTCGATTTTTATGGCGTAGAGAGAGGTGGGGAAAGTCATGCTGACTGAGATCGGAGGATCAGTAAGGCGGAGGGGGCCTTGGAGGCGATGAAATCAGCCAGGTGTTTGATAACTTTCAGGAGGAGCAGTGACAGGTGGGGGTGGCAGCACTGGAGGATTTCATTTTTTGTGGTGCTCCTCGGGTATCGAGTCGTGACATTCAGGCTGAAAACTTAAGGTCTGGCCTTCATTGATTGTGCTTGTGCCTGCCAATTGCCTTGCTGAAGGTATTGTTTTGAGAGCTCGGACGATGACGACGCTTGTGCATGGTTTCCTCCTTGAAGGCGATGCTTTTGGAGACTTTTTATGTTTTTCGGATGTTGTCTTTGGCGGTGTTTTGTGTTTTTAGAGGAGTTGATCACTGTGGCGAAACCTTTGTTTTTCTTCCTTTTTTGTTTTCTTTTGGGCTGTGTGCATTCCGGATGTCTTGAAGACATCTTGCTGGTGCAGAGACCGTGTGTAATTAGTATCTTTGCGGTATTAATATATACACTTTTTTAACAAAAAAAATGTAAGTTGGTCGCAGTTCATAAGCAAAGGAGAAATCACTTCCTTAAATGAACTACATTGCTAGTGTCTATGTACTCTCATCAGAGAATGAAGTACATTGCTAGTGTCTATGTACTCTCATCAGATATAGGTTCTCATCTTCCGTCAAGCTGTAGGAGAAGTGGAATTCCATTGGTTTCTTGTGACATACTATACCTGTATGGCATAAAAAAGACACATGTGTGAATTCAATATACCATGGCATTCGATTTCCACGTTTGTTATACTCAGCATTTTTGGAGACCCTGATTTTGCATCTTAGAAAATGCCAGATCTGCCAAATTTAATTCTTACTACAGTCAACTGCATGAAAACATTGATGCCGAGTTGCTTATATACACAGTTCTGCCGCACTCTGTACAGTATATCCAGGTGCAGCTGATTGCCCCGATGCAGTGCTGAACCGATATAAATTACAGGCATTCAGACACATGTATCTGTCAAGTCTGTCAACACGATTCAGATACCACACCAAAAGCAAAAGACAGAAGGTGCAGCCACATTATTCACACAGGGGACACAGGTATATCTATGTGACTTGAGAACAAACTCAAAACTTCACATTTACAACTCTGCTAGCATCTACATCTGGCCTATACAACACACCCCCTCCAATGCGTGTTGAATGTCAATAAACCCGTATCTATCATGTGTAGTAACAAACGTATAGCAACTTAAACTTTCAAATTTTCAAGAATCTGTCCACCCCTCGGGGAGCCGCCACCGCCGGTGCCAGTAAATCGACACCCGGGACCAGAGCGGGAACATGAAGCTGTAGTCTGCGGCCTCATCCGGCACGCCACCCACCGTCAACGGCAGCCACACGTACCGCGAGTCCCGCAGCTCCGAAGGGTTCCACCGGTCGGCCATGAAGATGAACGAACCTCTTAAGCCTGGGAGTGGTAGCACGAATGTGCTCTGGGAGAAGAACGTCGTCGACCGGAATATGTCGTTCCCTCCCACGCAGGGGCTCCCCAGCGTCTCCCAAGGCCCCATGACCGACGTCGCGGCGTGTGCCAGCGCCGTGTTCGGCGCCCAGCCCGTGCACCCTGAGGTGATCATGTAGTAGGTGCCGTCGAACTTGAAGAGCGCCGGGGCTTCTCGGTGCTGCGCGACGAGGAACCTCCGCATGTCGTCGGTCACGTCGAGGTAGTCGTCGGTCAGCTGGCCGATGTGGAGCTCGCTGTTGTCCTCGGATGAGTATATCAGGTAGGCCTTCCCATTGTCATCCTTGAAAATGGTCATGTCTCTGCTTTCGCAGTCATGAGGACGCTTGCTGTAGAGGTAGGAGAACGGGCCTGTGGGAGAGTCGCTGACCGCCACGCCGACCGAGGCCTTGGTGTAATTAGCATCATCTATGTGCATCCACATCACGTATTTGCCGGTCCGGTCGTTGTAGATCACCTTCGGCCTCTCCAGGACATTGGATACGTGGAGGTCATGTGTCACGTTCTTTTTCTCGCCGCGCAGCACGACTCCTTCATTTTTCCATGCCCACAGGTCCTTCGAAGAATAGCAGCTCACTCCAACAATGTCAACCTGGGAGGTAGATCACCTTGGTCAGAATGACATGACAAAACAATGAAACATAGCAGCAAATGACATGGTAAGTTCAACTGCTGAACATCGCTAACTTATGCAGTACTGTATGTCACAAGCAACAAATGACATGGTAAGTTCAACTGCTGAACATCACTAAATTATGTATGCCAGAAGCAAGATACATGTGTAGGTGTACATTTTTTTCCAAAGAAGAGGTCAAACCCCTGGCCTCTGCATTTTAATGGTCTATCAGGTGTGGGTGCTCTGTATGGATTGGCATTGGCAAGTAAAACTCTATCCATGAATCCTTAATGAGCTGGAAAAAATGTCTCAAACCACATCAGAACTGCACGTTTTCTTAATGTTTGAAATCCAGTGTCACACAGCCTATGAAAGTTGATTAGCGGATAGTATTAGATGGTGTGTGGCAGTATTGCGGACACCTTGGGTTAACTAACCGGAAGAACTATATAAATTTCCTAAATTAACTACCTAACTTTGTGAAAACCCTACAATAGTCTTTCTAGAAAATGCACAAGCATTGTTTTCCAATTCCGATGATACTGGACTGCACAATCACGTATGTGTCATCTAATTCTGCTGATACTAGACTGCAACAACTGGACACTGAATAATAGTCTTTCCATATATAATGCACAAGCATTCTGTATCTTTTTAGATACTAAAAGTCTTCAAACAAATTAACTAGGAATGGAGTATTCTTTTATGCAACAAAATACCATCAGACTCTAAATGTCCAGATATTATCTATTATTTATCTCTAGAATTTATATTTTAACCTACATTCCTAGTGACCTGCCTTCACACAACACAGGTAACGCCTTTACCTTCCCAACGGAAAATACTTCCAACATGTCCACAAGCAAACTCGGCCACAGCGACAGAATCTAAAAGGTCAAAAATTTAGAGGCGTGCATTAGCACTCACTACTCCACAGGTACTGAAACCCCTGCAACGATATTTAGAAGAAAAAAGAAAGTAGGTTTACTACTATGTTTGTAGAATTGAAGATTTTTTTGTTGTCTGAATCTTTAATCTTGCAGCAAGGCATGGACTGTTATAATGACACAAAAGATACTCAATCTTTTCCTACCTTTTTTGTGTACAATTTGACTATGTTGTTAAGCCTACTCACACTTGTCAGGCTCATGTGCAAGGCTTGCTAAAGAGGCTGATCAATTCTGCTTATGTACATACTGTCTGATGCATTAGTGAAGAGTAGAGCAAACAAATGTAAATGCTATGTCTGGCCCTAAATTCAGTTTGTGGTACGTTTCGAGTACGGCAAATCGGCAATAATGTATGTTCTCTGATTAATCTACCAAAATCATACGGAAGCTCTTCAGGAGTGACATACAAATGATAACAAAATATTCAGAGCATCAGAACAGCTTTGACTTACTCGATCAGCACCCTTGCTGTGAGCTTTGTAGGTCTTGCCATCCTTGTTCTCTCCGTACCAGAAGTAGGTCTCGGTCCTCTCGTCGTACAGCACGCCGCCTCCATGAGCCTGGATCGGCTTGCCGTCGGTGTCGAGCCACACCCTCCCCGGGTGGTAGAAGTACATGCTGTCGTTGCCGCCATGGACCGGATCGATGGCCGTCCTCGGCTCCGGGAAGAACATGTCGTGCACCGCCGAGGACTCCTCCAGGAACTCGTCCACCACCGAGAGCGGCTTGGTGTGCTCCCCCTTGCGCCGCACGGCCCGCGGGTTCCTCCGGCTCCGAGCGGGCGTCACCTGGAACCTCTCCTCCTCCACCACCTCCAGCTCTCTGAGGATCGTCCGGTGGATCTCGCGGGGCCTGCCGCTCTGGTCATCTTTGCCGTGGGTGACGAGCAGGTGGAAGTTCAGAAGGACCACCAGCGCCGCCAGGCCCCACACCAGCAGAGTCAGGGAGCGGTGGCTCGCCGCGTAGCAGTAGCAACGCAGGGCCAGATTTTTGGGATGGTGCTTGCTCCTCGCGCCCATGGCCATGCTGCCGCCACTCATCCGCTCCGGCTGGCACGCGCTGCAGCAGGAGCAGGGAGAAAGGATGTCTTATCAGACTGTAAAAGATAGAATTTGGAAATTTCCGAAAAATGAGCAGGCTAGCGGCTACATGTGTCAAATCAAGAAAGAAGCAAGTGCAGCGTGGACAGGTCCGGCATTTCGCGGGCGCCAGATTTCATCCCCAATTTGGCGCAGCATGACCGGAAATTTCGCATGTTTTATCACGAGATGATTTCGGGAAGGTTTGCCAAAACAGAGCACATCCCTTCTCAGCGAAGTCAAAACGTAGAGCTGTACTGAGAACCCAGCGAAATTGGCGCCAAGAACAGAGGACAGTTCAAGAAACTACCCACTCAGCACGCAAACGAAATGAAAAGGAAAAAAGGAGCAGGAAAAGAGAAACGAACTAAGCTCACCATGGCCGGTTGATCCAGGGAGCGGAAGAGGACAAGCTAAAAAAAGCTAGGCTAAGCCCAATCCCACCTGGTAAGTAGCACCTACTAGCAGAAGAATAAGAATAACCTCCCCCAACAACCGATTAAAGAAATCGGCGGAGCTCACTCACCATGGGCGGGCTGGTGCTCCCGTCCTGAGATCTCGTCAGACGACGGGCAGGGAGATGCTCTCTCTCTCTGATTAGATTAGGCAAAGCTGTGATCTGGCTCCCGGGGAGATCATGGAGGGGCTAGCTTGGCTTGAGCGGCTGGCAATGCGAGTTGTCTAGTGGCGAATCGCGGCGACGACGAGCGCCTCTGCTTTACTCTGGTTCCTGGCGGTCGCGGTCACGGACAGTGGAGCTGCGGGGGCGGGCCGTTCTGGAAAGAAAGGTCGCCGGTCACGTACTGGTGGGTGGGAGTGGCGGGTTGGAGGGGCGGAAGACACCTGTGCTGCTGCCGCTGCTGTGCGGCGGGCGTGCCCCTGCGGCTTGGGTCGGGGACAGGTTGGGTTGGGTTGGGGATGGTCGCCCGCGGCAGGTGGCCGCCGTGCTTGACATGTCTTGGCTACTCAGATCATTGTTTTTTTAAACGTAGGCGAAAAATTGTCTCGTCTCACGTTAATTAACGAGGTTCCAACAACCGCAAAAAAAAAAAAAACGAGGTTCCAAAGCAGATTCATTTTACCTTGTCAAATACTTGCACTTGGACCGTTCCGCCCACAAGTCGCTCCCGCGGGCCACTCCGGGAGGCACCCCTAGCGCCGCCGTCCCCAGCTCCTCGCCTCGGCCTCCCCTTCCTCGCCATCGCTGGTGGCGTCGCTGACCAAAGGCCGCGAGGTAGGCGACTGCGGGGCGTCCCCTCCCGCGCGAAGGTGGCGGCCGCTGTCACGGGGTGCCCCCTCCTGTCCGTCGGCGTCAGGAGGCGACCATCTCCTCCTTCGGCTCCCTCCCCTCCCTGGCGTCATAGTGGCCCGTCGGAGTAGCCTCCCCCCCCCCATCGACGGCTGGTGGGGCTCCGGGGAGTCGGGTTGCTCTGGTGGCGGATCTGGGTGTCTCTGCCCAGATCTGGTTGGTGGCGGCGGGGACGGCTGGCGGCCCTGCTAAGCTGGTGTGACGCCCCCGATTTGACCGTACACTAATCATGCACGCAAATGTGTACGACCAAGATCAGAGACTCACCGGAAGATATCACAACACAACTCTAGACACAAATTAAAATAATACAAGCTTTATATTACAAGCCAGGGGCCTCGAGGGCTCGAATACATAAGCTCGAAAATACAAGAGTCAGCAGAAGCAACAATATCTGAGTACAGACATAAGTTAAACAAGTTTGCCTTAAGAAGGCTAGCACAAAAACAACACGATCGAAAAGGCAAGGCCTCCTGCCTGGGACCTCCTAACTACTCCTCGAAGCCGAACTCCATGTAGAAACATCATCGGGATCCTCTGGCTCCTGGACTCCACCATCTGGTTGCGTCATCCGAGAAGAAGGGAGAAAAGGGGAAAAGGGGGAGAAAAGCAACCGTGAGTACTCATCCAAAGTACTCGCAAGCAAGGATCTATACTACATATGCAATGGTAACAATGATATGGGTAATATCGATGGACTGAACTACAGCAAGCGGGAATAAGAGGGGGATAGCTAATCCGAACGAAGACTACGCTTCTGGCAGCCTCCATCTTGCAGCAGTAGAAGAGAATAGATGGTAAGTTCACCAAGTAACATCGAATAGCATAATCCTACTCGGCGATCCTCCCGCACATCACCCTGTGAGAGAGCAACCACCGAGTTATATCTGGAACTCATCTGGGTGTGTTTTATCAAGTGCCCGGTTCTAGTTATCATGAGGTCGGAATACAACTCCGGGTCGTCCTTTTACCGAGGGACACGGCTATTCGAATAGATTAACTTCCCTGCAGGGGTGCACCACATAACCCATCACGCTTGATCCTATTTGGTCGGACACACTTTCCAGGGTCATGCCCGGCCTCGGAAGATCAACACGTCGCAGCCCTACCTAAGCACATCAGAGAGGTCAGCACGCCGGTCTAAGTCCTAAGCGCGCAGGGGTCCGGGCCCATCGCCCAACGCACACCTGCACGTTGCGTACACAGCCGGTGAGCAGACCTAGCAACCTCCATTACAAAGGAAGTTACGTTACGCGGTCCAACCCGGCGCGCGCCGCTAAGCCGCTGACGTCAAGAAGGCTTCGGCTGATACCACGACGTCGAGTGCCCATAACTGTTCCCACGCAGCTGGTTAGTGCGTATAGACCAAATGGCCAGACTCAGATCAAATATCCAAACTCGTTAATCGTGTTATTATGAAATAACCGCGGACAACGACCAGGGCCAGGCCACCTGTCTCCTAGGTGTCTCAACCTGGCCTGTCGCTCCGCCACAAAGATCCACACAGAGGGCCGTCGGGAAAGTATGTCCTTTCAGCCCCCAATCCGTGAATCAACCGCGGGTACTCAACGAGCCGACCCGACTTTAGTCACAACAAGTATCATGTATAAGTCTATGCAATATATACCCGTGATCACCCCCAAGTGATCACGGCCCGATAGAATAGCAGGGCAGACGGACAAGGGTGTAGGGCCACTGATGGTATACAAGCATCCTATACTAAGCATTTAGGATTATATATATAGTATCAACAATGGTAGCAACAATGACAGGCTATGCAGCAGAATAGGATTATCGAAAGCAGTAACATGCTACACTACTCTAATGCAAGCAGTAGAGAGAAGAGTAGGCGATATCTGGTGATCAAAGGGGGGGCTTGCCTGGAAGCTCGGCAGCCAAAGTGGGGTCGTCAACACCGTAGTCGATCGGGGCAGCAGCAGCGTCGGTCTCGTAGTCTACCGGAGAGAAGAGGGGGAAGAAACAGTGAATACAATGCAAACAGATGCATGACGATGCATGACATGACATGTAGCGGTGCTAAGTGTGCCCTAACGCAGTATCGGGTGATACTGACGAAGGGGGAATCATCCGGGAAAGTATTTCCGGTGTTTCGCGTTTTCGGGCAGATGAAACGGAGGGGGAAAGTTGCGGGTTCGGTATGCTAGGGACGTGTGGTTGACGAACGGTCTGCGTATTCGGATGCGTCTCGAAATTCTGAGCAACTTTCATGTACAAAGTATTTTCATCCGAGTTACGATTTATTTTATATGATTTTTCAAAGTTTTATTAGTATTTTGAAATTATTATTAATTCGAATTAAATAGTAAATTGCTACTGGTACCCAGCTCTTGTACACAGAAGTGTACCAGAGACTGACAGGTGGGCCAGGGGGTCCCAGTTGACCAGTCAACGTTTGACTGGTCAACAGGGGGTGGGGCCCCCTGTCATAGACATCTAACTAAATCTAGATTAGTTAGCTTAACCAGTTAATTAGTTTAACTAAAACATTTTAATTAAGTTAATTAATTAATTAAGTAATTAATTAATTATTTTAAAATTATATTATTTTTAATCCTTATTTTTTTATTCCTTTTTCTTTTAGGGGGGAGGGCGGGCCAGTGGTCATTGGCCCACTTGGGCCTTAACGGTGACGGGCTAATGGGGCGGAGCCCCGAGCGTGCGGGCGCTGCCCGCCCGAGCGATGGGTGGGGGGAGCCGGACACAGGCGCCGGCGGCCAGGGGCCGTGCGAGCGCCGGCCGGGGCAAGGTGGCGGTTGGCGGGAGGAGCGCCGGGCGGGGCGGGAGGCCATGGCGGCCGGAGGCGGGGCGCCAGCGGCGGCGCGGGTCGGCGAGGAGCCACGGGGAGGCGGCGCACGGGCGCAAGAGTGCGGCCACACAGGGCACCGCGCGAGGGCGAGGTTTGAGCGGCTCAGGGGCGCCGGAGCCGGAGCGGGACGAGGCGCGGTGCGCCGGGGCCGGCAGGAGGGGCGCGGCCAGGGCGGAGCGGGCTGCACTGCGTTGTGTGGGGCGCGCGCATCGTGCGGATGGCCGTGGCGAGCGGAGGAGGCGACGCACCGGCGAGGCAGCACGAAGCGGCGGGGCGGCTGGGCGCGTGCGGCTGCGGCGAAGGAATAGCAGCAGCAGGGCAAGTGCAGCGGTGATGGTGAAGCAGCAATGGGCCGGCGACAGTGCCAGCAGTGCAGAGCAACGGCAGTAGGGGCGCGGAGTATTCGGGCAAGACGAAGACGACGACAGCTTACAACGTCCAAATCAATGAGAGGAAAGGGGGGAATCGATGTGCTGCTCACGACGGGGCGGTAGGGGATGGCAGTGGGCTTGGGGAAGGGTCGACGGCGATGGAACCGGCGGCGGAGCGTGTCGAAGCCGAGGAAGGAGAAGAAGAAGACGAGGCAAGCACTCCGGTGGCTCCGAGCTCGAAGTCCAGGACGTAGCGGAGCGTGGCGAAGCTCCTGGGCACGACGACGTGGTAGGGGACGGCCGGTGGCCGCAGTCAACTCGACGGCGAGGCCACGGGCGCGCTCGTCGCTGCGATCTGGAGGAGGGGGAGCGCAGTGGAGAAGAAAGCGAATGGATCTGGGGAGGAGCGGGGGTGTAGCTAGGGTTGTCCGCGGCGCGGGGGTCTTGTAGGTGCCGGGGGGCACAGGATGGCCACCACGCACGGCCACGACCGGCGGATGGCCGCCACGGCCCCCCCTACCGCACTGTAGCGAGAGGAAGGGGATGAGGGGGAGGCTGGGACAGTTTTGTTAGATGGGCCAAGTGGCCCAGTAGATTAGGTCTTTTATTTTTCAATCAAGTTTTTGTATTTTTTTCTGTTTTCTTTTCTAGCTACTGTTTGTATTTTCTTCTTGCATCAAATTACCTTTGTTAAAATGTGAAACCTTGCCATATAATCACTAAGCATTATTTTGCACTGCCACAAAAAGTTTGGGCCCAAAATAATTTATTAAGTTTGAGTTTATTCTTAACTGGGATAAAAAGGTGATGTTGGTCCACTATTTAATATCCAGCGGCATTTTTATATTCTGAAATATGTTAATTCTCACACGACAATTAGTTAGTGAATATTTGGAACACATCGAACATTTTTACTTGACAGCTTGTAGAAATATTAATTTGACCTGTTTTTTGGAATTTGAATTTGAACCAGTTTCCAACTAACACGAGATTATCAACAGTAATTGCGGTGACGTGTCGTCATTAACAAAGGGTTACTGTAGCTTAATTATTCGGGCGTCACAGCTGGTGGCGTTTGTCGTCGGTGGTTGTGCTGCTCCGGTGGGGTGATGGGGCTTCAAGTGGTGTTCGCCGGGGCATGGAGGCGCTTGATCTGTGGTGGTGGTTGGTGCGCCATTCGGCGTGTGGTAACGGTGGTGCGTGTCCGACAGCTCCAACGATTGGAGCTCGTCGGGCGACGCGAGTGGGCAGCGACCGGGCATGGCCGTTGCTCCAACCGTTGGCGGTAGCGTGGGAAGGTCCGGCGCATGGTGGTGGCCTTGCGGTGTCGTGGCAGCTAAAAGAATCGATATGGTTGACTAGAGGGAGGGTGAATAGGCAAGTAACAATTTTTAGCTTTTCTTTACCAAATTAAACTTAGGATCAAAATAGGTTGTCTAGATATGCAACTAGGTGAGCAACCTATATGATGCAACAACAACAAGCACACAAGCAAGCAAGGGATACAACACAATATAAGCTTGCACAAGTAAAGGTAAGAGATAACCAAGAGTGGAACCGATGGAGACGAAGATGTGTTACCGTAGTTCCTTCCCTTTGAGAGAAAGTACGTCTCCGTTGGAGCGGTGTGGAGGCACAATGCTCCCCAAGAAGCCACTAGGGCCACCATATTCTCCTCACGCCCTCACACAATGCGAGATGTCGTGATTCCACTATTGGTGCCCATGAAGGCGGCGACCGAACCTTTACAAACAAGGTTGGGCTATCTCCACAACTTATGGAGGCTCCCAACGACACCACGAAGCTTCACCACAATGAAATATGGCTTCGAGGTGACATTAACCATCTAGGGTGCTCAAACACCCAAGAGTAACAAGATCCGCAAGGGATTAGTGGGGGAATCGAATTTCTCTTGGTCGAAGTGTAGATCGGGCCCTTCTCAACCAATCCATAGAAACTCAATAAGTTTGATTGGCTAGGGAGAGAGATCGACCAAAAATGGAGTTTTGAGCAACAATGGAGCTTAGGGAGGGAAGAGGTGGTCTTCTTGGGAAGAATACCCCCTTTATATAGTGGGGGTAAGTGTTGGGTTATGTAGTATTTCAAAAAAAATCCTACGATCACGCAAGATCTATCTAGGAGAAGCATAGCAACGAGCGGGGAGAGTGTGTCCACGTACCCTCGTAGACCGAAAGCGGAAGCGCTTACTAACGCGGTTGATGTAGTCGAACGTCTTCGCCATCCAACCGATCAAGCATCGAACGCACGGCACCTCCGCGATATGCACACGTTCAGCTCGGTGACGTCCCTCGAACTCTTGATCCAGTTGAGGCCGAGGGCAAGTTTCGTCAGCACGACAGCGTGATGATGATGTTGAAGAAGTTACCGACGCAGGGCTTCGCCTAAGCACTACGACAATATGACCGAGGTGGAAATCTATGGAGGGGGACACCGCACACGGCTAAACAATCAACTTGTGTGCCTATGGGGTGCCCCCTCCCCGTATATAAAGGAGTGGAGGAGGGGAGGGCCGGCCCTCTCTATGAAGCGCCCCAAGGGGGATTCCTACTCCTAGTAGGAGTAGGTTTCCCCCTTTCCCTAGTTGGAGTAGGAGAAGAAGGAAGAGGGAGAAGGAGAGAAGGAAATATCCCCCCCCCCAATTCGGATTGGGCTTGGGGGGCGTGCACCTCCCACTTGGCCGCCTCCTCCTCTCTCCCACCATGGCCCATTAAGGCCCATTAACTCCCCGGGGGGTTCCGGTAACCTCCTGGTACTCCGGAAAATGCCTGAACTCATCCGAAACCTTTCCAGTGTCCAAACAGAACCTTCCAATATATCAATCTTCATGTATCGACCATTTAGAGACTCCTCGTCATGTCCGTGATCACATCCAGGACTCCGAACAACCTTCGGTACATCAAAACACATAAACTCATAATACTAATGGTCATCGAACGTTAAGCTGCGGACCCTATGGGTTCGAGAACTATGTAGACATGACCGAGACATATCTCTGGTCAATAACCAATAGCGGAACCTGGATGCTCATATTGGCTCCTACATATTCTACGAAGATCTTTATTGGTCAAACCGCATAACAACATACGTTGTTCCTTTTGTCATCGGTATGTTACTTGCCCGAGATTCGATCGTCGTTATCTCAATACCTAGTTCAATCTCGTTACCGGCAAGTCTCTTTACTCGTTCCGTAATACATCATCCCGTGCGAACTCAGTAGTCATTTGCTTGCAAGGCTTATTATGATGTGTATTACCGAGAGGGCCCAGAGATACCTCTTCGACACTCGGAGTGACAAATCCTATTCTTGATCTATGCCAACACCACGAACACTTTCGGAGACACCTGTAGAGCATCTTTATGATCACCCAGTTACGTTGTGATGTTTGATAGCACACAAGGTGTTCCTACGGTATTCGGGAGTTGCATAATCTCATAGTCATAGGAACATGTATAAGTCATGAAGAAAGCACTAGCAGTAAAACTAAACGATCATAGTGCTAAGCTAACGGATGGGCCTTGTCCATCACATCATTCTCCTAATGATGTGATCCCGTTGATCAAATGACAACTCATGTCTATGGCTAGGAAACATAACCATCTTTGATCAACGAGCTAGTCTAGTAGAGGCATACTAGGGACATACTGTTTTGTCTATGTATTCACACATGTACTAAGTTTCCGGTTAATACAATTCTAGCATGAATAAAAGACATTTATCATGATGTAAGGAAATACAAATAACATCTTTATTATTGCCTCTAGGGCATATTTCCTTCAGTCTCCCACTTGAACTAGAGTCAATAATCTAGATTACAAAGTGATGTCCCTAACACCCATGGAGTCTTGGTGCTGATCATGTTTTGCTCGTGGAAGAGGCTTAGTCAACGGGTCTGCAACATTCAGATCCGTATGTATCTTGCAAATCTCTATGTCTCCCTCCTTGACTAGATCGCGGATGGAATTGAAGCGTCTTTTGATGTGCTTTGTTATCTTGTGAAACCTGGATTCCTTCGCCAAGGCTATTGCTCCAGTGTTGTCACAAAAGATTTTCATTGGACCCGATGCACTAGGTATTACACCTAGATCGGATATGAACTCCTTCATTTGCTACTTCCGAAGCAGTTATGTACTCCGCTTCACACGTAGATTCCGCCACGTCGCTCTGCTTGGAACTGCACCAACTAACAGCTCCATCGTTCAATAAAAATACATATCCGGTTTGTGACTTAGAGTCATATGGATCAGTGTCAAAGCTGAAATCGACGTAACCGTTTACGACGAGCTCTTTGTCACCTCCATATACGAGAGACATATCCTTTGTCCTTTTCAGGTATTTCAGGATGTTCTTGACCGCTGTTCAGTGATCCACTCCTGGATTACTTTGGTACCTCCCTGCTAGACTTATAGCAAGGCACACATCAGATCTGGTACACAGCATTGCATACATGATAGATCCTATGGCTGAGGCATAGGGAATGACTTTCATTTTCTCTCTATCTTTTGCACTGGTCGGGCATTGAGTCTTACTCAACTTCACACCTTGTAACGCAGGCAAGAACCCTTTCTTGTAAATACAGGCTTCTCCAAAAGTCTGTATAAAACCATATGCTTGGATCACCCAATCAAAGCGTATATTCCAACTCCGAGATGCTTGCACCAGTCCAAAGATGGATCGCTGGAGCTTGCAGACTTTGTTAGCACCTTTAGGATCGACAAAACCTTATGGTTGCATCATATACAACTCTTCTTTGAGATATCCATTAAGGAATGCAGTTTTGACATCCATTTGCCAGATTTCATAATCATAAAATGCGGCAATTGCTAACATGATTCGGACAGACTTAAGCATCGCTACGGCTGAGAAAGTATCATTGTAGTCAACTCCTTGAACTTGTCGAAAACCTTTCGCAACAAGTCGAGCTTTGTAGACAGTAACGTTACCATCGGCGTCAGTCTTCCTCTTAAAAATCCATTTTATTTTCAATGGCTTGCCGATCATCGGGCAAGTCAACCAAAGTCCACACTTTGTTCTCATACATGGATCCCATCTCAGATTTCATGGCCTCAAGCCATTTTGCGGAATCTAGGCTCATCATCGCTTCCTCATAGTTCATAAGTTCATCATGGTCTATTAACATGACTTCCAGAACCGGGTAACCGTACCACTCTAGCGCGGAACGTACTCTGGTTGACCTACGAGGTTCAGTAGTAACTTGATCTGAAGTTTCATGATCATCATCATTAACTTCCTCACTGATCGGTGTAGGAATCACTGGAACTAGTTTCTGTGATTTACTACTTTCCAACTCAGGAGAAGGTACAATTACCTCATCAAGTTCTACTTTCCTCCAACTCAATTCTTTCAAGAGAAACTCCTTCTATAGAAAGGATTCA
This sequence comes from Secale cereale, assembly GCA_902687465.1. Lineage (NCBI taxonomy): Eukaryota > Viridiplantae > Streptophyta > Magnoliopsida > Poales > Poaceae > Secale > Secale cereale. Next base: position 122,385,985 of record LR738715.1, on the reverse strand, counting down.
TTCTTAGCAACGAATATCTTGCCTTCGGATCTGTGATAGAAGGTGTACCCAACAGTTTCCTTTGGGAATCCTATGAAGACACATTTCTCCGACTTGGGTTCGAGCTTATCAGGTTGAAGCTTTTTCACATAAACATCGCAACCCCATACTTTAAGAAACAACAACTTGGGTTTCTTGCCAAACAACAGTTCATAAGGCGTCGTCTCGACGGATTTAGATGGTGCCCTATTTAACGTGAATGCGTCTGTCTCTAAAGCATAACCCCAAAACGATAGTGGTAAATCGATAAGAGACATCATAGATCGCACCATATCTAATAAAGTACGGTTACGACATTTGGACACACCATTACGCTGTGGTGTTCCAGGTGGCGTGAGTTGTGAAACTATTCCACATTGTTTCAAATGAAGGCCAAACTCGTAACTCAAATATTCGCCTCTGCGATCATATCGTAGAAACTTTATTTTATTGTTACGATGATTCTCTACTTCACTCTGAAATTCTTTGAACTTTTTAAATGTTTCAGATTTGTGTTTCATCAAGTAGATATACCCATATCTTCTCAAATCATCTGTGAAGGTCACAAAATAATGATACCCGCCGCGAGCCTCAACACTCATTGGTCTGCATACATCAGTATGTATGATTTCCAATAAGTCAGTTGCTCGCTCCATTGTTTCGGAGAACGGATTTGTAGTCATCTTGCCCATGAGGCATGGTTCGCAAGCACCAAGTGATTCATAATCAAGTGATTCCAAAAGTCTATCAGCATGGAGTTTCTTCATGCGCTTTACACCAATATGACCTAAACGGCAGTGCCACAAATAAGTTGCACTATCATTATTAACTTTGCTTCTTTTGGCTTCAGTATTATGAATATGTGTATCACTACGATCAAGATCCAACAAAAAATAGACCATTCATCAAGGGTGCATGACCATAAAAGATATTACTCGTATAAATAGACCATTATTCTCTAATTTAAATGAATAACCGTCTTGCAACAAACAAGATCCAGATATAATGTTCATGCTCAACGCTGGCACCAAAGAACAATTATTTAGGTCTAAAACTAATCCTGAAGGTAGATGTAGAGGTAGCATGCCTACGACGATCACATCGACTTTGGAACAATTTCCCACGCGCATCGTCACCTCGTCCTTAGCTAATCTTCGTTTAATCCGTAGCCCCTGTTTCGAGTTACAAATATTAGCAACCGAACCGGTATCAAATACCAAGGTGCTACTATGAGCATTAGTAAGGTACACATCAGTAACATGTATATCAAATATACCTTTGTTCACTTTGCCATCCTTCTTATCCGCCAAATACTTGGGGTAGTTCCGCTTCCGGTGTCCAGTCCCTTTGCAGTAGAAGCACTCAGTTTCAGGCTTGGCTCCAGACTTGGGTTTCTTCATGGGAGTAGCAATTGTCTTGCTATTCTTCTTGAAGTTCCCCTTCTTTTCCTTGCCTTTTTTCTTGAAACTAGTGGTCTTGTTAACCATCAACACTTGATGCTCCTTTTTTTATTTCTACCTCCGCAGCTTTGAGCATAGCGAAGAGCTCGGGAATAGTCTTCTGCATCCCTTGCATATTATAGTTCATCACGAACCTTGTATAGCTTGGTGGCAGTGATTGAAGAACTTTATCAATAACACTATCTTCATCAACTTTGCAACCAAGTTGAGTCATGTGATTGTAGTACCCAGACATTCTGAGTAAGTGTTCACTGATAGAACTGTTCTCCTCCATCTTGCAGCTATAGAACTTATTGGAGACTTCACATCTCTCAATTCGAGCATTTGCTTGAAATATTAACTTCAACGCTTGGAAAATCTCATATGCTCCATGACGTTCAAAATGTCTTTGAAGTCCCGATTCTAAGCCATAAAGCATGGCACACTGAACTATCGACTAGTCATCTGAACGAGCTTGCCAGACGTTCATAACGTCAGGAGTTGCTCCTGCAGCAGGTCTGTCACCTAGCGGTGCTTCAAGGACATAATTCTTCTGTGTAGCAATGAGGATAATCCTCAAGTTACGGACCCGGTCCGTGTAGTTGCTACCATCATCTTTCAACTTAGCTTTCTTTAGGAATGCATTAAAATTCAAGGGAACGGCAGCACGGGCCACTGATCTACAACAACATAGATATGCAAAAACTATGAGGATTAAGTTCATGATAAATTAAAGTTCAATTAATCATATTACTAAAGAACTCCCACTTAGATAGACATCTGTCTAGTCATCTAAATGATCACGTGATCCTAATCAACTAAACCATGTCCGATCATCACGTGAGATGGAGTAGTTTTCAATGGTGAACATCTTATGTTGATCATATCTACTATATGATTCACGCTCGACCTTTCGGTCTCCAGTGTTCCGAGGCCATGTCTATACATGCTAGGCTCGTCATGTTTAACCTGAGTATTCTGCATGTGCAAAACTATCTGACACCCGTTGTATTTGAACGTAGAGCTTATCACACCCGATCATCATGTGGTGTCTCGGCACGATGAACTTTCGCCACGGTGCATACTCAGGGAGAACACTTCTACCTTGAAATTTTGTGCAAGGGATCATCTTACAATGCTACCACCGTACTAAGCAAAATAAGAAGCATAATAAGATAAACATCACATGCAATCAAAATATGTGACATGATGTGGCCATCATCATCTTGTGCTTTTGATCTCCATCTCCAAAGCATCGTCATGATCTCCACCGTCACCGGCTTGACACCATGAGCTTCATCGTAGCGTCATGGCCGTCTCGCCAACTATTTCTACTACTACTATCGCTAACTCCTAGTGATAAAGTAAAGCAATTACATGGCTTTCGCAATTCATACAATAAAGAGACAACCAGAAGGCTCCTGTCGGTTGCCGATAATTTACAAAACATAATCATCTCATACAGTAACGTATAACTCATCATGTCTCGACCATATCACATCACAACATGCCCTGCAAAAACAAGTTAGACGTACTCTACTTTGTTGTTGCAAATTTTACGTGGCTGCTACGGGCATAGCAAGAACCGTTCTTACCTACGCGTCAAAACCAGAATGATTTTTTGTCAAGTGTGCTATTGTAACCTTCACAAGGACCGGGCGTTGTCACACTCGATTCAACTAAAGTGAGAGAGACAAAGACCCGCCGGTCACCTTTAAGAAACGAGTGCTCGTAACGGTTAAACCAGTCTCACGTAAGCATACGCGTAATGTCGGTCCGGGCCGCTTCATCTCACAATACTGCCAAATCAAAGTATGACATGCTAGTAAGCAGTATGACTATTATCGCCCACAACTCATTGTGTTCTACTCGTGCACATCATCTACGCATAGACCTGGCTCATGATGCCACTGTTGGGTTATGTAGTATTTCAAAAAAAATCCTACAATCACGCAAGATCTATCTAGGAGGAGCATAGCAACGAGTGGGGAGAGTGTGTCCACGTACCCTCGTAGATCGAAAGCGGAAGCGTTTAGTAATGCGGTTGATGTAGTCAAACGTCTTTTCCATCCAACCGATCAAGCACCGGACACACGACACCTCCGCGATTTGCACACGTTTTGCTCGGTGACGTCCGTCGAACTCTTGATACAGTTGAGGCCGAGGGAGAGTTTCCTCAGCACGACGGCGTGATGACGGTGTTGATGAATTTACTTACGCAGGGCTTCGCCTAAGCACTACGACAATATGAACAAGGTGGAAATCTGTGGAGGGGGGCACCGCACACGGATAAACAATCAACTTGTGTGTCTATGAGGTGCCCCCTCCCCGTATATAAAGGAGTGGAGGATCGGCCCTCTCTATGGAGCGCCCCAAGGGGGATTCCTTCTCCTAGTAGGAGTAGGTTTCCTCCTTTCCCTAGTTGGAGTAGGAGAAGAAGGAAGAGGGAGAAGGAGAGAAGGAAAGCCCCCCCCCCCCCAATTCAGATTGGGCTTAGGGGGCGCGCACCTCCCACTTGGCCGCCTCCTCCTCTCTCCCACCACGGCCCATTAAGACCCATTAACTCCCCGGGGGGTTCCGGTAACCTCCCGGTACTCCAGAAAATGCCTGAACTCATGTGAAACCTTTCTGGTGTCCAAACATAACCTTACAATATATCAATCTTCATGTCTCGACCATTTCGAGACTCCTCGTCATGCCGTGTTCAGATCTGGGACTCCGAACAACCTTTGGTACATCAAAACACGTAAACTCATAATACCAATCGTCATCGAACGTTAAGTGTGCGGACCCTATGGGTTCGAGAACTATGTAGACATGACCGAGACATATCTCCAGTGAATAACCAATAGCGGAACTTGGATGCTCATATTGGCTCCTACATATTCTACGAAGATCTTTATCGGTCAAACTGCATAACAACATACGTTGTTCCCTTTGTCATCGGTATGTTACTTGCGCGAGATTCGATCGTCGGTATCATCATACCTAGTTCAATCTCGTTACCGGTAAGTCTCTTTACTCGTTCCGTAATACATCATATCGTGACTAACTCATTAGTCATTTGCTTGCAAAGCTTATTATGATGTGTATTATCGAGAGGGCCTAGAGATACCTCTCCGACACTCGGAGTGAAAAATCCTATTCTCGATCTATGCCAACACCACAAACATCTTTGGAGACACATGTAGAGCATCTTTATAATCACCAGTTACGTTGTGACGTTTGATAACACACAAGGTGTTCCTCCGGTATTCGGGAGTTGCATAATCTCACAGTCAGAGGAACATGGATAAGTCATGAAGAAATCAATAGCAGTAAAACTAAACGATCATAGTGTTAAGCTAACGAATGGGTCTTGTCCATCACATCATTCTCCTAATTATGTGATCCCGTTAATCAAATGACAACACATGTCTATGGTTAGGAAACATAACCATCTTTGATTAACGAGCTAGTCTACTAGAGGCATACTAGGGACACTCTGCTTTGTCTATGTATTCACACATGTATCAAGTTTCCGGTTAATACAATTCTAGCATGAATAAAAGACATTTATCATGATATACAAGGAAATATAGATAACAACTTTATTATTGCCTCTAGGGCATATTTCCTTCAAAAAGATCCAACTGTTACCCACTTACTCAGCCAGCGACAAGCGGTACTACCGCACGGAGTCGCGGTACTACCACAACTGGTCACAGTACTACCACAGGCCGGTGCGGTACTACCGCTAGTGCAGTAGTGACCAGGCAGGGCCCTGTTGCATAGGGCAGCGAACGGTGGAATCGCCGGAGCGGTACTACCGCACGCCCTCGTGGTACTACCGCAAGGCAGGGCTCTACTGGGCTGGAAAACGCACGGACGAAATAAATTACGTCTATGACTACTTCCGTTGAGTTTAGGACTACGCAAAAGTCGACACAGTACTACCGCTCACAGGAAGCGGTACTACCACGTATGGGCAGAAGTAAAAAATTTACTTTCGTGCCTACTGCCGTGTGCGCCAGCGTCTGGACTGGGAGCAGCGGTACTACCGCTTGCCAGAGCGTTACTACCGCAGACACCTACGGTACTACTGCTCCCTTGAGCAGTACTACCGTCTGCCCTAGATGTTATAGCATTTGGCAACCTTCATTTTGCATAGACAAGGATAGCCGGATGGTGCTCCATCGAAGCAAAGGAAAGTTGGTGCAAAGGAACAGATGTGTACGTGTTGATTCCACCCTAACATTTTCGAAGCGAACCCCCTCCTAATAGTACGACTTTCCTACGACTCAAATCCACCGAAAAGAAACATAGAGAACCGCCATCTTAGATAGGCTCCAATGGACACCGAATCGTCTTGTGCCTAGACATGAGATATCTGAAATGCTCAACGCGCACGATTAGTCCACAAGAGTACCGTCATCAATCACCAAAACCACACAAGGAGGAATATGCCCTTACAATCTCCCCATTTTTGGTGGATTGATGACAATACGGGATTTGCATAAAGGGATAAGAATGAGCAAAAGAAAACCCCAAAATCTATTAAATATAGACAGGTTTCCCATGGATGTGTGCGTTCTATGGATATGCTTTGGACTGCACAACACACACACTAGGATCAACACTCCCCCTATATTTTATAAACAAGGCAATCCTTGCAACAATATAATGGACACTAAGCATGGAAGCAAGGTAAAGTAAGTGAGCATGAAGTAAGATGGCACAAGATAATATAAGCTCATAATCTACTAAACATACTAGACAATAAGGATAAGCTTGAGGGCATATGTCTCACACCATATGATAGAGTCTCCTGGTCTCACACACACATAAACACAAACCAAAGCAACGAAAGTTCAACAAAACAAAAGCAAGAAAGCAAGGAGACACAATCGCTAATCCTACACTCTCTCCCCCTTTGGCATCGATACACCAAAAAGGCAGAGAGGACACCTAAGACACAGGTGGTGGTAGAACTCCAGTGCATCACCAGTCGTGTTCCTCCTCCTCAGACTCCTCAGCAGCACGAGATGAAGAAGGAACTGCAGTATCCTCCTCAGACTCAGTCCACCTGTAGTGCTGTCTAGTCCATGACTCCTCATCTGTGATCCTCTCCTCAGAGCCACTCACAACCTCAAGACCAACCTGCCTCATAATAGCCTTGTGGCGATGACGTGCCATCTTGGCGTTCACATGGGCCTTGTACTGTCCCTTGGCCTGCATGTAAAACAGAGCCTTCGTCTTGGCCTTGAGCTTCTTAGCCCACGATGGCTTAGCAGAGGGAGTTGCATACCCCTCGGAGCTGTCCTCCGCCTCCTCCTCCTCAAACTCATCACCATAAACATCCATATGGGTTGCTTATGCCTCAGCCCGGGTGGTGGTGTTAGCCCACTTGTTCTTCTGGCGCAGCCTGATGGGCTCATGGCGGATCTAGTTGGGAGCATCAAAGTCTTCACGCGGAAAGAGCTTCTCCCATGTCATCGAGATCAAAAGGTGCAAATAAGGCCCATAGATGGGAACCTTACGATGGAACACCGCAAGTTGAATATCACACCACATGATATGAGAGACATCAAGTGGTCCAGGCTGTTGATGACGTGCTTCTTCATAGATAAGCATCATGTCCACAAGATAGGAATGCACCTTGTCCTTGTCACCCACACGAGGGAAAAGAGTGTTGCGTAAGATTCGGTGCATTATGTCAAGAAACTGGTTCAACACATAAGTCTTCATGCCATTGGGTAAAGACTTATCAACAAGGAAGGGTTGAAGCTTGTTCTTACTAGAAGATTGGGGGTTGGCATGCGGGCGAACACCAACGGGCACATCCAGCCCCTCATCACGAATGTTCAACATATCCATGAACTCCTTCCACTCAGCAGACATCCTCTTGCCATTTGTCATCCAAGTCATGGTCCGCTTCTCATCGATGTGGAAGTGGACAGAAGCAAAGAACTAAGCCACAAACTTCGGGTCAAAGTCAAGGTGGAACGTGATGACCTCCTCAATGCCAAACTGCTCAACCAAATCCAGAGGCCCGCCAAAATATGCATGATACTTCTTCAGATGGTCCATGTCAATCCACTGAACAGGTACGCAGATGTTCTGCTTGGGCTTGATCACATCTAGGTAGATGAGAAACTATTGCCTGCTCCAAAACAAGTCATTGCCCCTGGTGAGTTCTCGAGGATTGACATAGGGGTTAAGCTTTCTTCGAACCAGAAACTCTGCTTGAGGCATCTCATCCATGTTGACAACTGGCTCCTTGATCTTGGTAGCTGAGGTCTTGATGTTGCGTTGTGGGGCATTGGACCCCTCAGGAACATCTTGATTGCGAAGACGCTTGGAGCTCGTGTTACGGCTGGGATTCGAGCGCCTAGCACCGAAGTCACCACCTAAGACACACAACGCAAACACACAAGAAAAACGAGAAAGATTATTGCAAAAACCAAGGCAAAGCACAAAACAAAGTAGAAATGAGATTGGGTGTGACAAAAGGAAATGATTTTTAGGTCAACGGTAGTACTGGACTAGGTTGCGAAAGTAAAAAAGTTACTTCTACTCTTACCGCGGTAGTACCGTGCTCAGGGCAGAAGTAATTTTTTACTTCCACGCCTCGAGCGGTAGTACCGCACCATGCGGTAGTACCGTTCCAGCAGTGCGGTAGTACCGCACGGGGCGGATCTGGCACGAACTCATCTGGGAACATCCGTGAAGATGAATCGGTACTGCCGTTGATCAAAACTACGTTGTTGCATCACACCAAATAGCATATCTACTGCACTACCACTCTCCAACAATCTCCTCTTGCAAAGATTTAGCCAAAAATCGCTAGACCTACACATGCATCTCCCAAAACCTAGAAGCACAAGAACGAAGCAAAGGGAGAGGGACAAGGGGAGATACCGGGGTCAGTGGCAAGATGGCGAGGTTGGGAACGATCCCACTGGACGAAATGAGAGGAGAGTGGCCAGAGACGGAGATCCGGCGAGGTCCTCCAGCGCCGTTCTTGGGCAGGAGAGAGAGAGAGACACGGTGGGGAAAAGAGATGAATGGGTATGGGGGAGTTGGAACCCCCTGCCCGCTCTTAACCCCCACGCGGCCTCGACGGCGCGGTGGTACCGCGGTTCATCGTGGCAGTACCGCTCGGGAGGAAGTACTGCACGTTGGGCGGTAGTACCGCTCTTCCAGCGGCAGTATAAAAGTACTGTCGCGATGGAAGCGGTAGTACCGTGCCGTGGGAGCAGCTGTGCAAGCATAGGAGCTACCCACCCCCAGCGGTAGTACCGTGGCTAGCCACGGTAGTACCGCAAGACCAAGAAAGTGCACATTTTGTTAAAATGGAAAAACACAACCTTTGCAATACACACTTCGAGCCACCGGACACGCAAAAAGAGCACAAAAGAAACAACTAAACAAGAACAAGGTCAAATGAAAAGCAAAGAGACAACGAGGACAAAACTAAGAACCAAAACCTCTTAAGAAGAGAGGGCGGTGGCCGGAGCCACCTATGTTTGAGTCAATTGGTATGGAAACGCGAAGAATTATCCTTGGGCCCATGACCAAAATTCGTCTTTGAAGCACAAGTACCATCAACAATGGTGAATGTGAAGAGTTGATCAATTTATGCATGATGGGGGGAGGGAGAGTTCATTGAGAGAACAACACTCCCCCTATGTCCATGCCTACACCTAAGCAAGACAACATGATGAGTGTGGTAGGGTGTGCAAAGTTTCAAGCCACATTGCTCAAATCGATGATATTGAGCACATGCCTTAACTCATGAAATCTTGCTCCATCCAAAGGCTTCGTGAAAATATCTGCAAGGTTATCATGAGTGTTCACATAATGAAGATCAATCTCCCCCCGCCTAATGTTGTCCCGGATGAAGTGACATTGAATCTCAATATGCTTCATCTTGAAGTGTTGCACCGGGTTGAGAGAAATCTTGATGGCAATTTCATTGTCACACCAAAGAGGCACTTTGTCACAAATGACACCATAATCCTTTAAAGTTTGGCTCATCCATAGAAGTTGAGCACAACAACTACCGGCGGCCACATACTCGGCTTTGGTGGAGGAGAGAGACACACAACTTTGCTTCTTAGAAGACCAACTCACCAAAGAGAAACCAAGAAATTGGTACTCTCCGGAAGTTGACTTCCTATCCACTTTTTCTCCCGCCCACTCCGAATCCGAAAAGCGCACAAGATTGAAGTTTGCTCCTCTAGGTACCATAAGCCAAAGTTTGGGGTATGAGGCAAATATCGAAAGATTTGCTTGACCACCACAAAGTGGCTTTCCTTATGTGAGGCTTGAAACTGTGCACAAATCCCCACACTCAACATGATATCTGGTCAAGATGCACAAAGGTAAAGCAAGGATCCAATCATAGAATGATATACCTTTTGATCCACCGCTTTACCATTGCGATCAATGTCAAGTTGGCATTTGGTAGGCATTGGAGTAGAAGCGGGCTTGACATAACTTAGATTGAATCTCTTGAGCATGTCTTGAGTATATTTGGCTTGGTTGAAGAAGATTCCTTCTCTTCTTTGTTTGACTTCGAACTCTAGAAAGAACTTCAACTCTCCCATCCTGGACATCCCAAACTCCGCGGTCATGAGTGCGGCAAACTCACCATTGAAAGCTTTGTTAGGAGAACCAAAGATAATATCATCAACATAGTTGGCATACAAACAACTCCCCTTTGACCTTCTTAGTAAAAAGAGTGGGGTCGATTTTCCCAATTTCAAACCCACGATCTTGCAACAACTCGGTAAGGTGCTCATACCACGCACGTCGGGCTTGTTTAAGGCCATAGAGCGCCTTATCGAGTTGATACACATGATTGGGGAACTTAGGATCCTCAAACCCCGAGGGTTGTTTGAGATACACCAACTCATTAAGAGGACCATTAATAAAAGCACTCTTCACATCCATTTGTTGCAACTTAAAGTTATGATGAGCAGCATAGGCAAGTAACGGGAGCAAAGGTTTCACCGTAGTCGATACCCTCGACTTGGGAGTAGCCTTGTGCCACCAAAGGAGCCTTGTTGCGAATGACAATCTCATGAGCATCTTGCTTGTTCTTGAAGATCCATTTGGTTCCAATGACATTATGGTTCTCCTCTGGCCTTGGTACCAACCGCCACACTTTGTTGTGTTCGAAGTTGTTGAGTTCGAAGTTGTTGAGTTCTTCATACATGGCATTGAGCCAATCCGGATCTTTGAGCGCCTCATAGACCTTTTGGGGTTCAACACAAGCAACAAACACATGATGTGCACAATAGTTTGCTAATTTTATATGTGTGATTACCCCCTTTGTTATGCTTCCAAGTATATTCTCCATGTGATGTTCTCTAGACGCGATCTTGGAAGCAACCTTGGCGGCATGACCCTCCAATTGCTCCTCGAGAGAGAGTTGAGGGGCGGTAACTTGATCATCATGAGCGTCGTCATGAGCTTGTTCTTGATATTGAGCTTGCTCTTGATCTTGAACTTGCTCGGTAGAAGGAACATGGCCTTGTGCATCACTTGGTGGATCATCACCATCTTGCGGTTGATCTTGCACTTGGCCTTGTTCAATGGGTTGAGGGCCTTCACTTTGTTCTTCGAAAGCGTGTGGGTCTTGGGTTGGTGATGGTTCCACTTGAGTGGAACATTGTCCTTCTCCTTTGGTCACAAGGGGTTCCTCAATGGGTAGGATATGACCAACACCCATTCTTCTTATGGCTTGGTGATACGTCCAAAACGTATCTATAATTTTTGCTTGCTCCATGCCTCTTTTGTGTGATATTGCTATGATATTTATACACTTCCATACACTTTTGATCATATTTGGACTAACCTATTAACTCAGTGCACCCCAGTGCCAGTTTCTGTTTTCTGCTGTTTTTGTATTTCAGGTTTTCCCATCACGTAAACTGCCAGAAAAATCCCGGAAAAATTATATAAAAAATCAGCGTTCCGGAAGCTTCCACACGGCCGAAGTAGGGCCGGAGGGGGGCCACCAGGGCTCCAGGCGCCCTGGTGGCGCGCCCCCCTCCTGGCCGCGCCGGGGGGGGCGCCTGGGCCCCCCAGGTCTCCGCTAATGCCCCCCTTTGGCATATATTTACACCGCGTCCCGAAACCCTCGAGGACGGAACCCTATTTCGTGATCTCATCTCTGTTCCGCCGCCGCCGCGCTTCCAAGATCGGGAGCGCCAGGAGAACTCTTCCCGGCACCCTGTCGGAGGGGAGGATCACCACCGGGAGCCTCTCCACCACCATGGACGCCTCCCGGATGAGTTGTGAGTAGTCTCCCTTGGACCATGGGTCCATGACCAGTAGCTATGTGATGTTCTCCTCCCCTTCTTGTGCTTCACTAATTAGACCTCGTGAGCTTCCCTACATGATCGAGGCACATATGTAATCCTTATGCTGTTGCTATGATGAGTTTGCTGGGATCCGATGGATTGTGAGATTATGTTCAGATTGTGTTTGAGTAATATATTTGATTTACCTCTTTTATATTTATGTTCTTAAGTAATTCTTGCATGTTCTCCGTTGCTATGTATTGCTTTGGCCAAGTAGTAGGTAGTGACTCCAAGAGGGAACGTTATGCTTGATTGTGGGTTCATGCCCCTCGATGACTAGTTTGAGTGACAGAAACATGAGTCTAGGGGATGTGCTGTTGCCACAAGGGGGAAAACAACGGTGCATGTAGTAGCAGGTGCAAGGATTGTTTACTTTACGCAAAGTTCTTTTAATGTAGTTGTCTGTTGCTTTGAGTTTACACTATGGGTGGGACTCGCAACTTAATACCAGCGAGATGTTCTGGATAGATATCTCAAGGTGGATGATTAGTAGTAGATGCAGATGGATTTCGGTCTACTTGCCTTGGCGTACCGCCCATGCTTTGAACCTCTACCTTTCTTGCAACATAGTTAGCATTGGTTTGCGCACATAATTCTGTCAATTGCCCAGCTGTAATTCGTTTACCTCACATAGTTTTTTTATCGTCTTTTGGGAGAGAGACATCACTAGTGAACATCATGGGACCCCGGTCCATATTACCATCACTGATCACATCCGCTATTTACTTTCTGCTTTTACTTACTAGTTGCAATTTTACCTATCACTATTATCTCTTGCGTTTGATCCTTTGTAAACGACAAGGCCGGAGGGATTGACAACCTCTCTGTACTCGTTGGGAGCAAAGTTATTTGTATCTGTGTGCAGGTCCAGTTGATTGCTAAATATCTGGCGCCGTTAGCAGTTGACACCTTCTTGTTGAACCTTGGAGTCTCAGGGGAATTCGATCCTTGGTATCTTTGCCAAGGGAAAACTACCGCTACACTGCATCTCAAACCTTCCACTTGGGGTAACCAACGAGGGGCGAGAAGCCATCACTTGGGGGTGAATTTCATCACCTACATCACAAGTACAACTTTGCTCCACTTGGGAGCCGTTATTCTCATCAAACTCCACATTACGCGTCTCCTCAGTAAGTCCGGTCGACTTGTTGAGGACACGGTAAGCATGAGAGTTTGTAGCATAAACAACAAATATGCCCTCATGAGCTCTAGCCTCAAATTTAGAAAATCGAACACCTTTCTTGAGTATGAAACACTTACAACCGAACACCCGTAAGTACTTGAGGTTGGGCTTGTTGCCGGTAAGTATCTCATATGGAGTCTTGTTCAAGCCTTTGCGGAGGAGCCGATTGGATGCATGACAAGCGGTGTTGATGGCTTCGGCCCAAAAGTTGTACGAACACTTGAACTCCGCCATCATGGTCCTTGCCGCGTCCATCAAGGTCCGGTTCTTCCTCTTCGCTACACCATTTTGTTGAGGGGTGTAAGGTGCGGAATATGGATGCTTGATCCCCTCATCACTAAGAAACTCATCCAAGGTGTAGTTCTTGAACTCAGTGCCATTGTCACTTCTAATCATCAAAATCTTTGCATTGTGTTGAGGTTGAGCTTTGTTTGCAAAGTTGATGATGGTTTGGTGGGTCTCACTCTTCCTCATGAGGAAGTATACCCAAGTGTATCTTGAATAATCATCCACAATCACCAAGCAATACTTTCTCCCCCCAAGACTATCAAAGGTTTGACTACTTGGATGGTTATCCAAACTTTTTATGCAGGCTTGAACTTTACCTCGCGGAACTTGTTAGATTCGGCCGCGGGAGGAACCTTTATGTCAACTACACTTGGTGCTGCCACAAAGCTTCTCGATACTATTCCCAATGGCACACCGAATGCGCTCCAACAGGTAGGAAGGTAAACTCTGTCGAGGAGATTTCCTCCCTAAATGAAAAAGTTGACTTGATCATGTCTCTACTTTCGAAGCAATCTTCTGTTGATCCTCTTGATGTTCCTTTAAATTCTTTGATTGCTCAAGAACAAGTAGATGTGAACTTTATCTCTAGAAACAATTTCAACAACAATGCTTATAGGAGTAATTTTGGTAGCAATCCTAGATCGTTTCCCTCTAATTCCTATGGGAACAACAATGCTTATCCTAGCACCAAGAACTCCACTACTGAACTAGAGATTATGCTTAAAGATTTCATCACTACCCAAAAAGCCTTTAATAAGAGTGTAGAAGAAAAACTAAACAAACTAGATGATCTCTCTTCGAAGGTAGACAATTTAGCCCATGAGGTAGAATTGCTTAAAATTAGAACTTCTCCTCTTGAGGAGAGGAAGGTCACTCCTATGAATGCTATTCAAGTGCAAATTAATGAAAACATTAGGATGTTGGCTAAACTTAAAGAGAGATGGGCTAGAGAAAGGGAGGAATAAGATAGAATTAAGAACCTTCCTACCCACCACACTGTTGCTACTATCCAAGTTGTTGAGGATATCCAAACTCTTAGCACCCAATGCACTCCTGGTCCCATTGGACCTATTAATGGTGATGCTATGACCATAGAAACTACCAAACAAGTGAACCTAAAGGACACCACTACCACTTTACTTGATAGCGGTGACCTTGATTATGATAATTGCACTCTTACCGAAGTTATTGATTTCCTTCACAAGATGTCTAAAGATCCCCGCACTAGCACGCTTAACCTTGCCTTCACAGAGCATATCACTAATGCTCTCATCAAAGCTAGGGAGGAGAAACTTAGAGTAGAAGCCTCCATACCTAGAAAGCTAGAAGATGGTTGGGTGATTAAAATTAAGTTGAATAACTTCTCTTGCTATGCTTTATGTGATGTTGGAGCTAGTACCTCCGTTATGCCCAAAAGAATATATGATATGCTTAAATTGAAACCTTTTGATTCTTGTTCTTTTGGTGTTCGTCTTGTTGATTCTTCCATAAAGAAACCTTTGGGGAGGATCGACGATGTTCTTATCATTGTCAATGACAATTACGTTCCCGTTGATTTTACTATTATGGATATTGAATGTGAACCTTCTTGTCCAATTATTTTGGGACGTCCTTTTCTACGCACCGTTGGTGCTATCATTGACATGAAAGAGGGGAATATAAGATTCCAATTTCCTCTCAAGAACGGGATGGAACACTTCCCTAGAAAGAAGATTAAGTTACCTTTTGAGTCCGTTATACGGGCTAGCTATTCTTTTACTCTTGATAAAACTTGATCTCTTTGCATTATGCCTAGCTAAAAGGCATAAAAGAAAGCGCTTTTGGGAGGCAGCCCACAATGAATAAAATTTTATTTTGCTTTTGTTGTGTCTTGATGTTGTTACTACAGTAGCATCATCATTGTATCTTTACTTTTCAGCTTTGTGCCAAGTGTAGCCTCTGATTGCAAGAAAGTTCAAAAGTTGTGACGTGCTGTCCAGGAAACAGATTCTGTCCTTGGACAGAAAAATTCGTATAAAATCACCAGATCATCTTTTTGGTCTGAATATTTTCGACAGAGTGCTCTATACAATTGTCTTTCGGGCGTCTGTTCTGAGTTTTTTGATTAGAGTTGCATAAGTGCCCCGAAAAAATCATTTACTACCTGCTGGTCTGTTTTTCACAGATTCTGTCCTGTTTTGCCTTTCCTTCATTTTGCAAACCTTGAGCTTGCTTTTTCTTTGCAAAAACCTTTTGGCAATCTTGAGAAACAGTAGACCTTCAAGAATATCCTTATTTCCAGCAAGGAACAATTATATTATTATGGGTACTAACCTCGCTAATCAGATTATGATGAGTTATGTATGAAGGGAGTTTTCAAGTGTGCGAGGGAAGATGATAAAAAGATCCAGGAGTGTCAAGCGCTCAAGCTTGGGGATGCCCCCATGCACCCCCAAGAAATATTCAAGGAGACTCAAGCTTCTAAGCTTGGGGATGCCCCCGTGCATCCCCTTCTCCATCAACATTATCAGTTCGTCTTTCGTTCCACTATATTTTTATCACTTCATGTGTTATGTGCTATGCTTGGAGCGTCTTGCTTTTAGTTTTCCTTTTTAGTTTTCTTTAGCTTTTCATAACGAGTTGGAACTCAGCTTTCTTTGTGTGGGAGAGAAACACGCTCCACTTCAACCTAGAACACAACATATAATTTTTCATGTCTATCCTTGCTGTGTATGTTCTTGGTCTTTCAATAGCTACTATCATGTTCAGCTCTTAGTTTTCATGCTTATCTTTTTAAAGAGGTTTTGTTTAGTTGGTCGCTGCAACTCTCTTTATTTATCATGTTTATCTTTTTAAGAGAGTTGGCTTCTGTTGCACTGGTCTATATGTCTATGATAAAAATGCTACGTGCATAATGGTGCTTAGTAGTTCATGTTTTCTTATGGTTAGTCTCAAATAGCTGGGGGGGGGGGGTCCCAATGTGTTATTGGAGTACCAACATGATTTGTTTGCCTATGATGTGGTATGGTTTAGTAATATCTTCCTTCAAGAATTTATTTTGATTGACTTGGCGTATGCTCACGCATATTTAAGACTGTATAGAAAGTCTGTCAAGCCTTGATGATCTTTAGTTTCTGAATAGCGATATAACTTCCATGCCTGATTCAATGTTGCTTTGTCGCTCTGCATGATTATGACCGTCATTGCTCTTTTAGTTGGTCACTCCCAGTCTTTTGCTAACCTCCACCTGTACTAAGCGGACTGACTGCTTGTGCATCCAAAATCCTTTAAACCAATTATGCCATATGAGTCCACCATACCTTCCTATACATGGTATTTACCTGCCATTCCTAACGAAGACTTTCATGTACCATCTCGAAATTATTCAAGAAAAGCATTTCTGTTTTGTGCCTCTGTTTTAGTTCATGAGGAAGTAGTAGTTAATTCATGATCTTTTTAAGTTGGACAAGCTTCACCCCGGGGTTGCGTGTCTAATGTGCAAACCCATAATACGAGAAGAAACTGGCATTGAGTGCGCCCGGCTCATTAAAAAATAATACAAACAAACAAACCCTCCTTCATGCTTTGTTCATGAGAAATCAGAAAACTTTGGCAGTGATAAACAAAGGAGATTAAGAGGATGTGATCGTCCTCATTCGGGAGCCGTTCCTCGAAACTTGTCCATCTCAAGAAGTAATTGAGTTATCTGCTAGCATTCATTGACGAAACATGCATATCCAAAAATAATAATTATTACCTCTGTTTTTAAAACCAAGAGCTCTGGTACATGCTTTGTCTTTGTTTCCGACCACGGGTTTTCAACCTTGCCAACAAAAGCCACGGTTCGAGAGTCTCCACCTTCTTTAAAGCACCAACTACTGAGAGCATGATTGTCATTCCGAGTGTAATGTGCATTGTCCAAAAGTAGCATTGTCTTTTGCATGATTGTGATATCGTTTATTCTGAAATCATTGTATCTAGTCATCACTTAAACCTTGGAGGTGCCCCTGCATTTATGTTTTGCTTCACTAAAGGGGGCAAGCGAGATATCACTTTATCATTTTTGCACACCATGCTCATTACAAATCTATTTGATGTTTCAGTATCATATTGTAAAACTTTCAGTTCTTTGTGATTTTCTCATAAGGCAACTTAATTACTACAGATTCATTGTCTCAGTAAGCTTTTGTCATGTGAGTATGAAAAGTCCTTATATGGTTAATAGCATGTCACCACAGAAATTATGCTTGTTATCATTTACCTACTCGAGGACGAGCAGGAATTAAGCTTGGGGATGTTGATACGTCCAAAACGTATCTATAATTTCTGCTTGCTCCATGCCTCTTTTGTGTGATATTGCTATAATATTTATACACTTCCATACACTTTTGATCATATTTGGACTAACCTATTAACTCAGTGCACCCCAGTGCCAGTTTCTGTTTTCTGCTGTTTTTGTATTTCAGGTTTTCCCATCACGTAAACTGCCAGAAAAATCCCGGAAAAGTTATATAAAAAATCAGTGTTCCGGAAGCTTCCACACGGACGAAGTAGGGCCGGAGGGGGCCCACCAGGGCTCCAGGCGCCCTGGTGGCGTGGCCCCCCTCCTGGCCGCGCCGGGGGGTCGCCTGGGCCCCCCAGGTCTCCGCTGATGCCCCCCTTTGGCATATATTTACACCGCGTCCCGAAACCCTCAAGGACGGAACCCTATTTCGCGATCTCATCTCTGTTCCGCCGCCGCCGCGCTTCCAATATCGGGAGCGCCAGGAGAATTCTTCCCGGCACCCTGCTGGAGGGGAGGATCACCACCGGGAGCCTCTCCACCACCATGGACGCCTCCCGGATGAGTTGTGAGTAGTCTCCCTTGGACCATGGGTCCATGACCAGTAGCTATGTGATGTTCTCCTCCCCTTCTTGTGCTTCACTAATTAGACGTCGTGAGCTGCCCTACATGATCGAGGCACATATGTAATCCTTATGCTGTTGCTATGATGAGTTTGCTGGGATCCGATGGATTGTGAGATTATGTTCAGATTGTGTTTGAGTAATATATTTGATTTACCTCTTTTATATTTATGTTCTTAAGTAATTCTTGCATGTTCTCCGTTGCTATTTATTGCTTTGGCCAAGTAGTAGGTAGTGACTCCAAGAGGGAACGTTATGCTTGATTGTGGGTTCATGCCCCTCGATGACTAGTTTGAGTGACAGATACATGAGTCTAGGGGATGTGCTATTGCCACAAGGGGGAAAACAACGGTGCTTGTACTCGCGGGTGCAAGGATTGTTTACTTTACGCAAAGTTCTTTTAATGCAGTTGTCTGTTGCTTTGAGTTTACACTATGGGTGGGACTCGCAACTTAATACCAGCGAGATGTTCTGGATAGATATCTCAAGGTGGATGATTAGTAGTAGATGCAGATGGATTTCGGTCTACTTGCCTTGGCGTACCGCCCATGCTTTGAACCTCTACCTTTCTTGCAACATAGTTAGCATTGGTTTGCGCACATAATTCTGTCAATTGCCCAGCTGTAATTCGTTTACCTCACATAGTTTTTTTATCGTCTTTTGGGAGAGAGACATCACTAGTGAACATCATGGGACCCCGGTCCATATTACCATCACTGATCACATCCGCTATTTACTTTCTGCTTTTACTTACTAGTTGCAATTTTACCTATCACTATTATCTCTTGCGTTTGATCCTTTGTAAACGACAAGGCCGGAGGGATTGACAACCTCTCTGTACTCGTTGGGAGCAAAGTTATTTGTATCTGTGTGCAGGTCCAGTTGATTGCTAAATATCTGGCGCCGTTAGCAGTTGACACCTTCTTGTTGAACCTTGGAGTCTCACGGGAATTCGATCCTTGGTATCTTTGCCAAGGGAAAACTACCGCTACACTGCATCTCAAACCTTCCACTTGGGGTAACCAACGAGGGGCGAGAAGCCATCACTTGGGGGTGAATTTCATCACCTACATCACAAGTACCACTTTGCTCCACTTGGGAGCCGTTATTCTCATCAAACTCCACATTACGCGTCTCCTCAGTAAGTCCGGTCGACTTGTTGAGGACACAGTAAGCATGAGAGTTTGTAGCATAAACAACAAATATGCCCTCATGAGCTCTAGCCTCAAATTTAGAAAATCGAACACCTTTCTTGAGTATGAAACACTTACAACCGAACACCCGGAAGTACTTGAGGTTGGGCTTGTTGCCGGTAAGTATCTCATATGGAGTCTTGTTCAAGCCTTTGCGGAGGAGCCGATTGGATGCATGACAAGCGGTGTTGATGGCTTCGGCCCAAAAGTTGTACGAACACTTGAACTCCGCCATCATGGTCCTTGCCGTGTCCATCAAGGTCCGGTTCTTCCTCTCCGCTACACCATTTTGTTGAGGGGTGTAAGGTGCGGAATATGGATGCTTGATCCCCTCATCACTAAGAAACTCATCCAAGGTGTAGTTCTTGAACTCAGTGCCATTGTCACTTCTAATCATCAAAATCTTTGCATTGTGTTGAGGTTGAGCTTTGGTTGCAAAGTTGATGACGGTTTGGTGGGTCTCACTCTTCCTCATGAGGAAGTATACCCAAGTGTATCTTGAATAATCATCCACAATCACCAAGCAATACTTTCTCCCCCCAAGACTATGAAAGGATGGAGGCCCAAAGATATCCATGTGAAGGAGCTCTAAAGGCCTCGTCGAGTAGATGATAGTAGTGGGAGGGTGAGCCTTCTCATGTAGCTTTCCTTTGATACAAGCACTGCAAGCACGATCTTTGGCAAAACTAACATTTGTGAAGGAAATATGCCCTAGAGGCAATAATAAAATTGTTATTTATATTTCCTTATATATCATGATAAATGTCTTTTATTCATGCTAGAATTGTATTAACCAGAAACTTGATACGTGTGTGAATACATAGACAAAACAGAGTGTCCCTAGTATGCCTCTACTAGACTAGCTCGTTAATGAAAGATGGTTAAGTTTCCTAACCATAGACATGTGTTGTCATTTGATGAACGGAATCACATCATTAGGAGAATGATGTGATGGACATGACCCATTCGTTAGCTTAGCATAATGATCATTTAGTTTTATTGCTATTGCTTTCTTCATGACTTATACATGTGCCTCTGACTATGAGATTATGCAACTCCCGAATATCGGTGTCGGGGGAAACTGTCCTCCCACGAGCACCTATGGGACCGGAGCCCCTTCTATGTTGTGGTAAGGGAGCGGAGGGAGCACGGAGAGCAGATCGAGGAGCACACGCGGGCAGTTTACCCAGGTTCGGGCCGCGCGGACGCGTAAAACCCTACTCCTGCTCTGGTTGTATTGAGTTTTCGGGCTCGGGAGCTTGAAGATCTACAGTACCAGCTACACCGAGCGAGGGAGTGTGTGAGTTTCTAGGATCGAACCCCCTCTACGTTGTGCATGGGCCTCCTTTTATAGTTCAAAGGGGTCACCGACAGGTGTCAACGTAGAGGAGGGTAAAAATGTAAATTTGGTGGTAGTTGTAACAGTGCGTGAATAGTGCATGAACAGTGGATGAACAGTGGACTTCACCTAACGCTGACGGTGGGGGACAAGGGCATTGAATGCCCGTCGCCGTCGACCCCAAAAGCGTCTGTCCATGCGTCTCCGTTCGCCACGGCGGTAGCCTCGTCACCGTGGCTCGCCAGCGTGTCCCTCAGGCTGCATAGCCATCTGCCACGTGCCCCTGGAAGGGCCCCAGGGCGACGCGTGGCCAGATGAGCTGGAGCGCAGGCACACAGTGTGAGCTTCCCCCGGCAAGCACCTTGCCGGGGCCTCTATCTTGCCAGGCCCGGAAGCTTGCCGCTTCCCGGGCCCTGCCGGGACGCACGAAGCGCCGCGATGTATCTTTCGTGGTGTTATCCTTTGGCCTTCCTGGCAAGCGCCTCTTCCCAGGGTCTTGTGCTGAAAAAGATGCCCCTGAGCCTGGTGCGGCCTTCCCGGCAAGCTCCTCTTGCCGGGGTCTTGTCTCTTAACTTGTATACTTTGTTCTTGAATGGCTTCATAGGGAGCAGAGTGGGCTTTGGCAAGCGCGTGGTATGCCCTGCCGCGGGAAGCTGCTACTGCCCGTGCACAAGTTGGGGTACTAAGGTACCCCTACCTTAGTACACCGATAGGAGCCCCCGGGCCCGGGCCACACACGGTGCCGAGCGCTGTTGGGATAGGCCCAAGACAGTGCACGGACACACGCGGCCCACGGCGAGCCGTATCCCTCTCCGTATCCGCCGCATCTCTCCCTAACGGCACGCGTCGATTGCGGCGTCGTGGGAGAGATCGTGGCCTGTTCCTTAATGGGAAAAGTGGAGCGACCCCCACTTCCCCCTTAAAAGCAGAGGAAGCAGGGGCAGTAGTTGATCAGAACAGCGGCAAGCTATCTTTGTAATATATACTCTTATTTTGGGTAATCAATGTAGTGTTATCTCCCTTGCTTTTGGTCCTTCACTTTGTATGATTTTCACCTTACGCTTTTATGGAAACTTGCCGGCAAGGGGCCCTCGCCGCGAGCGCTGAGTGCGGGACTCTTAGCAGCCTGCTAGCAAAGACCTTGTCGGCAAGTAACCTTGCCGCAGCTAGTCGCAGCACACTTATATTGCTGAGCGAACTCGAAAACGAAGTAAGGGCGCGGCACTTGTCGCAGCTCACTTAAGCCGTTGAGCGTGCTCGAAACAACGTAAGGGCGCGGCTAGCCACGGGTAGGTTCCTCCGCGCACAGGTTTTCCATACAAAGTGTGGTTGTTCAAGGAAGATAACTGAAATTTAAAAATTTGAATGCTCAAATTTTGGTGACTTAGCTTTCATGGGTTGTTTGCTTCCCGGCAAGGCTTTTCTTTTCTTGAACAGCACTTGGTCCACACCTCTATCTCCTTCCCCCCCGGCAAACGTGTGCGCGAGGAACACTTCTTCTACTTCAGAGAAAAAGAGAAGGAAATACAAGTACGGAGCCTTGCGGCTTGTTACTGCTTACCGGGAGTGTGCGCTGCACGAAATGTCATGTGATACATGCAAGTAAAGGGAAAAGCACGAAATGACAAATGGTGCGAAGCACAAAGGTTGTACTGGTGCACGGGGTCTGCGCCCGGCTTTGTACAAAGGTTTACATGCAACAGCGGCAAGACTTGTACAAAAGGTGGTTGCCGGAGCGGATCACGGCAACCGCGCCTTATGGGTGAAACTTGCGAAGATGCTCTATGTTCCAGGAGTTGCTCACTGGTAAGCCTTCTTCGGTCTCAAGGCGGACAGCGCCGGGCCTTGTGACTTGTTTCACCCGATAAGGGCCTTCCCACTTCGGCGTCAACTTGTTAGAATTCTTGGCGGACTGAACACGCCGAAGAACAAGGTCGCCTTCCTCGAGACTCCTGGCCTTGACCTTGCGGCTATGATAGCGGCGCAAAGCTTGCTGGTATCGAGCAGCTCGTACAGCAGCCTGGAGACGTTCCTCCTCGAGGAGCAATGCATCATCTTGCCGCAGTTGCTCTTGCTCAAGCTCGTCGTAAGCGAGCACTCGAGGAGACCCGTATACGAGTTCCGTGGGGAGAACTGCCTCTGCTCCATAGACTAGAGCAAAGGGTGTCTGTCCGATGGCTCGATTTGGTGTCGTCCTGATTGACCAAAGAGCCGCCGGCAACTCCTCTATCCAGTTTCTTCCACACTTGTGCAGCCTGTCAAAGGTTCTTGTCTTGAGCCCGCGTAGCACTTCAGCATTGGCCCTCTCTGCTTGACCGTTGCTCCTCGGGTGAGCAACAGAAGCAAAGCAGACCTTAGCGCCAAGGTCTTGGACGTACTGCATGAAGGTGCGGCTTGTGAACTGAGTGCCGTTGTCGGTGATGATCCTATTAGGGATTCCGAAACGGCAAACAATTGACCTGAAGAACCTGACTGCTGACTGTGCTGTCACCTTCCTCACTGGTTCCACTTCTGGCCACTTTGTGAACTTGTCGATTGCAACGTACAAGTACTCAAAGCCCCCGACTGCGCGGGGAAAGGGGCCGAGGATATCGAGCCCCCAGACCGAGAAGGGCCAGGACAAAGGGATCGTCTGGAGAGCTTGAGCTGGCTGATGTATTTGCTTGGCATGGAACTGGCACGCTTCACACTTGGTTACTCGCGCTGTTGCATCTTGGAGGGCTTCTGGCCAGAAGAATCCTTGCCGAAACGCCTTCCCGGCAAGTGCCCTTGCGCCAATGTGGTGGCCGCATACGCCTCCATGTATCTCTTCCAACAGCTTCTGTCCATCTTCCCGGGAAATACACTTCAATCTGACACCGTTGAGTCTTCTTCTGTACAGTTCGTTGTCAACAAACTGGTACATACTTGACTGCCTGGTTATTCTTTCTATCTCCTCTGGTTCTTCGGGAAGTTCTCCAGTTTGAAGATAACGGACGATTTGCTGTGCCCATGCTGGAGCTCGGGGCTCAACAGTAAGGACTAAAGGCATTAGTGCTGCTGCGGGAACCTCAGCTTCTACGGCAAGAACTTGCGGCTCTGCCGGAGCTGAAGGTTCCCCGGCAAACCTGCCGGGGCGAGGCTTGTCGGGAATGCCTGCTTCAACTGTACAGACCCCTGGGTCTGCAGGAGCAGACTGTTCCTCAGCGTGTTGGTTGTTGGTCTTGGGGACCTTGGCGACGGCTTCGGGAAGATCCGCCGGCAAGTAGTCGCCGGAGACCAACTTCCTCTTCTTGCTCTGCCCAACTGATGATGTAACGGATGGCTGAGTCAGCTTTAGCACGAAGGTCCCTGGTTCCACAGGTAACTTCATTGCAGCACACTTTGAGAGGCCATCTGCGATATCATTTTGAGCTCTTGGGACGTGCTCCATCTGCAAGCCTTCAAAGTGTTCTTCAAGCTTCCTCACTTCATCAACATAAGCTTCCATCAAAGGGCTCTGGTAACTCTTGTTCACTTGTCGGACCACCAATTGTGAATCTCCCTGCACAATCAGCTTCTTGATCCCAAGTTCGGCCGCAATTCTGAGGCCGGCAAGCAAACCTTCATACTCAGCAGTATTGTTTGTCGCTTGCTCCTTGGGAAAGTGCATCTGGACAACGTACCTAAGGTGCTCTCCGGTGGGCGCTATGAGTACCACGCCAGCACCGGCGCCTTGCAGCGAGAAAGCACCGTCAAAGTACATTACCCACTCTTGGCTTGCCTCTTGGACGGGGACGCTTGTCTCTGGAACTTCTTCATCTGGTGTGGGGGTCCACTCTGCTATAAACTCTGCCAAAGCTCTGCTCTGTATGGTTGAAGTACTCTCGAACTTGAGACCAAAGCTTGACAGTTCCAGTGCCCACTCGACGATCCTTCCTTTTGCTTCTGGATTTTGCAATATCTTTTTCAACGGAAAGCGAGTGACCACCGTTATCTCATGCGCTTGGAAGTAATGGCGCAGCTTCCTTGAGGCCATGAGGAGGCCGAAAAGCAACTTCTGCACCCCAGAGTATCTTGATCTAGCCCCCTGCAAGAGGGAACTTACGAAATACACTGGGCGCTGCACCATCTTCTTCCGCACTTCTCCTTGTTCCTGCGCGGACTTGTTCTTGTTAGGGTCAGAGCTTGTCGGGGAAGCCCCCTGCTTGTCGCTGGATTCGCTTGCCGAGGATGTGGGCTCCTCATCTGCCTCCCTCTCCGCTACTAACGCAGCACTAACCACTTGATTGGTTGCCGCTAGGTATAGCAGCAACTTCTCTTGTGGCCTAGGTGCGACAAGCGTTGGAGTGGAAGATAGGTATCGTTTCAAGTCTTGCAGCGCTGCCTCCGCTTCCGGAGTCCATTTCATAGGACCTGCCTTTTTCAAAATTTTGAAGAAAGGCAGGGCGCGTTCTGCAGACTTTGAAATGAACCTGCTGAGGGCAGCCACACAGCCAGCAAGTCTTCTTACATCCTTGACGCGCTTCTGTTGGGGAACGTAGTATTTTAAAATTTTCCTACGATCATGCAAGATCTATCTACCAGATGCATAGCAACGGGAGGGAAGAGTGTGTCTACATACCCTCGTAGACCGGAAGCGGAAGCGTCAAGTGACGCGGTTGATGTAGTCGAACTTCTTCACGATTCAACCGATCAAGCACCGAACGTACGACACCTCCGCGTTCAGCACACGTTCAGCTTGATGACGTCCCACGAGCTCTTGATCCAGTTGAGCTTCACGGGAGAGTTTCGTCAGCACGACGGCGTGGTGACGGATATGATGTATTCACCGGCGCAGGGCTTCGCCTAAGCACCGCGACGGTATGACCGAGGTGTGTTTCTGTGGAGGGGGGCACCGCACACGGCTGGAACAATTCTACTTGTGTGTCTTTGGGTGCCCCCCTGCCCCCGTATATAAAGGAGCAAGGGGGGAGGCCGGCCGGCCCTTCTATGGTGCGGCTAGGGGTGCAATCCTACTAGGAATAGGATTGCAATCCTATTCCTAGTAGGAACTACCAAAGAAGGAAGAGAGGGAAAGGAAAAGAGGGAGAGGTGGCGCCCCCCAATCCTAGTCCAACTAGGAACCCTAGGTGGGGCGCCGACCAGCCCCTATGGGCTGCCTCTCTCTTTTCCATAAGGCCCACTATGGACCATCCCCCTTCGTAGGGGGTTCCGGTAACCCCCTCCGGCAATCCCGTTAAATCCGAAACTTTTCCGGAACACTTCCGGTGTCCGAATATAGTCGTCCAATATATCAATCTTTATGTCTCGGACATTCCGAGACTCCTCGTCATGTCCGTGATCTCATCCGGGACTCCGAACTACCTTCGGTACATCAAAACTCATAAACTCATAATACCGATCGTCATCAAACGTTAAGCGTGCGGACCCTACGGGTTCGAGAACTATGTAGACATGACCGAGACTCATCTCCGGTCAATAACCAATATCGGAACCTGGATGTTCATATTGGCTCCTACATATTCTACGAAGATCTTTTATCGGTCAAAACCGCATAACAACATACGTTGTTCCTTTTGTCATCGGTATGTTACTTGTCCGAGATTCGATCGTCGGTATCTCCATACCTAGTTCAATCTCGTTACCGGCAAGTCTCTTTACTCGTTCCGTAACACATCATCTCGTGACTAACCCATTAGTCTTTTGCTTGCAAGGCTTATTGTGATGTGTGTTACCGAGAGGGCCCAGAGATACCTCTCCGACACTCGGAGTGACAAATCCTAATCTTGATCTATGCCAACACCACGAATACTTTTGGAGACACCTGTAGAGCATCTTTATGATCACCCAGTTACGTTGTGACGTTTGATAGCACACAAGGTGTTCCTACGGTATTCGGGAGTTGCATAATCTCATAGTCATAGGAACATGTATAAGTCATGAAGAAAGCAATAGCAGTAAAACTAAACGATCATAGTGCTATGCTAACGGATGGGTCTTGTCCATCACATCATTCTCCTAATGATGTGATCCCGTTGATCAAATGACAACTCATGTCTATGGCTAGGAAACATAACCATCTTTGATCAATGAGCTAGTCTAGTAGAGGCATACTAGGGACATACTGTTTTGTCTATGTATTCACACATGTACTAAGTTTCCGGTTAATACAATTCTAGCATGAATAATAAACATTTATCATGATATAAGGAAATATAAATAACAACTTTATTATTGCCTCTAGGGCATATTTCCTTCAGTCTCCCACTTGCACTAGAGTCAATAATCTAGCTCACATCGCCATGTGATTTAATACCGATAGTTGATATCGTTATGTGAATAACACCCATAGTTTACATCACCATGTGACCAATACCCAAAGGGTTTACTAGAGTCAATAATCTAGTTCACATCGCTATGTGATTAATACCCAAGAGTAATAAGGTGTGATCATGTTTTGCTTGTGAGAGAAGTTTAGTCAACGGGTCTGTCACATTCAGATCCGTATGTATTTCGCAAATTTCTATGTCTACAATGCTCTGCATGGAGCTACTCTAGCTAATTGCTCCCACTTTCAATACGCATCCAGATTGATACTTCGAGTCGTCTGGATTTAGTGTCAAAGCTTGCATCGGCGTAACCCTTTACGACGAACTCTTTATCACCTCCATAATCGAGAAATATTTCCTTAGTCATCCAATTACTAAGGATAATTTTGACCGCTGTACAGTGATCTACTCCTGGATCACTATTGTACCTCCCTGTCAAACTCATGGCAAGGTACACAACGTGTTTTGTACACATCATGGCATACTTTATAGAACCTATGGCTGAGGCATAGGGAATGACTTTCATTCTCTCTATATTTTTCTGCCGTGGTCTGGCTTTGAGTCTTACTCAACTTCACACCTTACAAGTTAGGCAAGAACTCCTTCTTTGACTGATCCATTTTGAACTACTTCAAAATCTTATCAAGGTATGTACTCATCGAAAGTCTTATCAAGCGTCTTGATCTATCTCTATAGATCTTGATGCCCAATATGTAAGCAGCTTCACCAAGGTCTTTCTTTTGAAAAACTCCTTTCAAACACTCCTTTATGCTTTCCAGAAAATTCTACATCATTTTCGATCGACAATATGTCATTCACATATACTTATCAGAAAGGTTGTAGTGCTCCCACTCACTTCTTGTAAATACAGGCTTCACCGCAAGTCTGTATAAATCTATATGCTTTGATCAACTTATCAAAGCGTATATTCCAACTCCGAGATGCTTGCACTAGTCCATAGATGGATCGCTGGAGCTTGCACATTTTGTTAGCACCTTTAGGATTGACAAAACTTTATGGTTGCATCATATACAAGTCTTCTTTAATAAATCCATTAAAGAATGCAGTTTTGTTATCCATTTGCCAGATTTCATAAAATGCGGCAATTACTAACATGATTCGGACAGACTTAAGCATCGCTACGGGTGAGAAAGTCTCATCGCAGTCAACTCCTTGACCTTGTCAAAACCCTTTCGCAACAAGTCGAGCTTTGTAAACAGTAACATTACCATTTGCGTCGGTCTTCCTCTTGAAGATCCATTTATTTTCGATGGCTTGCCGATCATCGGGCAAGTCAACCAAAGTCCATACTTTGTTCTAATACATGGATCCCATCTCAGATTTCATGGTCTCAAGCCATTTTGCGGAATCTGGGCTCATCATCGCTTCCTCATAGTTCGTAGGTTCATCATGGTCTAGTAACATGACTTCCAGAACTGGGTTGCCGTACCACTCCGGTGCGGAACGAACTCTGGTTGATCTACGAAGTTCAGCAGAAACTTGATCTGAAGTTTCATTATCATCATCATTAGCTTCCTCACTAATTGGTGTAGGAATCACTGGAACGAGTTTTTGTGATGTACTACCTTCCAATTCGGGAGAAGGTACAATTACCTCATCAAGTTCTACTTTCCTCCCACTCACTTCTTTCGAGAGAAACTCCTTCTCTAGAAAGGATCCACTCTTAGCAACAAAGACCTTGCCTTAGGATCTGTGATAGAAGGTGTACCCAACAGTTTCTTTTTGGGTATCCTATGAAGATTTACTACTCCGATTTGGGTTCGAGCTTATCATGTTGAAACTTTTTCACATAAGCATCGCAGTCCCAAACTTAAAGAAATGACAGCTTAGGTTTCTCGTCAAACCACAGTTCATACGGTGTCATCTCCACGGATTTAGATGGTGCCCTATTTAACGTGAATGTAGCTGTCTCTAATGCATAACCCCAAAAGCGATAGTGGTAGATCGGTAAGAGACATCATCGATCGCACCATATCTAATAAAGTACGGTTATGACGTTCGGACACACCATTACACTGTGGTGTTCTAGGTGGCGTGAGTAGTGAAACTATTTCACATTGTTTTTATTGAAGGCCAAACTCGCTAACTCAAATATTTTACCTCTACGATCATATTGTAGAAACTCTTATTTTCTTGTTACGATGATTCTCCACTTCACTCTGAAATTCTTTGAACTTTTCAAATGTTTCAGACTTGTGCTTCATTAAGTAGATATACCCATCAGTGAAGGTCAAAAAATAACGATACCTGCCGCGATCTTCAGCACTCATTGGTCCGCATACATCAGTATGTATGATTTCCAACAACTCTGTTGCTCACTCCACGGTTCCAGAGAACGGAGTTTTAGTCATCTTGCCCATGAGGCATGGTTCGCAAGCACCAAGTGATTCATAATCAAGTGATTCCAAAAGTCCATCACTATGGAGTTTCTTCATGCGCTTTACACCAATATGACCTAAACGGCAGTGCCACAAATAAGTTGCACTATCATTATTAACCTTGCATCTTTTGGCATCAATATTATGAATATGTGTATCACACGATCGAGATCCAACAAACCATTTTCATTGGGTGTATGACCATAGAAGGTTTTATTCATGTAAAGAGAACAATAATTATTCTCTAACTTACATGAATAACCGTATTGCAATAAGCATGATCAAATCATATTCATGCTCAACACAAACACCAAATAACAGTTTATTTAGGTTCAACACTAATCCCGAAAGTATAGGGAGTGTGCGATGATGATCATATCAATCTTGGAACTACTTCCAATACACATCGTCACTTCATCCTTTAACTAGTTTATGTTCATTATGCAACTCCCATTTCGAGTTACTACTCTTTAGCAACTGAACCAATATCAAATACCGAGGGGTTGCTATGAACACTAGTAAAATACACATCAATAATCTGTATATCAAATATACCTTTGTTCACTTTGCCATCCTTCTTATCCGCCAAATATCTAGGGCAGTTCCCCTTCTAGTGACCATTTCCTTTGCAGTAGAAGCACTTAGTTTCAGGCTTGAGTTTAGCTTTGGGTTTCTTCGCGGAGTGACAACTTGCTTTGTCATTCTTCTTGAAGTTCCCCTTCTATCCCTTTGCCCTTTACTTGAAACAAGTGGTCTGGTTAACCATCAACACTTGATGCTCTTTCTTGATTTCTACCTTCGCCGATTTCAGCATCGTGAAGAGCTCGGGAATTACTTTCGTCATCCCTTGCATATTATAGTTCATCACGAAGTTCTACTAACTTGGTGACAGTGTCTAGAGAACTTTGTCAATTACTTATCTTATCTGGAAGATTAACTCCCACTTGATTCAAGCAATTGTACTACCCAGACAATCTGAGCACATGCTCACTGGTTGAGCTATTCTCCTCCATCTTGTAGGCAAAGTACTGTCAGAGGTCTTATACCTCTCGACACGGGCATGAGTATGAAATACTAATTTCAACTCTTGGAACATCTCATATGCTCCGTGGCGTTTCAAAACGTTTTTGAAGTCCCGGTTATAAGCCGTAAAGCATGGTGCACTAAACTATCAAGTAGTCATCATATCGAGCTTTTGTCAAAACGTTCATAACGTCTACATCTGCTCCTGCAATAGGTCTGTCACCTAGCGGTGCATGAAGGACATAATTCTTCTGTGCAGCAATGAGGATAATCCTCAGATCACGGAACAATTCCGCATCATTGCTACTAACATCTTTCAACTTGGTTTTCTCTAGGAACATATAAAAAATAAACGTGGAGCAACATCGCGAGCTTTTGATCTACAACATAGATATGCTAATACTACCAGGACTAAGTTCATGATAAATTAAAGTTCAATTAATCATATTACTTAAGAACTCCCACTTAGATAGACATCCCTCCGGTCATCTAAATGATCACGTGATCCAAATCAACTAAACCATGTCCGATCATCACGTGAGATGGAGTAGTTTCAATGGTGAACATCTTATGTTGATCATATCTACTATATGATTCACGCTCGACCTTTCGGTCTCCAGTGTTCCGAGGCCATATCTGCATATGCTAGGCTCGTCAAGTTTAACCCGAGTATTCTGCGTGTGCAAAACTGGCTTACACCCGTTGTATTTGAACGTAGAGCTTATCACACCCGATCATCACGTGGTGTCTCGGCACGACGAACTTTCGCAACGGTGCATACTCAGGGAGAACACTTACACCTTGAAATTTAGTAAGGGATCATCTTATAATGCTACCGTCGTTCTAAGCAAAATAAGAAGCATAATAAGATAAACATCACATGCAATCAAAATATGTGACATGATATGGCCATCATCATCTTGTGCTTTTGATCTCCATCTCCAAAGCACCGTCATGATCACCTTCGTCACCGGCGCGACACCTTGATCTCCATCGCAGCATCGTTGTCGTCTCGCCAACTATTGCTTCTACGACTATCGCTACCGCTTAGTGATAAAGTAAAGCAATTACATGGCGATTGCATTTCATACAATAAAGCGACAACCATATGGCTCCTGCCAGTTGCCGATAACATTACAAAACATGATCATCTCATACAAAACCGTATAACTCATCATGTCTTGACCATATCACATCACAACATGCCCTGCAAAAACAAGTTAGACGTCCTCTACTTTGTTGTTGCAAGTTTTACGTGGCTGCTACGGGCTTAGCAAGAACCGTTCTTACCTACGCATACAAATACCACAACGATGTTTCGTCAAGTATGTGTTGTTTTAACCTTCACAAGGACCGGGCGTAGCCACACTTGATTCAGCTAAAGTGAGAGAGACAGACACCCGCCAGTCACCTTTAAGCAATGAGTGCTCATAACGGTGAAACCAGTCTCGCGTAAGCGTACGCGTAATGTCGGTCCAGGCCGCTTCATCTCACAATACCGCCGAAGCAAAGTATGACATGCTGGTAAGCAGTATGACTAGTATCGCCCACAACTCATTGTGTTCTACTCGTGCATATCATCTACGCATAGACCTGGCTCATGATGCCACTGTTGGGGAACGTAGTATTTTAAAATTTTCCTACGATCACGCAAGATCTATCTACCAGATGCATAGCAACGGGAGGGAAGAGTGTGTCTACATACCCTCGTAGACCGGAAGCGGAAGCGTCAAGTGACGCGGTTGATGTAGTCGAACTTCTTCGCGATTCAACCGATCAAGCACCGAACGTACGGCACCTCCGCGTTCAGCACACGTTCAGCTTGATGACGTCCCACGAGCTCTTGATCCAGTTGAGCTTCACGGGAGAGTTTCGTCAGCACGACGGCGTGGTGACGGATATGATGTATTCACCGGCGCAGGGCTTCGCCTAAGCACCGCGACGGTATGACCGAGGTGTGTTTCTGTGGAGGGGGGCACCGCACACGGCTGGAACAATTCAACTTGTGTGTCTTTTGGGTGCCCCCCTGCCCCCGTATATAAAGGAGCAAGGGGGGAGGCCGGCCGGCCTTTCTATGGTGCGGCTAGGGGTGCAATCCTACTAGGAATAGGATTGCAATCCTATTCCTAGTAGGAACTACCAAAGAAGGAATAGAGGGAAAGGAAAAGAGGGAGAGGTGGCGCCCCCCAATCCTAGTCCAACTAGGAACCCTAGGTGGGGCGCCGGCCAGCCCCTATGGGCTGCCTCTCTCTTTTCCATAAGGCCCACTATGGACCATCCCCCTTCGTAGGGGGTTCCGGTAACCCCCTCCGGCAATCCCGTTAAATTCGAAACTTTTCCGGAACACTTCCGGTGTCCGAATATAGTCGTCCAATATATCAATCTTTATGTCTCGGACATTCCGAGACTCCTCGTCATGTCCGTGATCTCATCCGGGACTCCGAACTACCTTCGGTACATCAAAACTCATAAACTCATAATACCGATCGTCATCAAACGTTAAGCGTGCGGACCCTACGGGTTCGAGAACTATGTAGACATGACCGAGACTCATCTCCGGTCAATAACCAATAGCGGAACCTGGATGTTCATATTGGCTCCTACATATTCTACGAAGATCTTTTATCGGTCAGAACCGCATAACAACATACGTTGTTCCTTTTGTCATCGGTATGTTACTTGTCCGAGATTCGATCGTCGGTATCTCCATACCTAGTTCAATCTCGTTACCAGCAAGTCTCTTTACTCGTTCCGTAACACATCATCTCGTGACAAACTCATTAGTCTTTTGCTTGCAAGGCTTATTGTGATGTGTGTTATCGAGAGGGCCCAGAGATACCTCTCCGACACTCGGAGTGACAAATCCTAATCTTGATCTATGCCAACACCACGAATACTTTTGGAGACACCTGTAGAGCATCTTTATGATCACCCAGTTACGTTGTGACGTTTGATAGCACACAAGGTGTTCCTACGGTATTCGGGAGTTGCATATTCTCATAGTCATAGGAACATGTATAAGTCATGAAGAAAACAATAGCAGTAAAACTAAACGATCATAGTGCTATGCTAACGGATGGGTCTTGTCCATCACATCATTCTCCTAATGATGTGATCCCGTTGATCAAATGACAACTCATGTCTATGGCTAGGAAACATAACCATCTTTGATCAATGAGCTAGTCTAGTAGAGGCATACTAGGGACATACTGTTTTGTCTATGTATTCACACATGTACTAAGTTTCCGGTTAATACAATTCTAGCATGAATAATAAACATTTATCATGATATAAGGAAATATAAATAACAACTTTATTATTGCCTCTAGGGCATATTTCCTTCAGCTTCGGGGCTTCAATCTGCTCGATGGCTTTTATCTTGTCGGGATTGGCTTCAATCCCCCTCTGGGACACAAAGAACCCGAGAAGCTTGCCGGAGGGGACTCCGAAGATGCACTTCTCGGGGTTCAGCTTGAGTTGTATCTTGCGCAGATTCTCAAAGGTTTCTTCTAAGTCTTGGATCAGGGTGTCTTTGCTCTTGCTCTTGACCACTATATCATCCATGTAGGCTTCTACATTCCTGTGTATCTGTGGCTCAAAAGCAGTGTGCACCACCCTTGCAAATGTTGAGCCTGCATTCTTCAATCCAAAGGGCATGCGTATGAAGCAGTATGTGCCACATGGAGTAATGAATGCAGTCTTCTCTTCATCTTCCTTGGCCATGAATATCTGGTGGTAACCTGAGGAATGAAAGCAACTCACATCCGGCGGTGGAGTCAACAATCTGGTCGATGCGCGGCAAGGGAAAGGGATCCTTAGGACAAGCTTTATTCACATCCGTGAAGTCTATACAGAGTCTCCACTTCCCATTGGCCTTGCGCACAACAACTGGGTTGGCTAACCACGTAGGATGGATTACGCCTCTAACTAGGCCTGCTGCTTCCAACTTCTTTATCTCTTCGGCAATGAACTCTTGGCGCTCCACGGCTTGCTTCCTGACCTTCTGCTTGATGGGCCGCGCGTGAGGACAAACAGCAAGCTTGTGCTCAGTTACCTTCCTGGGAACGCCGGTGATGTCAGACGGTTGCCATGCGAACACGTCGACATTCGCCCGCAGGAAGGCAACGAGCGCGCTTTCCTATTTAGGGTCGAGTGTAGCACTGATGGTGAAGGTACCACCAGTGCCGTCCTCCCTGGCGGACACCTTCTTGGTTGCCGGTGGAGCTGCCATTCCTTTCTTACTCTTGCCGGTGGAGCTCGATGGTGCATCCTCGACGGCGGCGCAGCACTCCGAAGAGGTGCGTTTGCCGGAGTAGGCCCCAGAGCTCTTGCCAGTCTTGGTCTTGGTCTTCCCCCCGGGAGCTTCAGCGGCAAGGGTATTGCTGTCTGTCGCGGCTGCTGCATCCCGGTAGATCTTGTCGGCGCAGATAAGCGCATCCTTCTTGTCGCCAGGGACGGAGATGACGCTTATCGGCCCCGGCATCTTGAGCATGTTGTAGGCATAGTGGGAAGCTTCCATGAACTTGGCGAGCGCAGGACGGACAAGTATCCCATTATATGGCAATGGGATATCGGCAACATCGAACGTAATCCTCTCCGTCCTGAAGTTAAGCTCTCCGCCAAAGGTCACTGGCAGCGTGATCTTCCCCTTCGGCTTGCTCCTTCCCGGGTTGATTCCTTGGAACGTCCCGGTTTCCTCGAGCTCGCTGTCGGGGATCTGCAGTTTCTTGATCACATCAGAGGAGATCAAGTTGAGGCCGGCCCCGCCGTCAACCAACATCTTGGTGACCTTGAGGTTGCGGATAGTGGGTGAAACCAACATCGGCAAGCACCCGACCGCGGTTGTGCGGTCAGGGTGGTCCTCAAGGTCGAAGATGATGGGCGTGCCGGACCATTTCAGCAGCCTGCGTGATTCGACGGGTGGCTCTGCTGCGTTTACTTCCCGCACCCACTGCTTGAGTTGGTGGTGGGAAGTGTGCAGAGAGGCCCCTCCATCGACACACAGAACCTCTGTGGCCTTGTGGAACTCCTGCTCGTTGTTATCTCCATCTTCCATGTCCTCATCGTCGTCCTCGTCTTCATCCTTGTCGCGGCCCCGGGGAGGTCTGTCACCTTGCCGCTGCTTGGCCTTGCCGCGGCGTCCTCCCCGGCCATTGAATGGCCGCTTCTTGCTCGGCTCTCCTCCGCCTCCTTGGGCCTTCTCCTTGTCACGACGCTCGTATTCAGCCTTCTGCTGCTCTATGAGGTACTCTACCCTCTTGCAGTTCTGGAGGTCGTGGCCCTTGGTGCGGTGGATCTTACAGTACTGCTTGTCGGAGCCATCCTGCTTGTCGGTTGCCGCTACAGGGGCGGGCTCCTTGCCAGAGCCGCCAGCCTGTACCTTCTTGGCGGGGGCCTCCTTGCCGGACTTATCGACAACCAGTACCTCCTTGCTCTTCTTCTTCTTGTTCCGCCGCCGGTTTTTCCTTGTCGGGGCGACATCCTCGCTGTCGCTTCCTCCTGCGCCGGTATCCTCTCCGGGGAGTCTCCTCCCCTCTTCAGCACGTGCACATTTGTCAGCCAGAGCATAAAGCTCGCTGACGTCCCATATCTTGGTCATGGCCATCTCCTCCCTCATCCGACGGTTACGCACGTTCTGGTGGAACGCGCTGATAACCGCGGCAGGGTGGACATCAGGAATGTTGTGTTGCACGCGGCTGAACCTTTGGATGTATTTGCGCAGGGACTCTCCCTCCTTCTGGGCGAGGATATGGAGATCGCTCTCCTGGCCGTGGGGTTTGTGGCCGCCCGTGAAGGCGCCAACAAACTGGTGGCACAAATCCGCCCATGAAGAGATGGAGTTCTCCGGCAAGTGCATAAGCCAAGACCTGACGTTTGGCTTAAGCACTAGCGGGAAGTAGTTGGCTAGTATCTTCTCATCGCGTCCCCCGGCCGCCTGCACCGCAATGGTGTAGATGCTGAGGAACTCCGAGGGGTGTGTCTTGCCGTCGTACTTCTCGGGTACGTCGGGCTTGAAATTCTTCATGCTGGGCCACTGGACTTGCCGCAGCTCACGGGTGAACGCAGGACAACCTGCCGCGTGCGGCAAGTTGCCTGGTTCACCAGGCGCGTGCATGTCAACAGCAGTCCCAGCGCGCTGGTCTGACTGTCTTCTTGCTTCTCTTCGACGCTCGATGCGGGTTCGAGCGTCCTCTTGTCGCCTGTCGTCTAGGACTTGGCGCTGATCGTGGCGAGCCCACGGATCCGACGACGCCGTGGAGTCATCGTCGACGTTGATCCGGCGGGGCGGCGTTTTCTGCTTCCGCGGCGGGGAGTGCACGGTAGTTGCACCCCCGGCGGTCTTGTCGCCATCGGCCATCGCTTGGTCGACTTGCCGAGGCCGTGAAGTTGCCGGCTGCTGCGGCGCGTCGTTGTTGGCGAAGGCGATGAGACTCTGGATCGTCGCCCTCCAGTCTTCGGCCTTGTCTGCCGCTGGAGGGAAATCGAGGAGCAGCTGGGCCCTGGCCAGGGCCTCTACTGGGGAGGAGGGAAACGGTGGCGACCGGTGCGAGGAGCGAGACACGCTCGGACTTCTAACCGCGTTAGAAGGAGCATGCTCTCGCCCCGGCGACCGCGCCTTGCTCGTGCCAGGACGTTGGCCTTGAGCGTCCCGTGACCCGCCGGTCTGCCCACGTCCCAGCAAGCGGATGGTACCTCCGGTACCACGTCGCTGCTGGTCTGGCACCTCCTGAGAGGGGTGTGGTGCGTGCACGGACGCCGAGGCTTTGGATTTCGCCCGGTCGTCCGTCTTGTCCTTGGACTTGCTGGCGCCGTGAGTTTCCTCGCCGGCGACCACCCTTCCGTCGGCGTCTCCTCCACCAACCGTTGGTTCTGGTGGCGGTGGGATCGACGCAGACGGGCCTCCGACCTCCGAAGCCTTCTTCTTCGGAGGCATGTCGAAGTAGTCGAAGAAGCTGGTGAAGTTGGAGAAGTTGCTGAAGATTGCGCCCGCATGAGCGCCGGATCAGGTTCGCACAACCTCGACGCCCCCTACCTGGCGCGCCAAAGATGTCGGGGGAAACTGTCCTCCCACGAGCACCTATGGGACCGGAGCCCCTTCTACGTTGCGGTAAGGGAGCGGAGGGAGCACGGAGAGCAGATCGAGGAGCACACGCGGGCAGTTTACCCAGGTTCGGGCCGCGCGGACGCGTAAAACCCTACTCCTGCTCTGGTTGTATTGAGTTTTCGGGCTTGGGAGCTTGAAGATCTACAGTACCAGCTACACCGAGCGAGGGAGTGTGTGAGTTTCTAGGATCGAACCCCCTCTACGTTGTGCATGGGCCTCCTTTTATAGTTCAAAGGGGTCACCGACAGGTGTCAACGTAGAGGAGGGTAAAAATGTAAATTTGGTGGTAGTTCTAACAGTGCGTGAATAGTGCATGAACAGTGGATGAACAGTGGACTTCACCTAACCCTGACGATGGGGGACAAGGGCATTGAATGCCCGTCGCCGTCGACCCCAAAAGCGTCTGTCCATGCGTCTCCGTTCGCCACGGCGGTAGCCTCGTCACCGCGGCTCGCCAGCGTGTCCGTCAGGCTGCACAGCCATCTGCCACGTGCCCCTGGAAGGGCCCCAGGGCGACGCGTGGCCAGATGAGCTGGAGCGCAGGCACACAGTGTGAGCTTTCCCCGGCAAGCACCTTGCCGGGGCCTCTATCTTGCCGGGCCCGGAAGCTTGCCGCTTCCCGAGCCCTGCCGGGACGCACGAAGCACCGTGATGTATCTTTCGTGGTGTTATCCTTTGGCCTTCCTGGCAAGCGCCTCTTGCCAGGGTCTTGTGCTGAAAAAGATGCCCCTGAGCCTGGTGCGGCCTTCCCGGCAAGCTCCTCTTGCCGGGGTCTTGTCTCTTAACTTGTATACTTTGTTCTTGAATGGCTTCATAGGGACCAGAGTGGGCTTTGGCAAGCGCGTGGTATGCCCTGCCGCGGGAAGCTGCTACTGCCCGTGCACAAGTTGGGGTACTAAGGTACCCCTACCTTAGTACACCGACAATCGGAGGAACACCTTGTGTGCTATTAAATGTCACAACGTAACTAGGTGATTATAAAGATGCTCTACAGGTGTTTCCGAAAGTGTTTGTGGTGTTGGCATAGATCAAGATTAGGATTTGTCACTCCGAGTGTCGGAGAGGTATCTCTGGACCCTCTCGGTAATACACATCATAATAAGCCTTGCAAGCAAATGACTAATGAGTTGGTCACGACATGATGTATTACAGAACGAGTAAAGAGACTTGTTGATAATGAGATTGAACTAGGTCTGATGATACCGACGATTGAATCTCGGGCAAGTAACATACCGATGACAAAGGGAAGAATGTATGTTGTTATGCGGTTTGACCGATAAAGATCTTCGTAGAATATGTAGGAGCCAATATGAGCATCCAGGTTCCACTATTATTTATTGACTGGAGATGTGCCTCGGTCATGTCTACATAGTTCTCGAACCCGTAGGGTCCGCACGCTTAACGTTCGATAACAATTTGTATTATGAGTTATGTGATTTGATGACCGAAGTTTGTTCGGAGTCCCGGATGAGATCACGGACATGACGAGGAGTCACGAAATGGTCGAGAGGTAAAGATTCATATATTGGAAGGCTATATTCGGACATCGGAAAGGTTCCAAGTGATTCGGGTATTTTTCGGAATACCGAGGAGTTACGGGAATTCGTCCAGAAAGTCAATGAGCCTTAATGGGCCTTAGTGGGAAGGAGAGGCAGCAGCGAGGAGGTGGCGTGCGCCCCTCCCAAGCCTAGTCCTAATTTTACAAGGGGTTGGGGGCGCGGCCCCCTCTCCCTTCCTTCCTCCTTTACCTTTTGGTGGAAACCTAGTGGGACTTGGAGTCCTAGTAGGATTCCCTTTCTCCCGGCGCGCCTAGATTAGCCGGCCGGCCTCCCCTCTCCCTTCTTTATATACGTGGGAGGGGGCACCCCAAAGACACAAGTTGATAATTGTTTTAGCCGTGTGCGGTGCCCCCCCTCCATAGTTACACACCTCGGTGATATTGGTGCAGTGGTTAGGTGAAGCCCTGCATCGGTAACTTCATCAACATCGTCACCATGCCGTCGTGCTGAATAAACTCTCCCTCGGCCTCAACTTGATCAAGAGTTCAAGGGACGTCACCGAGCTGAACGTGTGCTGAACATGGAGGTGTTTTACGTTCGGTACTTGGATCGGTTGGATCGTGAAGACGTTCGACTACATCATCTGCGTTACTAAGCGCTTCCACTTTCGGTCTACTAGGGTACGTGGACACACTCTCCACGCTCGTTGCTATGCTTCTCCTAGATAGATCTTGCGTGACCGTAGGAAAAAGTTTGAAATACTACGTTCCCCAATAGTGGTATCAGAGTCAGATCTATGCGTAGATGATATGAACGAGTAGAACACAAAGAGTTGTGGACGATAATAGTGATACTGCTTACCAGCATGTCATACTTTGATTCGGCGGTATTGTTGGATGAAGCGGCCCAGGCCGACATTACATGACCTGTCATGAGACTGGTTCTACCGTCGTGCTTCGCACAAAGGTGGCTAGTGGGTGTCTGTTTCTCCAAGTTTAGTTGAATCAAGTGTGACTATGCCCGGTCCTTGTTGAAGGTTAAAACAGCACACTTGAAGAAAAATCGTTGTGGTTTTTTATGCGTAGGTAAGAACGGTTCTTGCTAAGCCCGTAGTAGCCACGTAAAACTTGCAACAACAAAGTAGAGGACGTCTAACTTGTTTTTGCAGGGCATGTTGTGATGTGATATGGTCAAGACGTGATGAGTTATACGTTGTTGTATGAGATGATCATGTTTTGTAAATTATCGGCAACCGGCAGGAGCCTTATGGTTGTCTCTTTATTGTATGAATTGCGACAACCATGTAATTGCTTTACTTTATCATTATGCGTTAGCGATAGTAGTAGTAGCAATAGTTGGCGAGACGACCACGATGCTACTGTCGGATCTTGGGTTCCGGCAAAACCCTTGCGGTTCGAACTCTGGGGTGCGCACGAAGATCTCTGCTTCCGCCCTAACTCGTCTACTCGCCGATCCCTAGGCCTAGCTCGTCAGATCCGAAGAACAAGGGACACAAGGTTTATACTGGTTCGGGCCACCGTTGTGGTGTAATGCCCTAATCCAGCATGGTGGGGTGGATTGCCATGTAGGCTGAGGAAGAACTAGTACATGGATGAACTACCTCCTGAGGAGAGGGGTTCTTGCGCTCAGGTGAGCTTGTGGTGTGTGGCCTTCTATCTGATCAACTCAAGATGAGATGAGATGAGCCCAATGGTGGTGGCTGATACGTCCATTTTGCATCATGCTTATATGTTGATATTTATTGCATTATGGGCTATTATTACACGTTATGTCACAATACTTATGCCTTTTCTCTCTTATTTTACAAGGTTTACATGAAGAGGGAGAATGCCGGCAGCTAGAATTCTGGGCTGGAAAAGAAGCAAACGCTGGAAACCTATTCCTGACAACTCAAAAAGATCAGAAACTCCACAGGAGACCATTTCAGAAAATATAAAAAATATTTGGCGAATGAAGATCACCAGGGGGCCACCACCTGTCCACGAGGGTGGGGGTGCCCCCCCTCTCTGGGCACGCCCCCCTGCCTCGTGGGCCCCTCGATGGCCCCCCGATGCCCATCTTCTTCTGTATGAGGTGTTTTGACCTGGAAAAAAAATCATAAGAGGGCTTTCGGGACCAGACGCCGCCGTCTTGAGGCGGAACCTTGGCGGAAACCAATCTAGGGCTCCGGCAGAGCTGTTCTGCCGGGGATACTTCCCTCCGGGAGGGGGAAATCATCACCGCCGTCATCACCAACAACTCTCCCATCTTGGGGAGGGCTATCTTCATCAACATCTTCAACAGCACCATCTCCTCTCAAACCCTAGTTCATCTCTTGTATCCAATCTTTGTACCCAAACCTCATATTGGCACCTGTGGGTTGCTAGTAGTGTTGATTACTCCTTGTAGTTGATGCTAGTTGGTTTATTTGGTGGAAGATCATATGTTCAGATCCATTATACGTATTAATAACCCTCTGAGCATGAACAATATTATGTCTTGTGACTAGTTACTTTGGTTCCTGAGGACATGGGAGAAGTCTTGCTATAAGTAGTCATGTGAATTTGGTCTTCGTTCGATATTTTGATGAGATGTATGTTGTCTCTCCTCTAGTGGTGTCATGTGAACATCGACTACATGACACTTCACCATTATTTGGGCCTAGAGGAAGGCATCGGGAAGTAATAAGTAGATGATGGGTTGCTAGAGTGACAGAAGCTTAAACCCTAGTTTATGCGTTGCTTCGTAACGGGCTGATTTGGATCCACTTGTTTCATGCTGTGGTTAGTTTTACCTTAATACTTCTTTTGTAGTTGTGGATGCTTGCATTAGAGGTTAATAATAAGTGGGAGGCTTGTCCAAGTAAGGACAGCACCCAAGAACCGGTCCACCCACATACCAAATTATCAAAGTACCGAACGCGAATTAGATGATCGAGATGAAAACTAGCTTGACGATAATTCCCATGTGTCCTCGGGAGCACTTTACTTTATATATGAGTTTGTCGAGGCTTGTCCTTTGCTATAAAAAGGATTGGGCCATCTTTCTGAACCTTATTTACTTTTACCTTATGTCACTTGTTACCAATTACCTTATCACAAAACTATCTGTTACCTATAATTTCAGCGCTTGCAGAAAATACCTTACTGAAAACTGCCTATCATTTCCTTCTGCTCCTTGTTAGGTTTGACACTCTTACTTATCGAAAGGACTACGATAGATCCCCTACACTTGTGGGTCATCAAGACTCTTTTCTGGCGCCATTGCCGTGGAGTGAAGCGCCTTTGGTAAGTGGAATTTGGTAAGGAAAAATTTATATAGTGTGCTGAAATTTATTGTCACTTGTTACTATGGCTCATAATCCTTTGAGGGGCTTGTTCGGGGTATCTTCACCCCGACCAGAAGAGCAAAGAGTTGCTCCTCAACCTACTTCACCTACTGAAAATGTTTGCTTTGAAATTCCTTTGGGTATGATAGAGAAACTGCTTGATAATCCTTTTACAGGAGACGGAACACCGCATCCCGATTTAAACCTAATCTATGTGGATGATGTTTGTGGATTATTTAAGCTTGCAGGTATGCCCGAGGATGTTATCAAGAAGAAGGTATTCCCTTTATCTTTGAAGGGAGATGCATTAACATGGTTTAGGCTATGTGATGATATTGGATCATGGAACTACCATCGTCTGAAGTTGGAATTTCATCAGAAGTTCTACCCTATGCACCAGGTTCATCGTGATTGTAATTATATCTATAATTTTTTGCCTCGCGAAGGAGAAAGCATCACTCAAGCTTGGGGGAGGCTTAAGTCAATGTTATATTCATGCCCCAATCATGAACTCTCAAGAGAAATGATTATTCAAAAAATTTACGCTCGGCTTTCTCTTAATAATCGCTCCATGCTCGATACTTCTTGTTCTGGTTCTTTTATGATGAAGACTATTGAATTCAAATGGGATTTATTGGAAAGAATTAAATGCAACTCTGAAGATTGGGATCTCGATAAAGGTAAGGAGTCAGGTATGACCCCTAAGTTTGATTGTGTTAAAGATTTTATGGATACTGATGTTTTTCGTGAGTTTAGCACTAAATATGGAGTTGACTCTGAGATAGTAGCTTTTTTGTGTGAGTCATTTGCTACTCATGTTGATCTTCCCAAGTAGAAGTGGTTTAAATACCATCCCCCTATTGAAGTAAAAGTAGTTGAACCTGTTAAAGTTGAAGAAAAGACTATCACTTATAATGTTGATCCTATTATTCCT
Source organism: Secale cereale (assembly GCA_902687465.1). NCBI lineage: Eukaryota > Viridiplantae > Streptophyta > Magnoliopsida > Poales > Poaceae > Secale > Secale cereale. The sequence continues at coordinate 122,342,711 of LR738715.1, read as the reverse complement.
ACTGCTTATATTGAGAAACCACCTTTCCCTGTTAGGATTAAGGATCATGCTAAAGCTTCAACTGTAGATCGTAAGAGTAATACTAGAACACCTACACCCTATGAGCAAATTAAAGTTGAACCTAGTGTTGCTATGTTTAAAGATCTCTTGGTAGAAGATTTAGATGGACATGTTATTTACCTCCAACAGGAATCTGCTAGAATAGCCAAACCCGATGCTAGGAATAAACATAGACCTATTGCAGGCTTGACTATTATCTCTGTTAAAATAGGAGATCATTGCTATCATGGTTTATGTGATGTGGGTGCTAGTGCGAGTGTAATACCTATATCCTTATATGATGAAATTATGCACGATATTGCACCCGTTGAGCTAGAACGTATAGATGTTACTATTAAGCTTGCTAATAGAGACACTATCTCACCAATTGGGATTGTTAGAGATGTTGAATCTTGTGTGGGAAAGTTAAATACCCTGCTGATTTTCTTGTTCTTGGTTCCCCACAAGATGACTTTTGTCCTATTATATTTGGTAGACCCTTCTTGAACACTGTTAATGCTAAGATAGACTGCGTGAAAGATATTGTTAGTGTTGGTTTGGGGGATATGTCTCATGATTTTAACTTTGCTAATTTCGTAGACAACCCCTCGATAATGAATTACCTAGTAAGGATGAAATTATTGGTCTTGCTTCTATTGATGTGCCTCCTAATGATCCTTTAGAACAATATTTGCTAGATCATGAAAATGGCATGGATATGAATGAGAGAAGGGAAATAGATGAAATATTCTTTAATCAGGGACCCGTATTGAAAAACAACTTGCCTGTTGAAATCCTAGGGGATCCTCCTCCACACAAGGGTGATCCCGTGTTTGAACTTAAACCTTTGCATGATAATCTTAAGTATGTTTATCTTGATGAAAAGAAGATATATCCTGTTATTATTGGTGCTAACCTTTCAGAGCAGGAAGAAGAAAGATTATTGAAAACTCTGAAGAAGCACCGTGCTGCTATTGGATATACTCTGGATGATCTTAAGGGCATTAGTCCCACTTTGTGCCAACACCAGATAAAATTGGAAGAAAACGCTAAACCAGTTATTGATCATCAACGACGGTTAAACCCTAAGATGAAAGAAGTGGTAAGGAAGGAAATACTAAAACTTCTAGAGGCAGGTATTATCTATCCAGTTGCTGGTAGCCAGTGGGTAAGTCTTGTCCATTGTGTCCCTAAGAAGGGAGGTATGACTGTTGTTCCTAATGATAAAGATGAATTGATCCCTCAAAGAATAGTTACAGGTTATAGGATAGTAATTGATTTCCGTAAATTAAATAAAGCTACTAAGAAAGATCATTACCCCTTGCCTTTTATTGATCAAATGCTAGAAAGGTTATCCAAACATACTCACTTTTGCTTTCTAGATGGTTATTCTAGTTTCTCTCAAATGCCTCTGTCAAAAGGGGATCAAGAAAATACCACTTTTACTTGCCCTTTCGGTACCTTTGCTTATAGATGTATGCCTTTTGGTTTATGTAATGCACCTGCTACCTTTCAAAGATGCATGATGGCTATATTCTCTGATTTTTGTGAAAAGATTGTTGAGGTTTTCATGGATGATTTTTCCGTTTACGGAACTTCTTTTGATGATGGCTTAAGAAACCTTGATCGAGTTTTGCAGAGATGTGAAGACACTAATCTTGTCTTGAATTGGGAAAACTGCCACTTTATGGTTAATGAAGGCATTGTCTTGGCACATAAAATTTCTGAAAGAGGTATTGAAGTTGACAAAGCTAAAGTTGACGCTATTGAAAAGATGCCATGCCCTAAGGATATCAAAGGTATACGAAGTTTCCTTGGTCATGCTGGGTTTTATAGGAGGTTCATAAAGGACTTCTCCAAAATCTCCAGGCCTCTGAATTATCTCTTACAGAAAGATATTCCTTTTGTCTTTGATGATGATTGTCTAGAAGCATCGGAATTCTTAAGAAATCATTGATCTCTGCACCTATTGTCCACCCTCCTGACTGGAATTTACCCTTTGAGATTATGTGCGATGCTAGTGACTATGTTGTAGGTGCTGTTCTAGGACAAAGAGTTGATAAGAAATTGAATGTTATCCAGTATGCTAGTAAAACTCTAAATAGTGCCCAAAAAAGTAATGCTACTACTGAGAAAGAATTTTTAGCATTTGTATTTGCTTGTGATAAGTTTAGACCTTATATTGTTGATTCTAAAGTAACTATTCACACCGATCATGCTGCTATCAAATTCCTTATGGAAAAGAAAGATGCTAAACCTAGACTTATTAGATGGGTTCTCTTGCCGCAAGAATTTGACTTGCATATTATTGATAGAAAGGGAGCTGAGAACCCCATTGCAGATAACTTGTCTAGGTTAGAGAATATACTTGATGACCCACAACCTATTGATGATAGCTTTCCTGATGAACTATTAGCTGTCATAAATACTTCTCATACTGCTCCATGTTATGTTGATTATGCTAATTATATTGTTGCTAAGTTTATACCTCCTAGCTTCACATACCAGCAAAAGAAAAAGTTCTTCTATGATTTGAGACATTACTTCTGGGATGACCCACATCTTTATAAAGAAGGAGTAGATGGTATTATTAGATGTGGTGTACCTTAGCATAAACAGGAATAGATCCTACGCAAGTGCCACTCTGAAGCTTATGGAGGACACCATGCTGGAGATAGAACTGCACATAAGGTATTGCAATCTGATTTTTATTGGCCTACTGCTACTTATCGAGCTTGCGTTGTATTCCCTCGGAGAGGAAAGGGAGATGCAGCATAGTAGCGTAAGTATTTCCCACGGTTTTTGAGAACCAAGGTATCAATCCAGTAGGAGACCACGCGCGAGTCCCTCGCACCTGCACAAACAAATAAGAACTTCACAGCCAACGCGATAAGGGGTTGTCAATCCCTTTACGGTCACTTACGAAAGTGAGATCTGATAGAGATGATAGTTTGATATTTTTGGTATTTTTTATTATAAGAACAAAAAGTAAAAGCAGAAAAGGTAAAGTAGATGTAGATTGATATGTTGAGAATAGACCCGGGGCCCATAGTGTTCTCTAGTGGCTTCTCTCATGATAGCGATATTCTACGGCGGGTAAACAAATTACTGTCGAGCAATTGATAGAAAAGTGAATAATTATGAGACTATCTAGGCATGATCATTATATATAGGCATCACGTCCGAGACAAGTAGACCGAAATGATTCTACATCTACTACTATTACTCCACACATCGACCGCTATCCAGCATGCATCTAGTGTATTGAGTTCATAAGAACAGAGTAACGCCTTAAGCAAGATGACATGATGTAGAGGGATAAACTAAAGCAATATGGTATAAACCCCATCTTTTTATCCTCGATGGCAACAATACAATACGTGCCTTGCTGCCCCTACTATCACTGGGAGTGGACACCGCAAGATTGAACCCAAAGCCAAGCACTTCTCCCATTGCAAGAACTATAGATCTAGTAGGCCAAACCAAACCAATAATTCGAAGAGACTTGCAAGGATATTATAATCATACATAAAGAGTTCAGAGAAGAACCAAATATTTCTCATAGATAATCTTGATCATAAACCCACAATTCATCGGATCTCGACAAGCACACCGCAAAAAGAGATTACATCGAATAGATCTCCTCGAAGACCGAGGAGAACTTTGTATTGAGATCCAAAGAGAAAGAAGAAGCCATCCAGATACTAGCTATGGACCCGAAGGTCTGTGGTAAACTACTCACAACTCATGGTGAGGCGATGATGATGATGTAGAAGCACTCCATGGTAGATCCCCCCTCCGGCGGAGCTCCAGAACAGGCCCCAAGATGGGATCTCACGGGAACAAAAGGTTACGGCGGTGGAACTAGGGTTTTCTCTGTTGCTCTGATGGTTTCGGGGTACGTAGGCTTATATAGGAGGAATGAGGGCACCGAGGGCCTTACGTGGGACCCACGAGGCAGGGGGCGTGCCCCCCACCCTCGTGGGCACCACGTGGACCCTACTCCATGGTTCTCAAGTCTCCCGTGCGTGATTTTCTCCAAAAATATCTCTCCCAAAGGTTTCATTCCGTTTGGACTCTGTTTGATATTCCTTTTCTGCAAAACCCTGAAACAGGCAAAAAAACAGCAATCTGGACTGGGCCTTTGGGTTAGTAGGTTAGTCCCAAAATAATATAAAAGTGTATGACAAAGCCCATTAAACATCCAAAACATCATAAATAATAGCATGGAACAATCAAAAATTATAGATACGTTGGAGACGTATCAAGCATCCCCAAGTTTAATTCATGCTCGTCCTCGAGTAGGTAAATGATAAAAGCAGAATTTTTGATGTGGAATGCTAACCAACATAGTTTTTCAATGTAATTCTCTTAATTGTGGCATGAATGTTCAGATCTGAAAGATTCAATACAAAAGTCTATATTGACATAAGAAATAATAATACTTCAAGCATACTAACAAAGCAATCGTGTCTTCTCAAAATACTATGGCTAAAGAAAGTTATCCCTACAAAATCATATAGTCTGCTATGCTCCCTCTTCATCACACAAAATATTCATATCATGCACAACCCCGATTTCAGCCAAGCACTTGTTTTCATACTCTATTCTTTCAAACCTTTCAACTTTCACGCAATACATGAGCGTGAGCCATGGACATAGCACTATGGGTGGAATAGAGAGGTGGTTGTGGAGAAGACAAAAAGGAGGGAGATAGTCTCACATTGACTAGGCGTATTAATGGGCTATGGAGATGCCCATCAATAGATATCAATGTGAGTGAGTAGGGATTGCCATGCAACGGATGCACTAGAGCTAAATATGTATGAAAGCTCAACAAAAGAAACTAGTGGGTGTGCATCCAACTTGCTTGCTCACGAAGACCTAGGGCATTTGAGGAAGCCCATTGTTGGAATATACAAGCCAAGTTCTATAATGAAAATTCCCACTAGTAACTGAAAGTGACTAAACATGAGACTCTCTATCATGAAGAACATGGTGCTACTTTGAAGCACAAGTGTGGAAAAAGATAGTAGCAATTGTCCCTTTTTCTTTTCTTTTTTTCCTTTTTCGGCCTTTTTTGGCCTTTCTTTCTTTTTCTTTTTCTTATTTTTTTGTGGAGGGGATTCAACTCGATATTACAACTCGATACTAGAACAAAGTATGACTCTATATGAATGTCTCCGACGGTGTACCGAGATGTGCAATGAATCAAGAGTGACATGTATGAAAAATTATGCATGGTGTCCTTGTCACAAATACGATGTCAACTACATGATCATGCATGGCAATATGACAATATGATGCGTGTCATATGAACGGAACGGTGGAAAGTTGCATGGCGATATATCTCGGAATGGCTATGGAAATGCCATGATAGGTAGGTATGGTGGCTGTTTTGAGGAATAATATGGTGGCTGTTTTTAGGAAGGATATATAGTGGGTGTATGGTACCGGCGAAAGTTGCGTGGTACAAGAGAGGCTAGCGACGATGGAAGTGTGAGAGTGCGTATAATCCTTGGACTGAACATTAGTCATAAGAATTCATATACTTATTGCAAAAATCTACGAGTCATCAAAACAAAGCAATCAACGCATGCTCCTAGGGGGGAGGTTGGTAGGAGTTAACCATCGCGCGCCCCCGACCTCCACACAAAGGTTGACACTTTACAAATACCTCATGCTCTAACTTCGTCACATAGCAGTTCACCATATGTGCATGCTACGAGAATCACTAACCTTAACACAAGTATTTCTCAATTTCATAATAACTCCACTAGCATGACTCTAATATCACTATCCTCATATCTCAAAACGTTTATCAAGCATCCAACTTCTCAACATATTCAATGCACTTAGTGTGAAAGTTTTTACTACATTGATATTGGATGTCTATCATGTGAAGACTAGCTTTATTGCCTAAACACATTACCATGCTGTTTTAATAGACTCTCAAATAGATATAAGTGAAGCATGAGAGTTCAACAGTTTCTTCAAAATATTATCACCACCGTGCTCTGAAAGATATAAGTAAAGCACTAGAGCAAAAACTATTCAACTCAAAAGATATAAGTGAAGCACATAGAGTGTTCTATCAATTCCTAGGTCATATTTAACTCTCTCAAATAGGTGTGTCCAGCAAGGATAATTGTGGAAAACTAACAAGCAAAGACTCAAATTATACAAGACGCTCCAAGCAAAACACATATCATGTGGTGAATAAAAATATAGCTCCGAGTATAGTTACCGATGGATGAAGACGAAAGAGGGGATGCCTTCCCGAGGCATCCCCAAGCTTAAGCTTTTGGTTGTCCTTGAATTTTACCTTGGGGTGCCATGGGCATCCCCAAACTTAGGCTCTTTCCACTCTTTGTTCCATAATCCATCAAAGCAATACTCAAAACTTGAAAACTTCACAACACAAAACTTAGACAAAAATCTCGTGAGCTCCGTTAGTATAAGAAAGCAAACCACTACTCAAAGGTACTGCAATGAATGCATTCTTTGTTTATATTGGTGTTAAACCTACTGTATTTCAAGTTCTATATGGTTCATACCTCCCAATATTACTCATAGATGCATTGAAATAAGCAAACAACACACGAAAAACAGAATCTGTCAAAAACAGAACAATTTGTAGTAATCTGCAGGTTTTGCTTACTTCTGTAACTCCAAAAAATTTAAACTAAATTGGTAAACATGAGGAATTTGTCTATTAATCATCTTCAAAAAGAATCAACTAAATATCACGCTCCAGTAAAATCTGATGACCATTCTAGCGAGCGCTAACGATTCTGTTTTTCACAGCAAGATCACATAAACTTCACACAAGTCTTCCCAAAGGTTCTACTTGGCACAAACATTAAACAAAACACAAAACCACATCTAAACAGAAGCTAGATGCAATATTTATTCCCTAACAGCAGCAACAACAAAAAATATAAAATTGGGTTTCCTCCCAACAAGCGCTATCGTTTTACGCCCCTAGCTAGGCATGATACATGAATAGATCTAGGGAATGCCATAATGATACGATATGTTGCGAAAGCTCATCTCATATTCCCTACGTTCAGCGGCAAGTTTCCTTTGTGGCAAGCAAAAGTAATCAAAAGGGCTAAATTTAATGGGACAAAAGTCTCCCATGTCAATCTCGGGAGGAATGGGTTCCTCCTTTGGCTCTTTGTAATGAACAACCAATTCATCATTATAGGCGTTCTTTTGGCAGAAGGTCATAAGCCTTCGCTCAAGGGAGAAGCCTAACCAATTTTTTTGAATAGAAAAATCAACATTCATCCCAGAAATTATATCAACCAAGATATCGGTAGGAACCTTTTTTCTAAGGTTTTCATTGATTGCAACATGATCAGGGGATCGCGACCGCATTATGTCTTCTTGATTGAACAAGATAGCCTCTATGGGAGGTCGACCGGCATCTACTCCGTAATGAGCAAATATTTCTTTGGTCTCTTTCATGATAAACCTAAATTCATGAGCCAAAAAGATACTAGCTGCACGCTTAACTTAAGAATGCTCAATATTGGAAAACTCCAAAAAGATTCTCTGAATACAGGGATGCATATGGATAAATTGCCTTTCAATTTCTACTATGAGCATAGATACAACATCCGCAAGGCTACTAGTTCTGTGAAGAATAGAGCCACCCATAGTGGGAAAAGCACCGGCACAAGTAAAGAAATCTTGAACAACTCCTGATATTACCACTACCAACCCGGAACTTCTTAAAATGTAAAGTGGTAGAATCATCCGGGGGGTCAACATAGATGTTGCCCTCGACATTACTACCCTTCTCGATAAAATCGTCCCCCATCTCAGACATGAGGGCAAGCAAGCAAGCAACACACACAGGCAAACAAGAGGCAAGCGAACGATGAACACATGACAGAAGAAGGGCGAATAAAACGACAAGGGTGAAGTGGGGGAGAGGAAAACGAGAGACAAAAAATGTAATGCGAAGGATAAGGGTTTGTGATAGGTACTTGGTATATGACTTTTGCGTAAGCCTCCCCGGCAACGGCGCCAAAAATTCTTCTTGCTAATTCTCGAGCTTGCGTTGTATTCCCTCGAAGAGGAAAGGGAGATGCAGCACAGTAGCGTAAGTATTTCCCTCAGTTTTTGAGAACCAAGGTATCAATCCAGTAGGAGACCACGCGCGAGTCCCTCGCACCTGCACAAACAAATAAGAACTTCGCAGCCAACGCGATAAGGGGTTGTCAATCCCTTTACGGTCACTTACGAAAGTGAGATCTGATAGAGATGATAGTTTGATATTTTTGGTATTTTTTATTATAAGAACAGAAAGTAAAAGCGGAAAAAGTAAGTAGATGTACATTGATATGTTGAGAATAGACCCGGGGGACATAGTGTTCTCTAGTGGCTTCTCTCATGATAGCGATATTCTACAACGGGTAAACAAATTACTGTCGAGCAATTGATAGAAAAGCGAATAATTATGAGACTATCTAGACATCATCATTATATATAGGCATCACGTCCGAGACAAGTAGACCGAAACGATTCTGCATCTACTACTATTACTCCACACATCGACCGCTATCCAGCATGCATCTAGTGTATTGAGTTCATAAGAACAGAGTAACGCCTTAAGCAAGATGACATGATGTAGACGGATAAACTCAAGCAATATGATAGAAACCCCATATTTCTATCCTCGGTGGCAACAATAAAATACGTGCCTTGCTGCCCCTACTGTCACTGGGAAAGGACCCCGCAAGATTGAACCCAAGGCGAAGCACTTCTCCCATTGCAAGAACTATAGATCTAGTAGGCCAAACCAAACCAATAATTCGAAGAGACTTGCAAGGATATTATAATCATACATAAAGAGTTCAGAGAAGAACCAAATATTTTTCATAGATAATCTTGATCATAAACCCACAACTCATCGGATCTCGACAAACACACCGCCAAAAGAGATTACATCGAATAGATCTCCTTGAAGACAGAGGAGAACTTTGTATTGAGATCCAAAGAGAGAGAAGAAGCAATATAGATACTAGCTCTGGACCCGAAGTCTGTGGTAAACTACTCACAACTCATGGTGAGGCGATGATGATGATGTAGAAGCACTCCGTGGTAGATCCCCCCTCCGGCGGAGCTCCGGAACAGGCCCCAAGATGGGATCTCGCAGGAACAGCAGGTTACGACGGTGGAACTAGGGTTTTCTGTGTTGCTCTGATGGTTTCGGGGTACGTAGGCTTATAAAGGAGGAAGGAGGGCACCGGCGGCCTTATGTGGGACCCACGAGGCAGGGGGCGCGCCCCCCACCCTCGTGGGCTCCACGTGGCCCCTACTCTGTGGTTCTCAAGTCTCCCGTGTGTGATTTTCTCCAAAAATATCTGTCTCGAAGGTTTCATTCCGTTTGGACTCCGTTTGATATTCGTTTTCTGCAAAACCCTGAAACAGGCAAAAAACAGCAATCTGGACTGGGCCTTTGGGTTAGTAGGTTAGTCCCAAAAATAATATAAAAGTGTATGACAAAGCCCATTAAACATCCAAAACATCATAAATAATAGCATGGAACAATAAAAAATTATAGATACGTTGGACACGTATCACCTACCCTCTTCAAGGATGCCCGTAAGTTTGTCTTATCTTGTGATGAATGTCAAAGAATTGGTAATATCAGTAGACGTCTAGAAATGCCTATGAATTATTCACTTGTTATTGAACCATTTCATGTTTGGGGCTTTGATTATATGGGACCGTTTCCTGCCTCTAACGGGTACACACATATCCTGGTTGCTGTTGATTATGTTACTAAGTGGGTAGAAGCTATTCCAACTAGTAGTGCTGATCATAACACCTCTATTAAGATGCTTAAAGAAGTTAATTTTTCTGAGGTTTGGAGTCCCTAGATACCTAATGACTGATGGTGGTTCACACTTTATTCATGGTGCTTTCCGTAAAATGCTTGCAAAGTATGATGTAAATCATAGAATTGCATCCCCTTATCACCCACAAACTAGTGGTCAAGTAGAACTGAGTAATAGAGAGTTGAAATTAATTTTGCAAAAGATAGTTAATAGGTCTAGAAAGAATTGGTCTAAGAAACTTGATGATGCACTATGGGCCTATAGAACTGCATACAAAAATCCTATGGGTATGTCTCCATATAAAATGGTTTATGGAAAATCTTTTCACTTATCTCTTGAGCTAAAACATAAGGCATATTGGGCTATTAAAGAGCTCAATTATGTTTTCAAACTTGCCGGTGAGAAGAGGTTATTTGACATTAGCTCTCTTGATGAATGGAGAGCCCAGGCCTATGAGAATGCCAAGTTGTTTAAAGAAAGAGTTAAAAGATGGCATGCAAAAAGGATACAAAAGCGCGAGTTTAACGTAGGTGATTATGTATTGTTATACAACTCTCGTTTAAGATATTTTGCAGGAAAACTTCTCTCTAAGGCCTTACGTTATCGAGGAGGTCTATCGTTCCGGTGCCATAAAAATCAACAACTTCGAAGGCACCAATCCGAAGGTGGTGAACGGTCAAAGAATCAAACATTATATCTCAGGTAACCCTATAAATGTTGAAACCAATGTTATTAAAACCGTAACCCCGGAGGAATACATAAGGGACACTTTCCAGAACGATTCAGACTCCGAAAAGGAAGAGGTATGTGATACGATAAGTAAACCGACTCCAAAACAGTACTAAAGGCAATTTTTCTTCGTTTTGGCATATTTAGAAAAATAGAAAAATAAGTGGTAGTTCGGAAGAGACATGAGCCGTCCACGAGGGTGGAGGGCGCGCCCCCCTTCCCTGGGCGCGCCCCATGCCTCGTGGGCAGCTCGTGTGCCTCCCGGACTCCGATTTCTTGTATGTTACTCCTTTGGTCGGTAAAAAATCATTATATATTCTCCCAAAGGTTTTGACCTCTGTATCACGCAAAAATCCTCTGTTCTTGTTCCGAGATGTTTCTGTTGCAGATAAAAGCAACATGTCGTCCCAGGATTCGGATGGAGAAAGCTATGTTGCTGATTCCCTTGCTGACCCTAAAGTCTATGGGGACTGGGAGCATTATGGTTGGACCACGGAAGAAGAAGAAGACCATGATTCAAAGAGGAAGGATTGGACTAGCTCAGATGAAGACGAAGTCCCACTACCTCAACCTGGAGACATGCATGTGGAGTTCAAAAAGTCAAGCCTCCCCGACAGAGCAAACAAATCTAAGATTGAATTTATCCATTTTCACCTCTTGCAGGAAAACAAGCAGGCACTATGCAAGAAAATATTAAACCTTGAGCAGGAGATCAATGACCTAAGGGAGCAAAATTTTTCACTTAAGCGCAAGTTAAGGAAGAAGCCATCATCACCACACCCAAAGAAGGAGACATAATCATATGGGTATGGGCACTCCCCTTGGCAACTGCCAAGCTTGGGGGAGTGACCCCGGTATCTTATCACCATCACTCCTGTCTTTACCGTTTTTCTTAGTTCGATCCTTTTGGTAGTATCTTGATCTAGTATAATAAAGTTGGCATGATCTAGTTGTGAGCTTTTGCTTTATGATCTTTATCCTTTGTAATCGAGTCCTTGTGCTATATAATAAAGATTAGTGTTGAGTTAAGGGCTTGATTTCCTCACCTTGGTCATGATAAAAAGAAAGAAAACATAAAAAGTGTCAAGAGATCATATTGATCTTATGGGAAGTAATGACTTCACATATAAAGAGTATGATGAATAAAAATTGTTGGGAGTTGACAAACATAGTTTTGGTCATCGTTGCAATTAATAGGAGGTAATAAAGAAAGGGAGGCTTCACATACAAATATACTATCTTGGACATCTTTTATGATTGTGAGCACTCATTAAAATATGACATGCTAAAGAGTTGATGTTGGACAAGGAAAACAACATAATGGGTTATGTTTTCTTATATCTGAAATAAAGTATATTGTCACGGATCATACAACATGTTGAGCTTGCCTTTCCCCCTCATGCTAGCCAAAACTCCTTGCACCAAGTAGAGATACTACTTGTGCTTCCATACATCCTTAAACCCAGTTTTGCCATGAGAGTCCACCATACTTACCTATGGATTGAGTAAGATCCTTCAAGTAAGTTGTCATGTTGCAAACTCGCTAAAATATGTATGATTTATTAGTATGGAGGAAATAAGCTTTATACGATCTTGTGATATGGAAGTAATAAAAGTGACGGAGTGCATAATAAAGGTCCTTATCACAAGTGGCAATATAAAGTGACGTTCTGATGGCTTCTCGCCCCTCGTTGGTTACCCCAAGTGGAAGGTTGAGATGTAGCGTAGCGGAAAATTTCCCTTGGCAAAGGTACCAAGGATCAAATCCCGTGAGACTACGAGGGTCGACAAGTAGGTGTCAACGGCGCCAGAAACTTAGTGGTTGACGGGACCTGCACACAGATACAGATAACTTTGCTCCCAACGAGTATAGACAGGTTGTCAATCCCTCCGGCCTTGTTGTTTACAAAGGATCAAACACAAGAGATAATAATGATAGCTATGACTGCAACTAGGAAATAAAAACAGGAAGTAAATAGAAGGTGTGATTAGCGGTGGTAATATGGACCGGGGTCCCATGATGTTCACTAGTGATGTCTCTCTCCCAAAAGACGATAAAACAGCAAAGCGAGGTAAACAAATTACAGCTGGGCAATTGGCAGGATTATGTGCGCAAACCAATGCTAACTATGCTGCAAAGAAAGGTAGAGGCTCAAAAGCATGGGCGGTACGCCAAGGCAAGTAGACCGAAATCCATCTGCATCTACTACTAATCATCCACCTTGAGATATCTATCCAGAACATCTCGTTGGTATTAAGTTGCGAATCCCACCCAAAGTGTAAACTCAAAGCAACAGACAACTGCATTAAAAGAACTTTGCGTAAAGTAAACAATCCTTGCACCCGCAAGTACAAACACCGTTGTTTTCTCCCATGTGGCAACAACACATCCCCTAGACTCATGTTTCTGTCACTCAAGCTAGTCATCAGGGGGCATGAACCCACAATCAAGCATAACGCTCCCTCTTGGAGTTACTACCTACTACTTGGCCAAAGCAATAAACAGCAACGGAGAACATGCAAGAATTACTCAAGAACAAAGATATAAAAGAGATGAATCAAATATATTACTCAAACACAATCTGAACATAGTCTCATAATCCATCAGATCCCAGCAAACTCAGCAAAGCAACAGCAGAAAGATTACATATGTGCCTCGATCATGTAGGGCAGCTCACGAGGTCTAAACCATGAAGAGCAAAGAGGGGAGGAGAACATCACATAGCTACTGATCATGGACCCATGGTCCAAGGTGGACTACTCACGACTCATCCGGGAAGCGTCCATGGTGGTGGAGAAGCTCCCGGTGGTGGTTCTCCCCTCCGGCAGGGTGCCGAGAAGAGTTCTCCTGATGCTCCCGATCTTGGAAGGGTTGCGGCGGCGGAACAGAGGCGAGATCGCGAAAAAGGGTTATGTCCTCGAGGGTTTCGGGACGAGAGGGATATATATGCGAAGGGGGGCAGCCAGAGGCGGAGCAGGGGCCCCAGGCGCCCCCCTGGCGCGGCCAGGGGTGGGGCCGCGCCAGGTGGCCGCCTAAGCCTCCCCTGGCTCCCCTCTGGCCCATCTTTGGTTCTTCGCAAAGCTTCCTGTACGTTGATTTTTCCTGGAATTTTTGGAGCACTTTTAATATGGGGGAAACCTAAAATAGAAAAACAGCAGAAAACAGGAACTAGCACTGTGGTGCACTGAGTTAATAGGTTAGTCCAAATATGATCAAAAGTGTATGGAAGTGCATCAATATCATAGCAATTTCACACAAAGGAAGCATGGAGCAAGCAGAAATTATAGATACGTTTTGGACGTATCAACATCCCCAAGCTTAATTCCTGCTCGTCCTCGAGTAGGTAAATGATAAAAAGCATAATTTCTGTGGTGACATGCTACCAACCATATAAGAACTTTTTAAGTAAAGCAATCAAGGCATGTAATTCAATTCAAGTCATAACAAGCAAGAGTCTATATTAGCATTGTAACAAGCAACATAAGAACATAAAGGTGCAAGAGTGTAACGCCCCGGACACACCCGCCGGTGGTCGTTACTCCTGGCGGGATCTAGACTGGCCCCACATATCAATACTAGTCTTTTCTGCGCACTTTGTCCTCACTCGTGCGCACCCGGGAGCAACTTCCCGGTCGGTCACCCATCCTGAAACTACTCCAAGCTGAGCACGCTTAACTTTGGAGTTCAATCCGAATGGGCTCCCGGAAAAGAAGGAATTCCTTATTGATATGAGTAGTCTATCATCCCTAATAAGCCAGGCCATCACATACACCCTCACTCAGAGGAACCGACGTCCTCGTCGGGCCACAGGAACGTTCCCTCTTGGCACAACCGTCTGTGCTTCTAGGACAGCACATGTGCCATGCCGTGTGCCACGACGGGTCACAAACGTCATGCACAACATGACTGCAAACTGTCCGCAAACATCCGTGTAACCGCGAGGGTCGGCTGTGATACTAACTTGTAACGCCCCGGACACACCCGCCGGTGGTCGTTACTCCTGGCGGGATCTAGACTGGCCCCACATATCAATACTAGTCTTTTCTGCGCACTTTGTCCTCACTCGTGCGCACCCTGGAGCAACTTCCCGGTCGGTCACCCATCCTGAAACTACTCCAAGCTGAGCACGCTTAACTTTGGAGTTCTATCCGAATGGGCTCCCGGAAAAGAAGGAATTCCTTATTGATATGAGTAGTCTATCATCCCTAATAAGCCAGGCCATCACAAAGATCTCTCGCTGTCCGTGACTCGAATGTCTCCAAATGGTGTTTGCGTGCAAGAAAGGGGATAGGGATATACGAGAGAGTAAAACATAGTTTTTGTATTGTTGAGAACTTAATCTACTAAAGTTTCACACTTGGTCTTCTTTGGAATCTTATCTTGACTCATCCCCAGACCACTAGCCAGGTACAAGTCAAAATGATCCACTCCCTTTCGATATTTTGAGCACTCATGCAATGGATGAGCATAAGCAAGAAAGTTGACACTTAGGATGGCAAAGAGAGAAAAATGATGAAGGGGGAAGACAAAAAAGGTGTGAAAGGCTCACATCAATGAGGACAATCATAGGCGAGAGAAAGCCAAATGATAGATATGATGTGAGGAGTAGGGATTGCCATGCAACGGATGCACATATGAGCTAAGGTAAGCTCTCCAATGGAACTAGTGGGGGTGCATCCAACTTGCTCGCTCAAGAAGACCTAGAGCTCTTTTGAGGAGGCTCATCATTGGAATATACAAGCCAAGTTCTATAGTGTGAAGGTCCCCACATAGCTATATGCATGAATGATAATCTCTATGGAGTACAAGGTATAAGATGAAGTATGACTGTGGATCTCTCAAAAGGAATAGTAGTGTGCCCCCTTCTCTCTTTTTATTTTTTTTCTCTTTTTTCTATTTTTTTCTATTTTTTTGTGGCCTCAATGGCTCTCTCTATTTAACTCTCATTTGTCCTCTTTGGGATCTTTTGATTTTGTCCTCTTTGGGATCTTTTCCTCACTTTAGGGGCAACACTCTATGTATTACAAGAAGTATAGAAGATCTTTCACACTTTACAAAAGTACTCAACATAAAGAAAATGAAACTATCATGATGTATGCAAATGTATGCCTCTGCCGGTGTAGCAGGATATGCAATGATACTAGCGCGTCATGTAGCAATGATTAGGGCAAGGCCCAACTAGCATGCGGCTCATCGATCAAGCAAAAACATGTATGACATGAAGATCAAGTCATGAGAAGATGGATGTTGCATGGCAATGTATCTCGGAAAGGCTATGGAAATGCCTTGATAGGTAGGTATGGTGGCTGTTTTGAGGAAGGATATAATGAGGCTTATGATGACAGAGCGTATCGTGCCAAGGATTTGGATGCACCGGCGAAGTATGCGCCAACTCTCGAGGTGAGAAAGGGCAATGCACGGTACCGAAGAGGCTAGAAAAATATGGCTAGGTGGAAGTGTCAACTTTCGAATACTCACATTAGTCCGAAGAACTCATGCACTTATTATCGGTAACTCTCAATCTAATTAGGAGGTTCACAAAGAGACAAGTACCCCGAGGAGGAGTGTATGGGGGTTTGGTTATCCTTGCGCATCCTCGACTCATGGTACGTGAGTGTACTCTAATATTCGATCCCTCCAAAGATTAGTGATCCATCTAGTAGCTAAAGTTCTCAACTATTTTGTAGGTTTTCGAAAATAAACACGGATTGCCCAAAATACGACATCTATCACTAATAGGCTAAAGCTCTTGACACCAAAAGTTCAGACATTACTCATGGCAATACCTCAAAACTATTGCAAGTTACTACTAAAATTAAATAGCAACCTCAGTTACCTACTTTAAGTTAAGACACACAACTCAGTGCAACAGGCAAACTCTCTTAACAAGATAAACATGAAAACTCAAGAGAGTTCAGAAACCAACTAAACAAAAGCTCTTTAAAAAGAAAAGCATGAAAACTAAGAGCTAAACATGACAACAGCTATGGAAAGACGAAGAACACAGACAGCAAAGATAAGCATGAAAATCCTATGTTGTGTTCTAGGTTGAAGTTGAGCGTGTTTCTCTCCCACACAAAGAAAGCTGGGTTCTAACTTGTTATGAACAGCAAGCAAAGCTAAAGAAAACTAAAAAAAGAAACTAAGAGCAAGACGCTCCAAGCATAGCACATAACGCATGAAGTGATAAGAATATAGTGGAACGAAAGACGAACTGATAATTGTTGATGGAGAAGGGGATGCATGGGGGCATCCCCAAGCTTAGACGCTTGAGTCTTCTTGAATATTTCTTGGGGGTGCACGGGGGCATCCCCAAGCTTGAGCGTTTGACCCTCCTGAATCTTCTTTTATCATCTTCCCTCGCACACTTGAAAACTCCCTTCATACATAACTCATCATAATCTGATTAGCGAGGTTAGTACCCACAATAAAATAATTTTTCCCTCCTGGAAATAAAGATAATCTTTAAGAGCTACTGTTTCTCAAGATTGCCAAAGGGTTCTTGCAAAGAAAAAGCAGGCTCGAGGTTTGCAAAACGAAGAAAAGGCAAAACAGGACAGAATCTGTGAAAAACAGACCAGCAGGTAGTAAATAATTTTTTCGGGGCACTTCTGCAACTCAAATCAAAAAACTCAGAACAGACGCTCGAAAGCCAATTGTATAGATCATGCTGTCAAAAAAATTCAGATCAAAAAGATGATCTGGTGATTTTATTCGAATTTTTCTGTCCAAGGACAGAATCTGTTTTCTGGACAGCACGTCACAACTTTTGAACTTTCTTGCAATCGGAGGCTAAACCTGGCACAAAGCTGAAAAGGAAAGATACAATGATGATGCTACTGTAGTAAAAAACATCAAGACACAACAAAAGCAAAATAAAACCTAATTCGTTGTGGGCTGCCTCCCAAAAGCGCTTTCTTTTATTCCTTTAAGCTAGGCATGATGCAAAAAGAGAAGATCAAGTTTTATCAAGAGTAAGAGAATAGCTAGCCCGTGTAACGGACTCAAAAGGCAAATTAATCTTCTTTCTAGGGAAGTGTTCCATCCCTTTCTTGAGAGGGAATTGGAATTTTATATTCCCCTCTTTCATGTCAATGATAGCACCAACGGTGCGAAGAAAAGGACGTCCCAAAATAATTGGACATGAAGGTTCACATTCAATATCCATAATAGTAAAATCAACGGGAACATAATTGTCATTGACAATGATAAGAACATCATCGATCTTCCCCAAAGGTTTCTTTACAGAAGAATCAACAAGACGAACACCAAAAGAACAAGGATCAAAAGGTTTCAATTCAAACATATCATACATTCTTTTGGGCATAACGGAGGTACTAGCTCCAATATCACATAAAGCATAGCAAGAGAAGTTATTCAACTTAATTTTAATCATAGGATCCCAACTATCTTCTAGCTTTCTAGGTATGGAGGCTTCTACCCTAAGCTTCTCCTCCCTAGCTTTGATGAGAGCATTAGTGATATGCTCCGTGAAGGCAAGATTAAGTGTGCTAGTGTGGGGATCTCTAGACATCTTGTGAAGAAAACCAATAACTTCAGAAAGGGTGCAATTATCAAAATCAAGGTCACTACTATCAAGTAAAGTGGTAGTGGTGTCCTTTAGGCTCACTTGTTTGGTAGCTTCTATGGTCATAGGAGTTTCTTCTTCTACGGTTGAGGTCATAGCATCACCATTAATAGGCCCAATGGGACTAGGAGTGCATTGGGTGCTAAGAGTTTGGATATCCTCAACAACTTGAATAGTAGCAACAGTGTGGTGGGTAGGAAGGCTCTTAATTCTATCTTCTTCCTCCTTCAGGGGTGCAACCACTTCAGGTTTAGCTGCCATTTGGTTTATCAAAGTGGCTTGCGTGTGGCACATATTGGAAACTTGGGTCTCAGTGATGGTGAGCCTAGTCTGGAGGTTAGAAATCTCAATATTTAGGCTCTCCAGTTGTCTACCAATGTCTTGCAAGATAGCAGTATGCTCATCTAATTGCCTCGAGAAGGTCTTGTTTTGTTCATATTGGGTGCACATGTAGTTCACATGTAGTTCTTAGTGGCCTTCTCTATTTCTAGAAGTTTCTCATAACTAGGCATGTCTCTATCTCTAGGGGTGGAGTTCTTGGTGCTAGGATAAGTATTGTTGTTCCCATAGGAATTAGAGGGGAACGGTCTAGGGTTGCTACCAAAATTACTCCTATAAGCATAGTTATTGAAATTGTTTCTAGAGATAAAGTTCACATCTACTTGATCTTGAGCAATCAAAGAATTTAAAGGAACATCATGAGGATCAATAGAAGATTGCTTGGAAAGTAGAGACATGATCAAGTCAACTTTTTCATTTAGGGAGGAAATCTCCTCGACAGAGTTTACCTTCCTACCTGTTGGAGCGCGTTCGGTGTGCCATTGGGAATAATTGGTCATCATCTCGTCGAGAAGCTTCGTGGCAGCACCAAGTGTAGTTGACATAAAGGTTCCTCCCGCGGCCGAATCTAACAAGTTCCGCGAGGTAAAGTTCAAGCCTGCATAAAAAGTTTGGATAACCATCCAAGTAGTCAAACCATGAGTAGGGCAGTTCTTGACAAGAGATTTCATGCATTCCCAAGCTTGGGCAATGTGTTCATTATCCAATTGTTTAAAATTCATTATGTTACTCCTTAATTGGATAATTTTAGCAGGGGGATAGTACTTCCCAATAAAGGCATCCTTGCACTTGTCCCAAGAATCTATACTATTCCTAGGCAAGGATTAAAACCAGATTTTAGCTCCTCCTCTCAAGGAGAAAGGAAAAAGCTTAAGCTTAACAATATCACCATCTACTTCTTTGTACTTTTGCATATCACAGAGCTCAACAAAATTATTTAAGTGCAAAGCAGCATCATCTCCAGCACCGGAGAATTGATCTTTCATAACTAGGTTCAGTAAAGCAGGTTTAATCTCATAAGAAGGTGCTGAAGTGGCAGGTGTAGCAATAGGCGTGCAGATAAAGTCATTGTTGTTATGACTAGTGAAGTCACACAACTTGGTGTTCTCGGTGGAACCCATAGCAGCAGCAAGCAAGATAACTATTTTTGTGATTTTTGGTAAGGGACACTAAAGCAAAAACTGAAAGGTAAACTAATAAGACTAAAAAGCAAAGATAAAAGATAGCATGCAACTCCCCTATCTTGAAGAGTGGAGTCCCCAGCAACGGCGCCAGAAACATGCTTGATAGCTTCTCGCCCCTCGTAGGTTACCCCAAGTGGAAGGTTGAGATGTAGCATAGCGGCAAATTTCCCTTGGCAAAGGTACCAAGGATGGAATCCCGTGAGACTCCGAGGGTCGACAAGTAGGTGTCAACGGCGCCAGAAACTTAGCGGTTGACGGGACCTGCACACAGATACAGATAACTTTGCTCCCAACGAGTACATAGAGGTTGTCAATCCCTCCGGCCTTGTTGTTTACAAAGGATCAAACACAAGAGATAATGATGATAGCTATGACTGCAACTAGGAAATAAAAATAGGAAGTAAATAGAAGGTGTGATCAGCGGTGGTAATATGGACCGGGGTCCCATGATGTTCACTAGTGATGTCTCTCTCCCAAAAGACGATAAAACAACAAAGCGAGGTAAACAAATTAGAGCTGGGCAATTGACAGGATTATGTGCGCAAACCAATGCTAACTATGCTGCAAAGAAAGGTAGAGGCTCAAAAGCATGGGCGGTACGCCAAGACAAGTAGACCGAAATCCATCTGCATCTACTACTAATCATCCACCTTGAGATATCTATCCAGAACATCTCGTTGGTATTAAGTTGCAAATCCCACCCAAAGTGTAAACTCAAAGCAACAGACAACTGCATTAAAAGAACTTTGCGTAAAGTAAACAATCCTTGCACCCGCAAGTACAAACACCGTTGTTTTCTCCCTTGTGGCAACAACACATCCCCTAGACTCATGTTTCTGTCACTCAAGCTAGTCATCAGGGGGCATGAACCCACAATCAAGCATAACGCTCCCTCTTGGAGTTACTACCTACTACTTGGCCAAAGCAATAAGCAGCAACGGAGAACATGCAAGAATTACTCAAGAAAAAAGATATAAAAGAGGTGAATCAAATATATTACTCAAACACAATCTGAACATAGTCTCATAATCCATCAGATCCCAGCAAACTCAGCAAAGCAACAGCAGAAAGATTACATATGTGCCTCGATCATGTAGGGCAGCTCACGAGGTCTAAACCATGAAGAGCAAAGAGGGGAGGAGAACATCACATAGCTACTGATCATGGACCCATGGTCCAAGGTGGACTACTCACGACTCATCCGGGAAGCGTCCATGGTGGTGGAGAAACTCCCGGTGGTGGTTCTCCCCTCCGGCAGGGTGCCGGGAAGAGTTCTCCTGATGCTCCCGATCTTGGAAGCGCTGCGGCAGCAGAACAGAGGCGAGATCGCGAAAAAGGGTTATGTCCTCGAGGGTTTCGGGACGAGAGGGATATATATGCGAAGGGGGCAGCCAGAGGCGGAGCAGGGGCCCCAGGCGCCCCCCTAGCGCGGCCAGGGGTGTGGCCTCGCCAGGTGGCCGCCTGGGCCTCCCCTGGCTCCCCTTTGGCCCATCTTTGGTTCTTCGCGAAGCTTCATGTACGCTGATTTTTCCTATATTTTTCCTGGAATTTTTGGTGCACTTTTAATATGGGGGAAACCTGAAATAGAAAAACAGCAGAAAACAGGAACTGGCACTGTGGTGCACTGAGTTAATAG
This sequence comes from Secale cereale, assembly GCA_902687465.1. Lineage (NCBI taxonomy): Eukaryota > Viridiplantae > Streptophyta > Magnoliopsida > Poales > Poaceae > Secale > Secale cereale. The sequence continues at coordinate 122,321,341 of LR738715.1, read as the reverse complement.
GTTAGTCCAAATATGATCAAAAGTGTATGGAAGTGCATCAATATCATAGCAATATCACACAAAAGAAGCATGGAGCAAGCAGAAATTATAGATACGTTTTGGACGTATCACGTTCTTCTGTGCTAAGACTTTGTGCATCCAACCATAAAAACACATGACAACCTCTGCTTCCCTCTGCGAAGGGCCTATCTATTATTCTTGCCTTACAAGTGTTAAGGTGAAATTCACCTTTCCTTTTAACATTTTATCCTTTGGCAAGCACATTGTGTTGGAAAGATCCTGACATATATACCCACTTGGATGTAAGTTTTCATGGTCTATTACTGTTGACATTACCCTTGAGGTAAAAGGTCTGGAGGCCATACCATAAGCCCCTATCTTTCTCTGTGTCCGATTAAAACTCCATAAACATAATTATTGTGTGAGTGTGAGCAATTGTGAAAGACTATATGATGGTTGAGTATGTAGGCTTGCTGAGTAGCTCTTATATTGACTCTTTCTGATGTTACGATAAATTGCAATTGCTTCACTGACCGAGATCATAGTTTGTTAGTTTTCAATGAAGTTTCTAATTCATGCTTGATATGGTGAACGAATTGTTACTTTAGCATAAGAATCATATGACAATATATATATATATATATATATATATATATATATATATATATATATATATGCTGATGTTATGAGAATGATCATGATGCCCTCATGTCCGTATTTTATTTTTATCGACACCTCTATCTCAAAACATGTGGACATATTTTTCGATATAGTCTTTCGCTTGAGGACAAGCGAGGTCTAAGCTTGGGGGAGTTTATACGTCCATTTTGCATCATGCTTATATGTTGATATTTATTGCATTATGGGCTATTATTACACGTTATGTCACAATACTTATGCCTTTTCTCTCTTATTTTACAAGGTTTACATGAAGAGGGAGAATGCCGGCAGCTGGAATTCTGGGCTGGAAAAGAAGCAAACGCTGGAAACCTATTCTGCACAACTCAATAAGCTCTCAAACTCCAGAGGACACCGTTTCAGAAAATATAAAAAATATCTCGCGAAAGAAGATCACCAGGGGGGCACCACCTGTCCACGAGGGTGCCCCCCCTCTCTGGGCGTGCCCCCTACCTCATGGCCCCCTCGATGGCCCCCATGCCCATCTTCTCCTATATTAGGTGTTTTGACGTGGAAAAAATCATAAGAGGGCTTTCGGGACCTGACGCCGCCGTCTCGAGGCGGAACCTTGGCGGAAACCAATCTAGGGCTCCGGCAGAGCTGTTCTGCCGGGGATACTTCCCTCCGGGAGGGGAAATCGTCACCGCCGTCATCACCAACAACTCTCCCATCTTGGGGAGGGATATCTTCATCAACATCTTCACCAGCACCATCTCCTCTCAAACCCTCGTTCATCTCTTGTATCCAATCTTTGTACCCAAACCTCAGATTGGTACCTGTGGGTTGGTAGTAGTGTATATTACTCCTTTTAATTGATGCTAGTTGGTTTATTTGGTGGAAGATCATATGTTCAGATCCATTATGCATAGTAATACCCCTCTGATGATTAACAATATTATGTCTTGTGATTAGTTACTTTGGTTCCTGAGGACATGGGAGAAGTCTTGCTATAAGTAGTCATGTGAATTTGGTATTCGTTTGATATTTTGATGAGATGTATGTTGTCTCTCCTCTAGTGGTGTCATGTGAACATCGACTATGTGACATTTCACCATTATTTGGGCCTAGAGGAAGGCACTGGGAAGTAATAAGTAGATGATGGGTTGCTAGAGTGACAGAAGCTTAAACCCTAGTTTATGCACCCAACCACCGGTCCACCCACATACCAAATTATCAAAGTACCGAACGTGAATTAGATGATCATGATGAAAACTAGCTTGACGATAATTCCCATGTGTCCTCGGGAGCGCTTTCCTTCATATAAGAGTTTGTTCAGGCTTGTCCTTTGCTACAAAAAGGATTGGGTCACCTTGCTGCACCTTATTTACTTTTTCCTTTTGTCACTTGTTACCAATTACCTTATCACAAAACTATCTGTTACCTATAATTTCAGTGCTTGCAGAAAATACCTTACTGAAAACTGCCTATCATTTCCTTCTACTCCTTGTTGGGTTCGACACTCTTACTTATCGAAAGGACTACGATATATCCCCTACACTTGTGGGTCATCAGTGGCTAGTCCTATTTATAGTGGCCAGGGTCCTCTTCCCAAATATTGAGCGGGAAGGGATCCCACAACGACCAAATTTGAAGGGGGACAGCTAGTACAAGCTATCCTGACAAAAGATGGTCTTCGCCTGCCAAAGGCTCACGTGGTGACGCTGCCGTGGGCTCCGCGATGACCTCTGCTCTGTTGTCCTACTCGTCTTGGTCTCGTTGCACTGATATGGAAACCTTTCCCTGACGCCTGGGGACTCCTCGCCTGCACCTGCTCCTTTAGCACCAAAGAGGAAACTGACACTCTACGCCCGCTGGCATCCGCCTGGCCTTGGTCGTCATTGCTCACGTCACGAGGACCTCGCGAGGTACCCCTTGCCTTGATATCTCCGATCCTCATGAGCCTGCCTAGTGAGGCCGCCCTAGGGGATGTCTTGTGTCGTCTGCCTCGCGAGGCTCGGCCCCTTGCGAGGGTCTTGAGTGGTTGCTAAAGATGTTGGGCCGTACCAGGCCGCCTGATGAGCCACACCCTGGGCCGCAGGCAGGCAAGTCTGGGTACCCCCATTCCCAGAACGCTGACAGTAGCCCCCTGGCCCAAGGTGCGCTCGGGCTTGGCTTCATGGCGAAGCCAAGGGTCAAGTGCGGAGCGCCGCGGGCCCCAAAAGCCTGCGGCCTTGACTGATGCGTGGCGATTGACGGGATGTGGGCGTCTCCACTTCCCCATGCAGCCTCGGCGACTGCGTGACTTGACAAGTCCCTGCATGCACGAAAGACCATCATTACCTCCGGTTATGGAGGCCGGCGGTTGGCCTTCTCCTGGCTATAAAAAATGCGGCAAGCGGGGTTCTTGCTGCCCATCTTCTTCCTTTGTTCCTCTTGCTTCTTCTTCTTCCATGTCCATCGCTTGGCCGAGCTGCTCATGGCGCCGATCCGGCGATTTTTTTCCATTGAGAAGGGGAAGACTCCTCGCGAGGCGCCAGAAGTGCTCCCTCCGAAGAAAAGACCATTCCGCCCTCATGGCGCGGCCATGAGACCGGAAGTGACGAGGCCTTGGCACGAGAGGCCTCCCTCCGGCTACCCGCCGCCCCTGTACGCCAGGGCCACAGGCCATGGAGAGGAAGGTGGCGCCCAGCGCCGCCCGCGCCATGGCCGCGTCGATCGTGTTGTAGTGGTGCACGCCGCCGTCCTGTGAGCGCACGCCAGAGGCTCCTCGCGTGAGTTCGTGGTATGGGCGGCGATGCCTCCTAGATCCTGGATACGCTTCCTGTCGTGGTTTTGTCACGGCAGATGTCCTAGCAAAATGACTTAGTCGTGCAGCCATCGCTACGGGTTAGCTTAAAGGGGTTAAAGCGGACAAGGACGCAAGGGTTTTTATACTAGTTCGGCCCCTTCGATGAAGGTAAAAGCCTACGTCTAGTTTGGTGTAGTATTGCTAGGGTTTGGTGACCAGGGAGCGAATCCTCTTTGCCTGTGTCTCGAGTTGTTGTTCTCTGTCCTTGAACCGTCGCTGGGTCGTCCCTTTATATACACAAGATGACGCCCGGTCCGGTTTACAGAATCCCGAGGCCGGATCATAAACGTGCCCGGCTCGGTCTCTATCTTTCCTATCTTACAATACAAGTTTACACGCCGTATGGCGGTTTACACTTTACGGGCCCTAATACTTCTTGGGCCCTGGATCTCTAATCTTCTATAATAATAAATTGCCATGCTCCATGTCTCGCTGGGCTTCAATAGAAGTAATCTTTACAGGCATAAACTGGCCCCTCCCTGGGCGGTTTATAGCTAGTGGTTATATCCCACACAATTCCTGCCATTCTTCGTTGCAGAGATGCCGCCGAGGGGGCCGCTCGAGCTCTGGTTGTGACACGCCGAGTGCCGGGCCCCGGCGACGAGGGCTGAGGTTGAGGTCGTCTCCCCGGGCAAAGTCTTCATGACCCGCAGATGGGGCGAGGTTGCCCGCGTCTGTGGTGTGGAAGGCGCCCTTGCCATCCACTTCGAATACGAGGGCGCCTCCATGCTGCACTTCAAGGCGTTCGACGATAGCTACGCACCCCCGAGCTCGCGGCGCGCCCGAAACGCGTCGGGCTCGTGAGCACGTCACTTGTGGTGATATGCGCAAGGTCGGAGGTGGGCCACCATGGCCCACTATTGATGATAGCGTTGACGATGGCAGCCGTAGTTAGGATCCCCTGAAGTCCTTTTGTGGCGTTCCCTGCGAGGATTCGAAGCCAACCCCACGGGGGTATGTAAAGAACTTGTAATGCTAATGCTTCTATCTTGTTATCCCCGCTAGTACACCCTATTCGCAAGCCTCGTTCCAGCAATATCGCCCCTCTTTTACCCTTTCGGTTGCGTAGTGCTCTACGCCGGCAGGCCCCAGTCCCAAGGCAAGTTGCAGCCGTCGCTGGTATGCCAGGTCAGGAAGCCGTGGTCAAGGCCAGGAGGTGAGCGGCCTGAGGTCCGATAAGATCTCCTGAGGCGCGATGCTCAAGAGGTCCCCCTTGGCATTCAAGCGGCTTCCGGAGGTTAAAAACCGAGGCGGCGTTGCCAACGCGTGACTGTCGAATCCCGTTCTACAAGTGAGGATGGGGCACCAAAGAGTTAATGACTTATCTTGATGGGCATGAGGTGATTCTCTAAGCGGCGCTCCTGGCTTGTTTTCGATGTCGCCCGGCTGAGATTCCGCGATTTCCTCCCCGTTGGCTCCAGAATTCTGCGTCGGTAGGGCTCGGCCCCGCGCATACCTCAGCCGTCGCTGGCTTGACCAGTACACCAGGACAAGACCATGGAGTGAGGGGCTACGGGACCAGTTAGGCCCTTGGGTCATGATGCTCAAGGGTCCCCCTTGACGTACGAACGGCCTTCGGGGAGGGAATGCTGGACTCAGGCCTTGATGTTCTGCGTCGGCAGGGCCCGGCCCCGCGTGTACCTCAGCCGCCGCTGGTTTTGACCGGATCACCAGGACAAAGCCAGGGAATGAGGGGCTACGGAGCCAGTTAGGCCCTTGGGTCACGATGCCCAAGGGTCCACCTTGACGTACGAACAGGCCCGAGCTCTCTGAGCTTGCCTCCCCTTCTCCCATCCTTCTTTATGCTCTGCGTCCTCGGGTCCCGACCCTCGAGCGATGCTCAGCCACCGTTGGTATTCCAGGTCGCGATGCCATGTTCAAGGCCGAGGGCTGAGGGCTGGAGAGTTGGTAAGAGCCCCTGAGACGCGATGCTCAGGGCCCCCCCTTTAACGCGCAAGCGAATTATGTGAGGAGGGGAGACCGGCGGGATTGCCTGTCGTCGTGCTCATGAGACTCTGGTGGGTTAGCCTGTAGCACAACGACTTAGGGCCGCGCCCGCCACTGGGCTTCCAATAATTTCGCAGGAAGACGAAGGCACCGAGGACCTGGTGAGGTGACGCTTGTGGAGCGGGCCCTGGATCGGAGCTCGGTCCCTCGGGTTTGTCAGTGTTGCAGGGACGGACCCGAGCACAAGCGTCGTGCCAACGTATGCAGCCCCCATTGCGAGATGAGCAGAAGTGCATTAGGCAGCGAAGGAGACCCAAAGGGGTGATGGTCAGATTGATGAGTGATTCTAATGCAGCTGACAGAAACGGTAACACTAGCTCAGGTAAGATGCAAGGGAGATACATGGCACAAGGACGGACTTGTGCGGCCTGGGGATGATGCAGGCCGAGGGGCGCCCCCAACAAGGTGAGCTAAGATGCAAAATGATACACGCTGTAGGGACAGGCCCGAGGGACTTGTGAATGATGCAGCCCGAGGGGTGCTCCCAGTTGAACAAAAACCGGAAAATGTCACCTGGCACAGTTGCTGAAGTAGTATTTGTGTAGCTAAAGATGCTCGACGTAGATGCTGCTCCTCACGTGCCGTCTGGCTCCGGCACCTCGTGAGGCTCTAGGGTTCCCCAGATCTCGCGAAGGGCCAAGTCCAACTCCGCCTTGCTAAACATAAATAAATGTTATTTGGTGTTTGCGTTGAGCATGAACAAGATTGGATCGTGTTTATTGCAATACGGTTATTCATTTAAGTGAGAGAATAATTGTTATTCTGTTTACATGAATAAAACCTTCTATGGTCATACACCCAAGGTAAATGGTTTATTGAATCTCAGTCGTAGTAATACACATATTCATAATATTGAAGCCAAAAGATGCAAAGTTGACAATGATAGTGCAACTTATTTGTGGCAGTGCCGTTTAGGTCATATTGGTGTAAAACGCATGAAGAAACTCCATGTTGATGGGCATTTGGAATCACTTGGTGCTTGCGAACCATGCCTCATGGGCAAGATGACTAAGATTTCGTTCTCCGGAACAATGGAGCGAGCAACTGACTTATTGGAAATCATACATACTGATGTACGCGGTCCGATGAATGTTGAGGCTCACGGCGAGTATCATTATTTTCTCACCTTCATAGATGATTTGAGCAGATATGGGTATATATCTGCTTGATGAAGCACAAGTCTGAAACATTTCAAAAGTTCAAAGAATTTCAGAGTGAAGTAGAGAATCATCATAACAAGAAAATAAAGTTTCTACGATATGATTGCGGAGGCGAATATTTGAGTTATGAGTTTGGTCTTCATTTGAAACAATGTGGAACAGTTTCACAACTCACTCCACATGGAACACCACAGCGTAATGGTGTGTCCGAACGTCGTAACAATACTTTATTAGATATGTTGCGATCTATGATGTCTCTTACATTACCACTATCGTTTTGGGGTTATGCATAAGAGACAGTTGCATTCACGTTAAATAGGGTACCATCTAAATCCGTTGAGACGACACGGTATGAACTATGGCTTGGCAAAACCAAAGTTGTCGTTTCTTAAAGTTTGGGGATGTGATGCCTATGTGAAAAAACTTCAACCTGATAAGCTCGAACCCAAATCGGAGAAATGTGTCTTCATAGGATACCCAAAAGAAACTGTTGGGTACACCTTCTCAACAGATTCGAAGGCAAGATATTCGTTGCTAAGAATGGCTCCTTTCTAGACAAGGAGTTTCTCTCGAAAGAAGTGAGTGGGAGGAAAGTAGATCTTGATGAGGTAATTATACCTTCTCCCGAATTGGAAAGTAGTTCATCATAGAAATTAGTTCCAGTGATTCCTACCCCAATTAGTGAGGAAGCTAATGATGATGATCATGAAACTTTAGATCAAGTTACTAATGAACCTCGTAGGTCAACCAGAGGATGTTCTCCACCAGAGTGGTACGGTAACCCTGTTCTGGAAGTCATGTTACTAGACCATGATGAACCTACGAACTATGAGGAAGCGATGATGAGCCCAGATTACGCAAAATGGCTTGAGGCCATAAAATCTGAGATGGGATGCATGTATGAGAACAAAGTGTGGACTTTAGTTGACTTGCCCGATGATCGGCAAGCCATTGAAAATAAATGGATCTTTAAGAGGAAGACTGACGCCGATGGTAATGTTACTGTCTACAAAGCTCGACTTGTAGCGAAAGGTTTTCGACAAGTTTAAGGAGTTGACTACAATGAGACTTTCTCACCCATAGCGATGCTTATGACTGTCCGAATCATGTTAGCAATTGCCGCGTTTTATGATTATGAAGTCTGGCAAATGGATGTCAAAACTGCATTCCTTAATGGATATCTCAAAGAAGAGTTGTATATGATGCAACCAGAAGGTTTTGTCGATCCTAAAGGTGCTAACAAAGTGTGCAAGCTCCAGCGATCCATCTATGGACTGGTGCAAGCATCTCGGAGTTGGAATATACGCTTTGATGAGATGATCAAAGCATATGGTTTTACACAGAATTTTGGAGAAGCGTGTATTTACAAGAAACTGAGTGGGATCACTACAACATTTGTGATAAGTACATGTGAATGACATATTGTTGATTAGAAATGATGTAGAATTTTTTGGAGAGCATAAAGTATTGTTTAAAAGGAGTTTTCAATAAAAAGACCTCGGTGAAGCTGCTTAAATATTGGGCACGATCTATAGAGATAGATCAAGATGCTTGATAAGACTTTCGATTAAGTACATACCTTGATAAAGATTTTGAAGTAGTTTAAAATTGATCAGTCAAAGAAGGAGTTCTTGCCTGATTTATAAGGTGTGAAGTTGAGTAAGACTCAAAGCCCGACCACGGCAGAAAAATAGAGAGAATGAAAGCCATTTCCCTATGCCACAACCATAGGTTCTATAATGTATGCCATGCTGTGTACCAAACTTCTTGTGTATCTTGCCATGAGTTTGGCAAGGAGGTGCAATAGTGATCCAGGAGTAGATCACCGGATAGTGGTCAAATATCCTTAGTAACTGGAGAACTAAGGAAATGTTTCTCGATTATGGGGGTGATAAAGAGTTTGTCGTAAAGAGTTACGCCGATGCAAGCTTTGACACTAATCCAGATGACTCTAAATATCAATCTGGATGTGTATTGAAAGTGGGAGCAATTGGCTAGAGTAGCTCCATGCAGAGCATTGTAGACATAGAATTTGCGAAATACATACGGATCTGAATGTAACACACCCGCTGACTAAACTTCTGTCACGAAGCAAAACATTATCACACCTTAGTACTCTTTGGGTCTTAATCATATGGCAATGTGAACTAGATTATTGACTGTAGTAAACCCTTTGGGTTTTGTTCACATGGCGATGTGAACTATGGGTGTTATTCACATAACGATGTGAACTATCGGTATTAAATCACATGGCGATGTGAACTAGATTATAGAATCTAGTGCAAATGGGAGACTCAAGGAAATATGCCCTAGAGGCAATAATAAAATTGTTATTTATATTTCCTTATATATCATGATAAATGTCTTTTAGTCATGCTAGAATTGTATTAACCGGAAACTTGATACATGTGTGAATATATAGACAAAACCGAGTGTCCCTGGTATGCCTCTATTAGACTAGCTCGTTAATCAAAGATGGTTAAGTTTCCTAACCATAGACATGTGTTGTCATTTGACGAACGGGATAAAATCATTAGGGGAATGATGTGATGGACATGACCCATCCGTTAGCTTAGCATAATGATCGTTTAGTTTTATTGCTATTCCTTTCTTCATGACTTATACATGTTCCTCTTACTATGAGATTATGCAACTCCGGAATACTGGAGGAACATCTTATGTGCTATCAAACGTCACAACGTAACTGGGTGATTATAAAGATGCTCTATAGGTGTTTCTGAAATTTTTTGTGGTGTTGGCATAGATCGAGAATAGGATTTGTCACTCCGAGTGTCGGAGAGGTATCTCTGGGCCCTCTCAGTAATACACATCATAATAAGCCTTGCAAGCAAATGACTAATGAGTTAGTCACGACATGATGTATTATGGAACGAGTAAAGAGGCTTGCCAATAACGAGATTGAACTAGGTATGATGATACCGACGATCGAATCTCGGGCAAGTAACATACCGATGACAAAGGGAACAACGTATGTTGTTATGCGGTTTGACCGATAAAGATCTTCGTAGAATATGTAGGAGCCAATATGAGCATCCAGGTTCCGCTATTAGTTATTGACCGGAGATGTGTCTCGGTCATGTCTACATAGTTCTCGAACCCGTAGGGTCCGCACGCTTAACGTTCGATGACAATTTGTATTATGAGTTATGTGATTTGATGACGAGTGGTAAAGATTCATATATTAGAAGGCTATATTAGGACATCGGAAAGGTTCCCAGTGATTCGGGTATTTTTTTGGAGTACCGGGGAGTTACGGGAATTCATCCGGGAAGTCAATGGGCCTTAGTGGGAAGGAGAGGCAGCAGCGAGGAGGTGGTGCACGCCCGTCCCAAGCCCAGTCAGAATTGGACAAGGGGTTGGGGGCGCGGCCACCCTCTCCCTTCCTCCCCCCTTCTCCTTTAGGTGGAAACCTACTAGGACTTGGAGTCCTAGTAGGATTCCCCCTCTCCCGGCGCGCCTAGCTTGGCCGGCCGGCCTCCCCTCTCTCTCCCTTATATACGTGGGAGGGGGGCACCCCAAATACACAAGTTGACAATTGTTTTAGCCGTGTGCGGTGCCCCCTCCACAGTTACACACCTCGGTGATATTGTCGATGTGCTTAGGCGAAGCCCTGTGTCGGTAACTTCATCAACACCGTCACCACACCGTCGTGCTAACGAAACTCTCCCTCGGCCTCAACTGGATCAAGAGTTCGAGGGACGTTACTGTCGTGGATTTAGCACGGCAGATGTCCTAGCAAAAGGACTTAGTCGTGAGGTCATCGCTACGGGTTAGCTTAAAGGGGTTAAAGCGGACGAAGGAAACAGGGATTTTATACTAGTTCGGCCCCTTCGATGAAGGTAAAAGCCTACGTCTAGTTTGGGGTTGTATTGCTAGGGCTTTGATGACCAGGGAGCGAATCCGCTTTGCCTGTGTCTCAAGTTGTTGTTGTCTGCCTTGAATCGTCGCCGGGTCGTCCCTTTATATAAGAGGTGACGCCCGGTCCGGTTTACAGAGTCCCGAGGCCGGCTCATAAACGTGTCCGCCTCGGTCTCTACTCTTTCTATCTTACATCCCAAGTTACACAGTATGACGGTTTACAAATCATGGGCCCTAACACTTGGGCTCTAAACCTCTTGGGCTGAAATCTTCTACTTCATGCTCCGCTGGGCCTTCAGTAAAATAATCTTGATAACGTAAACCGGACCCTCCTGGCCGGTTTATACCTGGTAGTAATATCCTTGACATTAGGCCCCAGATTGATTTGAACCTGTTCATGTCAATCTTCAAAGTCTTGTAAGTATTTTCCTTTCTGCAGCTTCAGTCTGTTTTGTAAACCGGCATGACGTCATCTCCTCGGGTCGCTTTACACCGTCGTGATGCCATCCGCGCATTTAATACTTGTACATGTTTTTTACCTTTACTCATTAAAGCTCCGAAGATCGAGGCGACAGCACCATCCATATCCGATTTTTGGGCTCCTCAATTCCCGCGCATGTCGTTTTATCCCTTCGGCTTATAAATAGGGCCAAAGGGCATCTCTTTCTCCCCCTTACTTCTTCTTCCTCCGTCCTCTGACGTTCGAGCTCCGCCGCCGTCTGCCAAGTACTGCACCTCCGTCGAGCCCGGCCGCTGCATCAACCTGAATGCGTCCAGAGATCCACCGTCGTCATTCCGCTTCCGTTGCCTCAGGTATGTTCACTTATCTCCTTCCCGTAGATCCCAGTTCTAAGGTTTCATGTGAGCCCGTAGATGAACCCATGTTCTTCGCGGTTCTTCACCATAGGTAGCTCCTAGCTGTAGATTCCGAACCTTTAGGCCGACCATCATACGCATGACTCTCCTCCGTTCTTGTAACCTTATTTCCCCCAACAATGCTAGCTTAGACTGAATCTGCAAAAACCTTCACTGTTTCCGTTGAATATAACTTGAATTATCTTGAGTTTTCCATATGTTGTAGATCCATTTTTTATTGCTGCTTGTGTTAAAGTTGTTTTCCCATACTTTAGCTCTACATCTCATCTGCCAATGTCGACGGTTTAACTTTAGATCTGCGCCTTACCTGCCGGTGTTTGGCGGTTTAACTTCTTCTTTTCAAACTTCATAATCCGGTAGACATCACGTCTATAGCTGTTCCGGATCAGTAGATACCATTAGGCCCCTGCTTAAACCGCCAATTAGATCAGTACCTTCATAGAATGTGCCGGCTTAAATCTGTATAGATCGTAAACCGGATTTTTATTGCATTTTCAGCCTTATCTTTTGAAAAAGATGACTTCCGTGGCCAAGCAGTTTGTTGCCTGCAACTGGGTCCCCTCTCGGATCACTGAGGAGGACTTAGAAAAAATGTCCTCCATTGGCGCTTTAGGCCCAAAGGATGTCCTTCACTGGAGGGCTCCTAGAAAGGAGTGTCCTCGTAAGCCTAAGGAGGGAGAGATTATTGTCTTTTTCAATCACCTGGCCCGGGGTTTTAGCCCTCCAGGGTCAAAGTTTTTCGGCGACGTGTTGGCAGACTTTCAGCTCCATCCCCAAGACATAGGTCCCAACTCCGTATCAAATATCTGCAACTTCCAAGTCTTCTCAGAAGCCTATCTGCAAGAGGAGCCATCTGTGGAGCTATTTCGGGACTTCTTCCATTTGAATCATCGGACTGAGTTTCACGATGGCCCAAATACTGAACTTGGCAGAATGAGCATTCAGAACAGAAAAGATGTTAGCTTTCCTCACGCTACTCTCCATAGCCATCCCAAGGAGTGGAATCAGACTTGGTTCTACTGCGTCGACACTTCATCAGAAGGGGAGAATCCAATGCCGGGCTATCGCTCCCACCGTCTGTCAGTGGACCATCCTTTCCCGCAGCGCTTGAGTGCCCAAGACCGAGCTCGATATGCCCCCCAGCTTTCAAAGCTCAGGGCTTTTGTAGCCACGGATTAACTGGGGTTGATTTCGTCCGCTGCTACTCTCTTGAAGCATTCTCCCGTTAAGTCAGCGCTCCGGTTTAATGTGCGAGTATACTGGTAACCCCAAGGACCCTCTGCGTCACACGGAGATGGTGCTTCCAGATAATGAAATTACCGAATCTGCCAAAAAGATGCTGAATATACCTCTGGAAGAGTGCAGTCAGACCGGATTAGCGCCCTTCTGTGTAAATAACAAACCACCGTCGGTAAGAGATTCTTCTGTCTCTTTACTTTGTTTTAATCCGCCCATATTGCTTGGCTTAATATGATTTTATTCCTTTAAACAGGCTGACGACCCTTTCTAGAAAAGGAAGGCCCGGGACAAACCGGCGAGGCCATCTCGCAAGAAGAGCCTGGCTGTGAAGAAACATAAGAAGAAGCCTGCTGCTACGTCTGGTTCAAACGCGGAAGAAGATGATTCGGCCTCTGAGGTACCGCTTGGTTCTTATGACTTCTAATTTTCCTTTGTCTGTATTTCTATTAACAATGACTTTTGCCAGGATCCGACTGAAGGTAGTAAAGCGGATGATGTTGAGGTAATCTCTCTTTCCTCTGATTCAGAACTATTGCCACCCAAAGTTCGTCGGGTAGCTCGGAAATATCCGTTTTCTCATCCTTATGGCCAACTGGATCCCAATTTTCTTTTGAAGAAACAGCAACATGAGGCTCGCCGCACTACTCGCCACAATGGCCATGTGGTTGAATCCACCGGTCTAACTCACACTCCGGTTCGAAGGCGCCGCTCAGAGGTTTTACTTACTCCAACTATTCTTCATCCTAAAGCGGGTCTTATTTGTCAACCCCTTAAACCGTCTGATCCGAATTATCAGGAAACTCCTTTGTCATCCTCTGGCGAGTCGACAGCCACACAAGTCCCTGCGCTCAAGACTGTTCACGGGTAAGTTGTCTTTATTTCTGCTCGGTTTATCTTTCTATTGTTGACTTGTGATTTTCATTGTCCCTTTAATCTTATCTCAGTATGCCCAAGCCTAGTAAAAAGGCAAAATTGAATAAACCGGCAGCCAAAAACACCACTTCTGGACTGGCAGATGATCCGGAACTTGCCAACCCCTTGGAAGGAAATGTTGAAGTTCCACACGATGATCCTTCTCCTATGGATCGAGAAGACCTTGTTGCTCCGGGGGACGACCCCATGGATTATACCGCTCAACCGGCCAGCCCTGTCCGGACTAGCCCTGCTCGGGCTAGCCCTGCTCGGGCTAGCCCGGCCCCTGCTAGTCCTGTTCATGCCAACCCCGCTGCTGGTGATCCTCCCAGGCCAACTGCTGCTTCAACCGATGATGTTGAGATTACTGGGACCAGTTTTTCCACCCCAGGAGAGCCTGTCACTTTGGCCAAGCACACTGCCAAGGAGAAGCTTCTTCCTAAGGACAAGGGCAAGTGGAGCACCAATCTATCCAATTATGCCTAGCTTAGTGCTCAGGAGCTTCACTCTGGGTACTTAAACCGGCTATACACCAGTCGTGACCACGAGGCCGGCTTGGTGAATTTAATGAAAGAGCGATATGAGGTAATTTCTTTTCCTTTGCCTTTCACTTCCGCTTGTGCCTTGTAGCTGTACCTTTAGTCCATTGTAGCCCCCAAGTGCCGGTTTAGCCTTTAAGGGTGAACCGGGATTTGCACGTGTAGCCCCCAAGGACCGGTTTACTCCATCGCGGGTGAACCGGGACTTCTCCTATGTTTAGAATGATGTCACATTAGCCCCCAAGTGCCAAGTGTATAACTTGTTATACGCTTGGGACTTGTTTGGAAAAATTGCTTGCTTTTTACTGCAAATATACATTAGCCCCAAGTGTCAAGTGCATAACTGGTTATGTGCTTGGGACTTTGATTGAATTACTTGCTCTACGGATATCTGATATGTTTTATCCTTGGCAGACTGACTTGAACCAGAGGGCCTCTCAAATAACTGAACTCCGGAATAACCTAACCTTCTAAGAGACTGCTTCGATTGAAGCCAAGGAGGAGCTTACCCTTGCTTTAGCTAATATGGAGAAGCTAAAGAAGGATTTTGAAGCGGAGTGGTCCACTTGGGAGACGGAAAAGGCTGCTCTAGAGAAAAGAGCCATTGATGCTGAGGCTGCTCTCGATCTGATGACAGAAGAGCTGTCCGGGTTGAGGCAGCAAATAAATGACATGACCTCTGCTATCTTTGGTAAGCTCTCTGACATAAGCTTTATTCTTGCAACCATGTATCGCTCCGGTTTAACTCGTAATTCGTACGCAGGGAGGCGCGTTACTCATCTTGGGGATGATGTGCGAAAGAAGCTGAAGGCTGCTTACACTTTGGTGGAGCAGCTATACTCCGGTGCACAGAGGGCCATTAGTGCTATCTCCCATAATAAACCGGCTCCAACCACCATCCAAGGTACTTTGGAGAAACTATCGATTTTGCCCGCCTGTATTGTCGAAGTAAAGAAGTCATCTGCAAGAGCCGGCTCCTTGATGGCTTTAACTCGAGCCAAGGCGTGGGTTCCTGACTTTGATCCGGCGGAGGCAATGAATGGCTATCCAAGAATGAAGGAGGACGGATCAGCCTTCTCCAGTGATGATTTGCGTGCTTTAACCAAGGATATGCTGCCTCTTGCCAGTAAACTTGTTGATGAAGCGGATTTATCAAGATATCATCCGGGTTATAATTTGGAGAACGTATGGGTAGAGCGTCCATCCTATGACATTGAAAATCTTATTCCACCCGTCCGTAAGCATACCTTCGCTCCTGACATTGAACCGCCAGAACTTATAAATGACGAAGTGTATTTCCGAGCTCTTGCCCAGATTGACTGGAGCACCACTGATTTCCAACAGCTACCAGAAGCCACCGAAGACCCGGAGCAGGCTGACCCTCAATCGTCACGACGGGCTGATGCAGAGTCTTGAACCGGCTCCGGTTTAACTTTATGCTTTGAAACTTTATGAGAAAAACTGATATTCTATTGGGCCTGTCAGTGCCTTGTAATAGGGTAGTTTGAGATAATGTCCTTGCCCCATACTATCTTTTGTGATATTGCTTTTATTTGGCAGCTTCTGAAATATGTCATGCTCGTAAAGCTTTGACGGTTTATACTATCTGTTCCTGCACAAAACAAAGTTTAAAGTGTCCTGGCGGTTTTACCGCCGCACGGGTCATATTTCCCAAACACATGATCTGAGTTAATAACCTGAACTTTGTATAAAAATATAAGTATACACCATACCTGTGATTAAGTGTATATTTAAACCTTAATCCGGCAGGAACGATCCAAGGTGTAAGTGCTGATGACTTCCTTGGTTATTTGTCGGCTCACCATGAAGGTCGATCCGGGTTACAATGAACTCCGGTTTAGCTATAAACTAGCGCAGGTGTTTATGACCCAGACTATAACTCTGTAGATACAGATGTAGCGGCAACTTTGTAGTCATCCACTCTTGAATCAATGGACTTGGTTGAAAAACCAATGACCTTGAGGATAAAGATTTAAGAAAACATAAAAAATGAAAAATAAAGTTTTGGGCAAATAAGACCATGTAGTCGAGGCTTTTTACGAGCTGCCAGGCTCCAAATTCGAGGCTTTTTATGAGCTGCCAGGCTACTGTCATTAACCATTTTAGCAAAGCCTATTAAGATGATCCGCAATCCTTATCCCCAAATCATCAATGTCAAATGCTACCAATGTTCAAAATCTCATAAAGATTTGACTTGTGTAATCACTTGATGATCGTCAATTTGACGTTACCAAGTTCAGGGTCCCGAAGGATTGACTTGTGTGTACGTTCGACGGGTCATACCAGGTTTAACTGGACAGTGTGATTTACTTGATGCAGGCAGGTTAATCCGGGGTTTTAGGTGTATACACCAAGCTTCCAAGCCGTGTTCACTACAAGAGTTTTCAACTCGCTGATGAACTTGCATCAGGAGCCCCCAGGTAGCGTTTGAGCATTGCTCGTCGGAGCCTATGTTTGAGTTGTGCTAGGCATCAAACTCTCTTTTGCCCCTCATCATCATGTGGAAATTGCCGAAGCAACCAGAGCTGTGCTCTTATGATGGTCTTGATGTGGCCGCCAGTTTAAGAGGCCATAGGAAACTCCCTTGCCCATGGAAGCCCCCATGTGATACTCTTATGAACAGAAAAGACGACTGATAACCCGATTTATCGAGGGCGCCGGTTTAAGAGGCCATAGGTGTTGGGGAACGTAGCATAATTCAAAAAAATTCTACGCCTTCACCAAGATCCAACTATGGAGACATCTAGCAACGAGCAAGTAAGAGTGCATCTACATACCGTTATGGAGATTGCGAGCGGAAGCTTTCAACGAAGCGAGGATGAAGTAGTCGTACTCTTCACGTTCTTCGTCACCGATGATCTAGCGCCGAACGGACGGCACCTCCGCGTTCAACACACGTACGGTGCAGCAACGTCACCTCCTTCTTGATCCAGAAAGGGGGGAGGAGAAGTCGTCAGAGATCCGGCAGCACGACGGCGTGATGACGGATGCAGTGGAGATCGTAGCAGGGCTTCGCCGGGCGCCCTGCGTTGGAGTATGGAGGTGTGACGGGAGGGGGAGAGGCGCCAGGGCTTGGGTGCGTCTGCCCTCTCCCTCCCCACATATATATAGGGGCCAGGGGGGTGCGCCTGGGCCCCTTGCAGATCCAATCTGCAAGGGGGCGGCGGCCAGGGGGGTTCCTTGCCCCCCAAGGCAAGTGGAGCCCCCCTCCCCCTTAGGGTTTTAACCCTAGGCGCATGGGGAGGTGGGCCCCCTAGTGGTGCGCCAGCCCTGAGGGCTGGACACTTCCCCTTGCGGCCTAGGGGCCCCACCGGGATGGGTGGCCCCACCCGGTGGACCCCCGGGGCCCCTCCGGTGGTCCCGGGACGCTCCCGGTGACCCCCGGAGATCACCCGATGGCCGAAACTGGACTTCCTATATATCAATCTTTACCTCCGGACCATTCCGGAACTCCTCGTGACGTCCGGGATCTCATCCGGGTCTCCGAACAACTTTCGGGTTTCCACGTGCATTTATCTCTACGACCCTAGCATTACCGAACCTTAAGTGTGTAGACCCTACGGGTTCGGGAGACACGTAGACATGACCGAGACCACTCTCCGGTCAATAACCAGCGGGATCTGGATACCCATGTTGGTTCCCACGTGTTCCTCGATGATCTTCATCGGATGAACCACCGTGTCAAGGATTCACTCAATCCCGTATGTTATTCCCTTTGTCCATCGGTACGGTACTTGCCCGAGATTCGATCGTCGGTATTCCCAATACCTTGTTCAATCTCGTCATGGCAAGTCTCTTTACTCGATCCGTAATCCATCATCCCGCGACTAACTACTTAGTCACTTTGAGCTCATTATGATGATGTCTTACCGAGTGGGCCCAGAGGTACCTCTCCGTCATACGGAGTGACAACATCCCAGTCTCGATGCGTACCAACTCAACAAACACTTTCGGAGATACCCGATGCGTACCTTTATAGTCACCCAGTTACGTTGTGACGGTTGGCACACCCAAAGTATTCCTACGTCATCCGGGAGTTGTACAACCTCATGGTCTAAGGAATAAATACTTGACACCGAAAAGCTTATGCATTACGAACTATACGATCTCGTGTTATGCTCAAGTTTGGATCTTGTCCATCACATCATTCTCCTAATGATGTGATCCCGTTATCACTGACATCTCATGTCCATGGTTAGGAAACCGGGACCATCTGTTGATCAACGAGCTGGTAACTAGAGGCCTACCAGGGACTCATTGTGGTCTATGTATTCACACATGTATCGCTGTTTCCGTACAATACAATTCAAGCATGAATAACAGACAATTATCATGAACAAGGAGATATAATAATAATGCTTTTATTATTGCCTCTAGGGCATATCTCCAACAGTCTCCCACTTGCACTAGAGTCAATAATCTAGTTACATTGTGATGAATCGAACACCCATAGAGTTCTGGTGTTGATCATGTTTTGCTCGTGAAAGAGGTTTAGTCAACGGGTCTGCGACATTCAGATCCGTATGCACTTTACAAATATCTATGTCTCCATCCTGAACATAATTCCGGATGGAGTTGAAACGGCGCTTGATGTGCTTGGTCTTCTTGTGAAACCTGGGCTCCTTGGTAATAGCAATAGCACCAGTGTTTTCACAGAAGAGAGTCATCGGGCTTGACGCGCTTGGAATGACTCCTAGGTCGGTGATGAACTCCTTCATCCAGACTCCTTCCTGCGCTGCTTCAGAAGCAGCTATGTACTCCGCTTCACATGTAGATGCTGCCACCACGCTTTGCTTGCAACTGCACCAGCTGACTGCCCCTCCATTCAAAATATACACGTATCCGGTTTGTGACTTAGAGTCATCCAGATCTGTGTCGAAGCTAGCATCGACGTAACCCTTTACGACGAGCTCTTCGTCACCTCCATAAACGAGAAACATATCCTTAGTCCTTTTCAAGTACTTCAGGATGTTCTTGACCGCTGTCCAGTGTTCCGTACCGGGATCACTTTGGTACCTCCCTACCAAACTTATGGCAAGGTTCACATCAGGTCTGGTACACAGCATGGCATACATGATAGAACCTATGGCCGAGGCATAGGGAATGACACTCATCTTTTCTCTATCTTCTGCCGTGGTCGGCGACTGAGCTTTGCTCAATCTCATACCTTGCAAAACAGGCAAGAATCCTTTCTTTGACTGATCCATATTGAACTTTTTCAATATTTTGTCAAGGTATGTACTTTGTGAAAGACCAATGAGGCGTCTCGATCTATCTCTATAGATTTTGATGCCTAATATGTAAGCAGCTTCTCCAAGGTCCTTCATTGAAAAACTTTTATTCAAGTAGGCCTTTACATTTTCCAAGAATTCTATATCATTTCCCATCAGCAATATGTCATACACATATAATATGAGAAATGCCACAGAGCTCCCACTCACTTTCTTGTAAATACAGGCTTCTCCATAAGTCTGTATAAATCCAAACGCTTTGATCACCTCATCAAAGCGAATATTCCAACTCCGAGATGCTTGCACCAGCCCGTAAATCGAGCGCTGGAGCTTGCATACCTTGTTAGCGTTCTCTGGATCGACAAAACCTTCCGGTTGCATCATATACAACTCTTCCTTGAGGAAGCCATTAAGGAATGCTGTTTTGACGTCCATTTGCCATATTTCATAATCATAGAATGCGGCAATAGCTAACATGATTCTGACTGACTTCAGCATCGCTACGGGAGAGAAAGTCTCGTCGTAGTCAATCCCTTGAACTTGTCGATAACCCTTAGCGACAAGCCGAGCCTTATAGATGGTCACATTACCATCCGCGTCTGTCTTCTTCTTAAATATCCATTTGTTTTCTATGGCGTGCCTGTCATCAGGCAAGTCCACCAACGTCTATACTTTGTTTTCATACATGGATTCTATCTCGGATTTCATGGCTCCAAGCCATTTATTGGAATCTGGGCCCGCCATCGCTTCTTCATAGTTCGAAGGTTCACCGTTGTCTAACAACATGATTTTCAGTACAGGATTGCCGTACCACTCTGGTGCGGAACGTACCCTTGTGGACCTTCGAAGTTCAGTAGTAACTTGATCAGTTTCTTCATGATCATTATCATCAACTTCCTCCCTTGTCGGTGCAGGCACCTCAGGAACGGTTTCCTGCGCTGCGCTACTTTCCGGTCCAGGAGGGGTGACTGTCACCTCATCAAGTTCTACTTTCCTCCCACTCACTTCTTTTGAGAGAAACTCTTTCTCCAGAAAGCATCCATTCTTGGCAACAAAGACTTTGCCTTCGGATCTGTGGTAGAAGGTGCACCCAATTGTTTCCTTTGGGTATCCTATGAAGACGCATTTCTCCGATTTGGGTTCGAGCTTTTCAGGTTGAAGTTTCTTGACATAAGCATCGCAACCCCAAACTTTCAGAAACGACAGCTTCGGTTTCTTGCCAAACCAAAGTTCATACGGAGTCGTCTCAACGGATTTCGACGGAGCCCTGTTTAAAGTGAATGCGGCAGTCTCTAAAGCATAACCCCAAAAAGATAGCGGTAAATCGGTGAGGGACATCATAGATCGCACCATGTCCAACAGGGTACGATTTCGACGTTCGGACACACCGTTACGTTGAGGTGTTCCGGGCGGTGTCAATTGTGAAACAATTCCACAGCTCCTAAGGTGTGTGCCAAATTCATGACTTAAATATTCACCCCCACGATCCGATCGCAAGAACTTTATTTTTCTGTCACGTTGATTCTCAACCTCATTCTGAAATTCCTTGAACTTTTCAAAGGTCTCAGACTTGTGTTTCATCAAATAGATATATCCGTATCTACTCAAGTCATCCGTGAGGGTGAGAACATAACGGTAGCCTCCGCGAGCCTCAACACTCATTGGACCGCACACATCGGTATGTATGATTTCCAACAAGTTGGTTGCTCGCTCCATTGTTCCGGAGAACGGAGTCTTGGTCATCTTGCCCAAGAGGCATGGTTCGCACGTGTCAAATGATTCATAATCAAGAGACTCTAGAAGTCCATCCGAATGGAGCTTCTTCATACGTTTGACACCAATATGACCAAGGCGGCAATGCCACAAGTATGTGGGACTATCATTATCAACTTTACATCTTTTGGCATCTACACTATGAATATGTGTATCACTACGTTCGAGATTCATCAAAAATAAACCATTGACCAGCGGGGCATGACCATAAAACATATATCTCAAATAAATAGAACAACCATTATTGTCCGATTTGAAAGAGTAGCCATCTCGCATAAGACGAGATCCAGAAACAATGTTCATGCTCAAAGCTGGTACTAAATAACAATTATTCAGGTTTAAAACTAATCCCGAGGTAGATGTAGAGGCAGATCACATCGACCTTGGAACCATTCCCGACGTGCATCCTCACCTCATCCTTCGCCAGTCTCCGTTTATTCCGCAGCTCCTGTTTTGAGTTACAAATGTGAGCAACTGCACCGGTATCGAATACCCAGGAGCTACTACGAGTGCTGGTAAGGTACACATCAATAACATGTATATCATATATACCTTTGACATTGCCGGCCTTCTTGTCTGCTAAATATTTGGGGCAGTTCCGCTTCCAGTGACCCGTTCCCTTGCAATAAAAGCACTCTGTCTCAGGCTTGGGTCCATACTTTGGCTTCTTCCCGGCAACAGGCTTGCCAGGCGCGGCAACTCCCTTGCCGTCCTTCTTGAAGTTCTTCTTACCCTTGCCTTTCTTGAACTTAGTGGTTTTATTGACCATCAACACTTGATGTTCTTTCTTGATGTCCACCTCCGCTGATTTCAGCATCGAATACACCTCGGGAATGGACTTCTCCATCCCCTACATATTGAAGTTCAACACGAAGCTCTTGAAGCTTGGTGGGAGCGACTGGAGGATTCTGTCAACGACCGCTTCATCTGGGAGATTCATTCCCAGCTGAGACAAGCGGTTGTGCAATCCTGAAATCTTGAGGATGTGCTCACTGACAGAACTATTCTCCTCCATCGTACAGCTGTAGAATGTGTCGGAGACATCATATCTCTCGACTCGGGCATGAGCTTGGAAAACCATTTTCAGCTCTTCGAACATCTCATATGCTCCGTGGTGCTCAAAACGCTTTTGGAGCCCCGATTCTAAACTGTAAAGCATGCCGCACTGAACCAGGGAGTAATCATCACTACGCGACTGCCAGACGTTCAAAACGTCTTGGGCCGCATCGGGAGCAGGTTTATCACCTAGCGGTGCTTCTAGGACATATGATCTCTTGGCAGCTATGAGGATAATCCTCAGGTTACGGACCCAATCCGTATAGTTGCTACCATCGTCTTTCAGCTTGGTTTTCTCTAGGAACGCGTTGAAGTTGAGGGAAACTGGAGCGTGGGCCATTTGTTCTACAAGAGATATTGTAAAGAATTTAGACTAAGTTCATGACAATTAAGTTCATCTTAATCAAATTTTAATGAACTCCCACTCAGAATGACATCTCTCTAGTCATCTAAGTGATACACGATCCGAATCGAGTAGTCCGTGTCTGATCATCACGTGAGACGGACTAGTCATCAACGGTGAACATCTTCATGTTGATCGTTGTCGGGGGAAACTGTCCGCCCACGAACACCTATGGGACCGGAGCCCCTTCTACATTGCGGTAAGGGAGCGGAGGGAGCACGGAGAGCAGATCGAGGAGCACATGCGGGCAGTTTTACCCAGGTTCGGGCCGCGCGGACGCGTAAAACCCTACTCCTGCTTAGGTTGTATTGAGTTCTTGAGCTCGGGAGCTTGAAGATCTACAGTACTAGTTACACCGAGCGAGAGAGTTGTCTAGGTTTCGAACCCCCTCTACGTTGTGCATGGGCCTCCTTTTATAGCTCAAAGGGGTCACCGACAGGTGTCAACGTAGAGGAGGGTAAAAGTGTAAATTTGGTGGTAGTTGCAACAGTGCATGAACAGTATATGAACAGTGGTCTTCACCTAACTTTGACAGTGGGGGACAAGGGCATTAAATGCCCGTCGCCGTCGCCCCCAAAAGCGTCCGTCCATGCTTCTTCGTTCGCCACGGCGGTAGCCTCGTCACCGTGGCGTGCCACCGCGTGCCCCAGGCTACACAGCCGTCTGCCACGTGCCCCTGGAAGGGCCCCAGGGCGACGCGTGGGCAGATGAGCTGGAGCGCGGGCACACAGCGCAGGTTTCCCCGGCAAGCACCTTGCCGGGGTCGTGATCTTGCCGGGCCCGGAAGCTTGTCGCTCTCCGGGTCCTGCCGGGGCGCATGATGCGCTGAGACATCTCTTGAGGTATGTGTTCCTTGGCCTTCCTGGCAAGCTCCTCTTGCCAGGGTCTTGTGCTAAAGTGATAACCTTGAGCCTGGTGTGGCCTTCCCGGCAAGCTCCTCTTGCCGGGGCCCTGATCTTCTGACTTGTATACTTTGTTTTTGAATGGCTTCATAGGGACCAGAACGGTTCTTGGCGAGCACGTGGTAAGCCCTGCCACGGGAAGCTGCTACTGCCCGTGCACAAGTTGGGGTACTAAGGTACCCCTATCTTAGTACACCGACAGGAGCCCCCAGGCCTGGGCCACACACGGTGCCGAGCATTGTTGGGCCAGGCCCAAGACAGTGCACGGGCACACGCAGCCCACGGCAAGCCGTATCCCCTTCCGTATCCGCCGCATCCCTCCCTAACGGCACGCGTCGATTGCGGCGTCGTGGGAGAGATCGTGGCCTATTCTTTAATGGGAAATGCGGAACGTCCCCCACTTCCCCCTTAAAAGCAGAGGAAGCAGGGGCAGTTCCCTCCATCGTTTTCATTGCGCCTTGATTCTCCAGAAACCCCCGTCGCCCTCCGCCTCCCAAAGGTCGACAGAGAGCCCAGCCCCTCCCTTCCTCCGCCATCTCCCGCATCCGCGGCACAGTCGACCTCCTCGCCTCTTTCCTTGCCGCCCCCGCCATGGCTCCGAAGAGCGACAAGGCGAAGAGTGACAAGGCCAAGAAGGAGAAGTCCGAGCAGGCGGCGAAGCTGGCAGCCCTGCGGAGGAAGTGTGTGGTCTTCGCGCCGAGGCTTGGTGCGAGGGAGCTGCGGGACAAATACTATTTGTTCTGGGCGAGGGAGACCAAAGCTCATCCCCGCACCAGAGTCCTCCCCGTCGTCGCCGCCGACATGTTCCCCGGCGGGTACTTTTACTTTGCCGCATTCTTCCATTGTGGTTTGTGCCCTCCGTACTCGGAGTTCTTTTGTGATGTAATGAATACGTATGGCCTCCACCTCCTAGATTTCACCCCCAACGCCATCCTTACGATGGCCGTTTTCGCACATCTGTGCGAAAACTATGCTGGGGTTCATCCAAATGTAGCTCTTTTCCGCCACTTCTTCACGCCTAGAGTAGAGTCCGGTTCTCCCCTCTCCGGCGGCATCTCCTGGATCTTCAGGCTGAATAAGAAGGAGGCGTACTTGAAGGGAGAGCTCCGCGGAAAGTGGGAGGAGTGGAGAGCCGATTGGTGTTGGGTGCTGGAAGCTAAGCCTGAGCCCTTTACCTCGCCGCGCAAGACTGCCATAGTGCGCGGCAAGGATTGGAGTGAATTGGCCCGGGAGGACAGCAAGCTTCAGATCGCCCTCATTAGGATCCTTCGTCTCCGGGCCTCCAATCTGACTGTTGGAGAAGTTGGAGCAGATTTCCTCCGCCGCCGCATCGCCCCTCTACAAGAAAGGAAGAGGCCCGCCTGGGAATTCGGCAATGCGGCAGATTGCATGAGGCTGCGCCCTGGATTGAACTACAATTTCACCGTCTTGGAGTTGAAGGGGATGGTCCGGGAGCTCTTCAAGCATGACCCCACCCACCCGGAGTGGTTCAAACCTTCCCGGGGAGTGGTGCCGCTGTGCAACAGCACTGCCCGCGATTCCATACGCGCGATGATGCCCGAGTGCGACTCCCATGGCGTCGTCCCCACTTGGCTGGAGCCTCCAGCGGAGACCGTGCAGACCTTCTTCGACAACTTGGTCGAGAAGCCCCGCAACGCCGAGGAGAAGAAGGGCCTCACCTGGGATACTACTGACCGGGATGTAGCTTACATTGCCTCCAGGATGGAGGAGGCCGCCGCAGCTACGGCTGCGGGCCAATTTGGATACACTGTGGACGAGGCAGCGGCCGCGGACGCAGTGAGTCAAGCAGAGGAGGCGGAAATCCTCAAGCTGCTGAAGATTGCGCCCGAGGAGTTTGCCGGGGAGCCTTCCGTGAAGCTTGCCGGGACGAGCGAGGTTGCCGGGGGGAGCGAGGCCGCCGGGCATGGCACTGAGTCCAGCGGGCCTGCCGAGGAGGAGGAGGACGCCGAGTCTGGAGATTCCGATGAAGACTCTGGTGGATCTCTGAATCTTGACGACGATGCCTCCTCATCCTCGGAGAACTCTCCGCCTCCGCCAAGCCCTCCGCAGCAACCGAAGAAGCGCCTCTGCAAGGCAGCTGAGACGGCGAGGCCACAGGCGCCTCGACAGCAGCCGACGCGCCGTGCGACGCGCGCCACCAAGACGAGCGAAGTCGTCAAGGAGGCGCCCCGTGCTCGAGCGCCAAGCGGAGGGGGATCTTCCCGAAGCGGAACGGGTGCTCCTTCTGCCCCTCGGTCCTCGGCGACGACGGGGGCCGGGTCTTCACAGCCCACAGCCCCGGAGCCCGCCAAGCGCCCGAGGGAGTCTTCTCCTCCAGCTCCTTGCGCGGGAGCACACCAGGCGGAGTTTGACTTCTCCGCCCTCAGCTCCGACGAAGAGGAAGAGGAGTAAGTACTTGCAATTCTTTTAGTTTCTTTGATTTTGTCTTGATTTTCCTTGCTTGGTTCTGATCTTGCTTTTGTTTTGCTTCGCAGGACCTTGACCCAGCGGATGGCAAAGAGGGCCAAGATCCCTGTGGTCAATATCGAGGACGACGAGCCCGTCACGGCGACAAGCGACGCGCCGGCGACGAGCTTGCCGGATCAGCCTGCTGCTCCGAGGAGCAGCCCCCAGCGCAACCCCCAGCGTAAGTCTGGTATTTATCTTTCTGCTTGACGGGTGCGCTTGAAGTTATCATCTTGGTTGATGTCCTGTTGTCTTGTGCAAAAGTGGAGCCGCAGCCGCAGGAGCGCCAGGAGGTCGCCCCCGACGAGCCACTTGCTCCACCCTCCCCGCCAAGGACGAATTCCCCAGCAAGGGAGAACGCTCCGCCAAGGACGGGCACTCCGCCAAGGGCGAGTACCCCGCCAAGGGTGAGCAGCCCGACAAGGGTGAGCACCCCGCCAAGGGAGGGCGCAGGCGGCCCTCCGCCAGCAGGGGCCACTACTCCGCCGCCAAGGGAGAATTCCCCGGCGAGGGACCCCGTCGTTGAAGAAGTCCGCGAAGGTAACCCTTGTGACTTCTTCTTCTCGAATTCGTCTTTTTTGGATATTTGCTTGACGATCTTTCTTTTCTTTTTCTTCCGCTAGATCTTCCCGCCCCGGAGCGGATGGAAACGGAGACCACCGTCGAGGAGGGCGTGCATGGCGACGGCGGCAATGCCACTGCAGCCGAGGAGATGGCTGGAGCTGACAAACCAGCCGTCGAGGAGACCGCCCCGACCGCCGACGCTGCGGCTGGGGAAGGGACCGGCGACCGTACCGCTGGCCCGGAGGCTGCGGGAGCGCCGGACGCTGCACCGGCCGCCGACCCTTCCGCCCCCGCGAAGCGGTCGGGTGTCTACTTGGAGGCCGCCAACGGGGTTTTTATTCAAGTCCCGTGGGCGTCCTCGTCTCGAGCACCCGCGGAGGGAGAGACCTTTGACGGAGAGGTCCTCGCCTCCGCCGGATTGAAGATTTTTGAAACGCCCGGCGGCAGCGACGAGCCCGAAGAGGAGAGACTCCTTCGTCGGCTCCTGGCTTTGTATCGGGCCAGGCAGGCGAAGTTGGAGTCTCGGGAGGCTCTCGCCGCCAAGGATGGAGCTGACTTGGAGAAGCGCGCCGCGGAGCTCCGCGCCGCCAATCAGGCGGCCCTCCGGAGCTTGGCGGAGGAGCGTGAAGAGCTTGCCGGGGCGCAGCAAGCATTTATCCTTGAAAAAGCTGAGGCCGAGGAGCAGCAATGATTGGCCACCGAGGAGCTGTCTCGGCGGGAAGGAGTACTCTACCAGCGGAAGGTCGACCTCGACGCCCATGAGGACGACCTCGCCGCCCGGGAGCAGGCCATTGGCGGGGCTCTGAAGGAGGCGAGGAACGCCGCAGCCGCCGCAGAGACCGCCAAGAAGGACCTGGAGGCCAAGGTGGCGCAGACGGAGCTGTACCTGAAGGCGAGCGAGGAGAGGGTCACTGCGCTCAACGTGGCGCGGGAGAAAGATGCCCACACCAACTCTGAGCTGCAGGTACGTCTCTCCGAGAAGGGCAAAGAGCTCACTGACGCCAGGAACTCCATCGCTGACTTAGAGCTGAAGGTCTCCACCTTGACTGACTCACTCGACGCCGCCCGGGACCGCGAGACGAAGCTGAAGGACGAACTCCGCAAGGAAAGGGCCTTGGTGGAGGGCGTCGCCGTCTCGCAGAACAACTTCAACCGGGCAGTGGACCAGTGGACTGATGAGCTGGTCACCTCCGCTGCCAATATAGACATGGAGATGATGGCGCTGAGGGCGGAGCATCTCGTGTACTCCCCGGACAAGAGTCTCCCCCACAGCGCCAAGTTGAGTTTGTTCTTCAGGGGAATTGCGCCGGCGCTTGCGTGGCTGCGGGAGAAGATCCCCGTGCAGCTGGCCGACGAGGCGCGTCGGCTCTGCATGGGCACCATGGAGCGGGTCTTGTCGAAGATCGTCTACCGCAACCCCGGCATCAACCTCGTCAACGTCCTCCGCTCCTTGCCGCCCGAAGCTGACCAGGAGGCGTTGAAGGCGCAAGTTGCCCACATCGTCGCCAAGGTGGGCAAGATCACGAAGCGTGAAGGCGACCGCGTAGATTAGATTCCTTTCTTTCTGCTTCCTTTGCCGCTGCAAAGCATGTTACGGACAAGAATCTGTTAGTATTGCGGCAAGTTATCTTTGTAATATACAATCTTATTTTGAGCAACCAATGCAGTGTTATCTCCCTTGCTTTGGTCCCTTCACTTTGTATGCATTCCACCCTACGTTTTTAGGGAACTTGCCGGCAAAGGACCCTTGCCGCGAGCGCTGAGTGCTGGACTCTTAGCAGCCTGCTGGCAATACCTTTGCCGGCAAGAAACCTTGCCGCAGCTAGTCGCAGCACACTTATATTGCTGAGCGAACTCGAAAATGAAGTAAGGGCGCGACACTTGTCGCAGCTCACTTAAGTCGTTGAGCGTGCTCGAAACAAAGTAAGGGTGCGGCTAGCCACGGGTAGGTTCCTCCGCGCACAGGTTTTCCATACAAAGTGTGGTTGTTCAAGGAAGACAACTAAAAAATTTGAATTACTCAAACTTTGGTAACTTAGCTTTCATAGATTGTTTGCTCCCCGACAAGGCTTCTCTTTCTTGAACAGTGCTTGGTTCATGCCTCCATCTCCTTCCCCCCTGGCAAACTTGTGCGCGAGGAATACTCCTTCTGCTTAAGAGGGAAAGAAAAAGAGGAGGAAAAACAAGTATAGGGCCTTATGGCTTGCTAGTGCTTACCGGGGATGTGCGTTGCACAAGGTGTCAGATGATGCATGCAAATAACAAAGAAAAGCATGGAAATGAGAAATAGTGCGAATCACAAAAGCTTTACTGATGCACGGGATCTGCGCCCGGCTTTGTACAAAGGTTTACATGCAACAGCGGAAAGACTTGTACAAAAGGTGGTTGCCGGAGCGGATCACGGCAACCGCGCCTTACGGGTGAAACTTGCGAAGATGTTCTATGTTCCAGGAGTTGCTCACCGGTAAGCCTTCTTCTGTCTCAAGGCGGACAGTGCCGGGCCTTGTGACTTGTCTCACCCGATAAGGGCCTTCCCACTTCGGCGTCAACTTGTTGGAATTCTTGGCGGACTGAACACGTCGAAGAACAAGGTCGCCTTCCTCGAGACTCCTGGCCCTGACCTTGCGGCTATGATAGCGACGCAAGGCTTGCTGGTATCGAGCAGCTCGTACAGCAGCCTGGAGACGTTCCTCCTCAAGGAGCAATGCATCTTCTTGTTGCAGTTGCTCTTGCTCGAGCTCATCATAAGCGAGCACTCGAGGAGATCCGTATACAAGTTCCATGGGGAGAACTGCCTCTGCTCCATAGACGAGAGCAAAGGGTGTCTGTCCGGTGGCTCGATTTGGTGTCGTCCTGATTGACCAAAGAGCCGTCGGCAACTCCTCTATCCAGTTTCTTCCGCACTTGTGCAGCCTGTCGAAGGTTCTTGTCTTGAGTCCGCGCAGCACTTCAGCATTGGCCCTCTCCGCTTGACCATTGCTCCTCGGGTGAGCAACAGAAGCGGAGCAGACCTTGGCGCCAAGGTCTTGGACGTACTGCATGAAGGTGCGACTTGTAAACTGTGTGCCGTTGTCGATGATGATCCTGTTAGGGATTCCGAAACGGCAAACAATCGATCTGAAGAACCTGACTGCTGACTGTGCTGTCACCTTTCTCACTGGTTCCACTTCTGGCCACTTTGTGAACTTGTCGATTGCTACGTACAAGTACTCAAAGCCCCCGACTGCGCGGGGAAAGGGGCCGAGAATATCGAGCCCCCAGACCGAGAAGGGCCAGGACAAAGGGATCGTCTAGAGAGCTTGAGCTGGCTGGTGAATTTGCTTGGCATGGAACTGGCACGCTTCACACTTGGTTACTTGTGCAGTTGCATCTTGGAGGGCTTTTGGCCAAAAGAAACCTTGCCGGAACGCCTTCCCGGCAAGTGCTCTTGTGCCAATGTGGTGGCCACATATGCCTCCATGTATCTCTGCCAACAGCTTCTGTCCATCTTCCCTGGAAATGCACTTCAACCTGACGCCATTGAGTCTTCTTCTGTACAGTTCATTGCCAACGAACTGGTACATATTCGACTGCCTGGTTATCCTTTCTATCTCTTCTGGTTCTTCGGGAAGTTCTCCAGTTTGCAGAAAGTGGACGATTTGCTGTGCCCATGCTGGAGCCTGGGGCTCAGAAGCAAGGACTAAAGGTATGAGGGCTGCTGCGGGAACCTCAGCTTCTACGGCAAGAACCTGCGGCTCTGCCGGAGCTGAAGGTTCCCCGGCAAGCCTGCCGGGGCAAGGCTTGTCGGGAACGCCTGCTTCAACTGTACATACCCTTGGGTCCGCAGGAGCAGACTGTTCCTCAGCATCTTGGTTGTTGATCTTGGGGACCTTGGCGGCGGCTTCGGGAAGATCCGCCGGCAAGTAGTCGCCGGAGACCAACTTCCTCTTCTTACCCTGCCCAACTGATGGTGTGACGGATGGCTGAGTCAGCTTGAGTACGAAGGTCTCTGGTTCCACAGGTAACTTCATTGCAGCACACTTCGAGAGGCCGTCTGCAATATCATTCTGAGCTCTTGGCACGTGCTCCATTTGCAGGCCCTCAAAGTGTTCTTCAAGCTTCCTCACTTCATCAACATAAGCTTCCATCAAAGGGCTCTGGTAACTCTTGTTAACTTGTCGGACCACCAACTGTGAATCTCCCCGCACAAACAACTTCTTGATCCCAAGCTCAGCCGCAATTCTGAGTCCGGCAAGCAACCCTTCATACTCAGCAGTATTGTTTGTCGCTTGCTCCTTGGGAAAGTGCATTTGGACAACATACTTGAGGTGCTCTCTGGTGGGCGCTATAAGTACTACGCCAGCAGCGGCGCCTTGCAGCGAGAAGGCACCATCGAAGTACATTACCCACTCTCTGCTTGCTTCTTGGACGGGGACGTTTGTCTTTGGGACTTCTTCATCTGGCGTTGGGGTCCATTCTGCTATGAATTCTGCCAAAGCTCTGCTCTGTATGGTTGAAGTACTCTCAAACTTGAGACCAAAGCTTGACAGCTCAAGTGCCCACTCGACGATCCTGCCTGTTGCTTCGGGATTCTGCAATATCCTTTTCAACGGAAAGCGAGTGACCACTGTTATCTCGTGTGCTTGGAAGTAATGGCGCAGCTTCCTTGAGGCCATGAGGAGGCCGAACAGCAACTTCTGCACCCCAGAGTATCTTGATCTAGCCCCCTGCAAGAGGGAACTTACAAAATACACTGGGCGCTGCATCATCTTCTTTCGCACTTCTCCTTGTTCCTGCGCAGACTTGTCCTTGTCGGGGTCAGAGCTTGTCGGGGAAGCCCCCTGCTTGTCGCTGGATTCGCTTGCCGGGGATGTGGGTTCCTCATCCGCCTCCCTCTCCGCTACTAACGCAGCACTAACCACTTGATTGGTTGCCGCTAGGTATAGCAGCAACTTCTCTTGTGGCCTAGGTGCGACAAGTATCGGAGTGGAGGACAAGTATCCTTTCAAGTCTTGCAGTGCTGCCTCCGCTTCCGGAGTCCATTTCATAGGTCCTGCCTTCTTCAAAATTTTGAAGAAAGGCAGGGCGCGCTCTGCAGACTTTGAAATGAACCTGCTGAGGGCAGCCACACAACCAGCAAGTCTCCTTACGTCCTTGACGCGCTTCGGGGCTTCAATCTGCTCGATGGCTTTTATCTTGTCGGGATTGGCTTCAATCCCCCTCTGGGACACAAAGAACCCGAGAAGCTTGCCGGAGGGGACTCCGAAGACGCACTTCTCGGGGTTCAGCTTGAGTTGTATCTTGCGCAGATTCTCAAAAGTTTCTTCTAAGTCCTGTATCAGGGTATCTTTGCTCTTGCTCTTGACCACTATATCATCCATGTAGGCTTCTATATTCCTGTGGATCTGTGGCTCAAAAGCAGTGTGCACCACCCTTGCAAATGTTGAGCCTGCATTCTTCAATCCAAAGGGCATGCGTATGAAGCAATATGTGCCGCATGTAGTAATGAATGCAGTCTTCTCCTCATCTTCCTTAGCCATGAAAATCTGGTGGTAACCTGAGTATGCATCAAGGAATGAGAGCAACTCACATCCAGCTGTGGAGTCAACAATTTGGTCGATGCGCGGCAATGGAAAGGGATCCTTGGGACAAGCTTTGTTCACGTCGGTGAAGTCTATACAAAGTCTCCACTTTCCATTAGCCTTTCGCACGACAACTGGATTGGCCAACCACGTGGGATGTATTACGCCTCTAACCAGGCCTGCTGCTTCTAACTTCTTTATCTCTTTAGCTATGAACTCTTGGCGCTCCACGGCTTGCTTCCTGACCTTCTGCTTGACGGGCCGCGCGTGAGGACAAACAGCAAGCTTGTGCTCCATTACCTTCCTGGGAACGCCGGGGATGTCAGACGGTTGCCATGCAAACACGTCGACATTCGCCCGCAGGAAGGCAACGAGCGCGCTTTCCTATTTGTGGTCGAGTGTAGCACTGATGGTGAAGGTACCACCAGTGCCGTCCTCCTTGGCGGACACCTTCTTGGTTGCCGGTGGAGCTGCCATTCCTTTCTTGCACTTGCCGGTGGAGCTCGATGGTGCGTCTTCGACGGCAGCGCAGCACTCCGAAGAGGTGCGTTTGCCAGAGTGGGCTCCAGAGCTCTTGCCGGACTTGGTCTTGTTCTTCCCCTCGGGAGCTTCAGCGGCAAGTGTGTTGCTTTCTGCTGCGGCTGCTGCATCCCGGTAGATCTTGTCGGCGCAGATAAGCGCGTCCTTCTTGTCGCCAGGGACAGAGATGACGCTTATCGGCCCCGGCACTTTGAGCATGTTGTATGCATAGTGGGAAGCTGTCATGAACTTGGCGAGGGCAGGACGGCCAAGTATCCCATTGTATGGTAATGGGATATCAGCAACATCAAACGTGATCCTCTCCGTCCTGAAGTTGAGCTCCCCGCCAAAGGTCACTGGCAGCGTAATCTTCCCCTTCGGCTTGCTCCTTCCCGGGTTGATCCCTTGGAACGACCCGGTTTCCTCGAGCTCGCTGTCGGGGATCTGTAGCTTCTTGATCACAGCTGAGGAGATCAAGTTCAGGCCGGCCCCACCGTCAACCAACATCTTGGTGACCTTGAGGTTGCGGATAGTTGGTGAGACCAACATCGGCAAGCACCCGACCGCAGTTGTGCGGTCAGGGTGGTCCTCAAGGTCAAAGATGATGGGCGTGCTGGACCACTTCAGCAGCCTGCGTGACTTGACGGGCGGCTCAGCTGCATTCACTTCTCGCACCCACTGCTTGAGCTGGCGGTGGGAAGTGTGCAGAGAGGCGCCTCCGTCGACACACAGAACCTCTGTGGCCTTCTGGAACTCCTGCTCGCTGTTGTCTCCTTCTTCCATGTCATCATCGTCGTCTTCATCCTCATCCTTGTCGCGGCCCCGGGGAGGTCTGTCACCTTGCCGCTGCTTGGCCTTGCCGCGGCGTCCTCCCCGGCCATTGAATGGCTGCTTCTTGCTGGGTTCTCCTCTGCCTCCTTGTGCCTTCTCCTTGTCACGTCGCTCGTATTCAGCCTTCTGCTGCTCTACGAGGTACTCCACTCTTTTGCAGTTCTGGAGATCGTGGCCCTTGGTGCGGTGGATCTTGCAGTACTGCTTGTCGGCGCCGTCCTGCTTGTCGGCTGCTGCTACAGGGGCGGGCTCCTTGCCGGAACCGCCAGCCTGTGCCTTCTTGGCGGGAGCCTCCTTGCCGGACTGCTCGACAACCAGCACCTCCTTGCTCTTCTTCTTTCTGTTATTCCGCCGCCGGTTTTTCCTTGCCGGGGCGGC
The DNA here is from genome assembly GCA_902687465.1 of Secale cereale. Taxonomy (NCBI): domain Eukaryota; kingdom Viridiplantae; phylum Streptophyta; class Magnoliopsida; order Poales; family Poaceae; genus Secale; species Secale cereale. Next base: position 122,287,558 of record LR738715.1, on the reverse strand, counting down.
ATCCTCGCTGTCGCTTCCTCCTGCGCCAGTATCCTCTCCGGGGAGTCTCCTCCCCTCTTCAGCACGCGCGCACTTGTCAGCCAGAGCGTAGAGCTCGCTGACATCCCGGATCTTGGTCATGGCCATCTCCTCCCTCATCCGGCGGTTACGCACGTTCTGGTGAAACGCGCTGATAACCGCGGCAGGGTGGACGTTGGGAATGTTGTGCTGGACGCGGCTGAATCTTTGGATGTATTTGCGCAGGGACTCTCCCTCCTTCTGGGCGAGGATGTGGAGATCGCTCTCCTGGCCGTGGGGTTTGTGGCCGCCCGTGAAGGCGCCAACAAACTGGTGGCACAGATCTGCCCATGAGGAGATGGAGTTCTCCGGCAAGTGCATAAGCCAAGACCGGACGTTTGGCTTAAGCACTAGCGGGAAGTAGTTGGCTAGGATCTTCTCGTCGCGTCCCCCGGCAGCCTGCACCGCAATGGTGTAGATGCTGAGGAACTCCGAGGGGTGTGTCTTGCCGTCGTACTTCTCGGGTACGTCGGGCTTGAAATTCTTCATGCTGGGCCACTGGACTTGCCGCAGCTTACGGGTGAGCGCAGGGCAACCTGCCGCGTACGGCAAGTCGCCTGGTTCACCGGGCGCGTGTGCGTCGACAGCGGTCCCAGCGCGCTGATCTGACTGTCTTCGGGCTTCTCGTCGACGCTCGATGCGAGTCCGAGCGTCCTCTTGTCGCCTGTCGTCTAGGACTTGGCGCTGATCGCGGCGAGCCCGCGGATCCGACGACGCCGTAGAGTCGTCGTCGACGTTGATCCGGCGGGGTGGCGATTTCTGCTTCCTCGGCTGGGAGTGCACGGTGGTTGCACCCCCGGCGGTCTTGTCTCCATCGGCCTTCGTCTGGTCGACTTGCCGCGGCCGCGACGTTGCCGGCTGCTGCGGTGTGTCGTTGTTGGCGAAGGCGATGAGGCTCTGGATCGTCGCCCTCCAGTCTTCGGCCTTGTCTGCCGCTGGAGGGAAATCGAGGAGCAGCTGGGCCCTAGCCAGGGCCTCTGCTGGAGAAGAGGGAAACGGTGGCGAACGGTGCGATGAGCGGGACACGCTCGGACTTCTAACTGCGTTAGAAGGAGCATGTTCTCGCCCCGGCGACCACGCCTTGCTCGTACCAGCGCGCTGGCCTTGAGCATCCCGCGATCCTCCGGCTTGGACACGCCCCAGCAAGCGTATGGTACCTCCAGTACCACGCCGCTGCTGGTCTTGTACCTCCTGAGAGGGATGTGGTGCGTGCACGGACACCGAGGCTTTGGAGTTCGCCCGGTCGTCCGTCTTGTCCTTGGACTTGGTGGCGCCGTGAGTTTCCTCGCCGGCGACCACCCTTCCGCCGGCGTCTCCTCCACCAACCGTTGGTTCTGGTGGCGGTGGGATCGACGCAGACGGGCCTCCGACCTCCGAAGCCTTCTTCTTCGGAGGCATGTTGATGTTGTCGATGAGGTTGATGAAGCTGGTGAAGTTGCTGAAGGTTGCGCCCGCATGAGCGCCGGATCAGGTTCGCACAACCTCGACGCCCCCTACCTGGCGCGCCAAAGATGTCGGGGGAAACTGTCCGCCCATGAACACCTATGGGACCGGAGCCCCTTCTACGTTGCGGTAAGGGAGCGGAGGGAGCACGGAGAGCAGATCGAGGAGCACACGCGGGCAGTTTTACCCAGGTTCGGGCCACGCGGACGCATAAAACCCTACTCCTGCTTAGGTTGTATTGAGTTCTTGAGCTCGGGAACTTGAAGATCTACAGTACTAGCTACACCGAGCGAGAGAGTTGTCTATGTTTCGAACCCCCTCTACGTTGTGCATGGGCCTCCTTTTATAGCTCAAAGGGGTCACCGACAGGTGTCAACGTAGAGGAGGGTAAAAGTGTAAATTTGGTGGTAGTTGCAACAGTGCATGAACAGTATATGAACAGTGGTCTTCACCTAACTTTGACAGTGGGGGACAAGGGCATTAAATGCCCGTCGCCGTCGCCCCCAAAAGCGTCCGTCCATGCTTCTCCGTTCGCCACGGCGGTAACCTCGTCACCGTGGCGTGACACCGCGTGCCCCAGGCTACACAGCCGTCTGCCACGTGCCCCTGGAAGGGCCCCAGGGCGACGCGTGGGCAGATGAGCTGGAGCGCGGGCACACAGCGTAGGTTTCCCCGGCAAGCACCTTGCCGGGGTCGTGATCTTGCCGGGCCCGGAAGCTTGTCGCTCTCCGGGTCCTGCCGGGGCGCATGATGCGCTGAGACATCTCTTGAGGTATGTGTTCCTTGGCCTTCCTGGCAAGCTCCTCTTGCCAGGGTCTTGTGCTAAAGTGATAACCTTGAGCCTGGTGTGGCCTTCCCGGCAAGCTCCTCTTGCCGGGGCCCTGATCTTCTGACTTGTATACTTTGTTTTTGAATGGCTTCATAGGGACCAGAACGGTTCTTGGCGAGCACGTGGTAAGCCCTGCCACGGGAAGCTGCTACTGCCCGTGCACAAGTTGGGGTACTAAGGTACCCCTATCTTAGTACACCGACAATCGTATCTTCTATACGACTCGTGTTCGACCTTTCGGTCTTCCGTGTTCCGAGGCCATGTCTGTACATGCTAGGCTCGTCAAGTGAACCCTAAGTGTATCGGGTGTATAAATCTGTCTTACACCCGTTGTATGCGAACGTTAGAACCTATCACACCCGATCAACACGTGGTGCTTCGGAGCAACGAGCTTTAGCAACGGTGCACAGTTAGGGGAAACACAATACTTGAAATTTGAGTGAGAGATCATCTTATTTACTACCGTCTTTCTAAGTAAACAAGATGCATAAACATGATAAACATCACATGCAATCAATTAAAGTGACATGATATGGCCAATATCATCTTGCTCCTTGGATCTCCATCTTCGGGGCACCATGATCATCTTGTCACCGGCTCGACACCATGATCTTCATCATCATGATCTCCATCATCGTGTCTTGAAGAATTCGTCACGCCAACTATTACTTCTACTACTATAGCTAACGTTCAGCAATGAAGTAAAGTAATTACATGGCGTTATTCAGTGACACGCAGGTCATACAATAATTAAGACAACTCCTATGGCTCCTGCCGGTTGTCAAGTTCATCGACATGCAAGTCGTGATTCCCTATTACAAAAACATGATCAATCTCATACATCACATATATCATTCATCACATGTTCGTTTTGGCCATACCACGTCACATAGCACATGCTGCAAAAACAAGTTAGACGTCCTCTAATTGTTGTTGCAAGTTTTACGTGGCTTCTATAGGATTTCTAGCAAGAACGTTTCTTACCTACGCCAAAACCACAACGTGATTTGTCAACTTCTACTTACCCTTCATAAGGACCCTTTTCATCGAACCCGATCCGACTAAAGTAGGAGAGACAGACACCCGCCAGCCACCTTATGCATCTAGTGCATGTCTGTCGGTGGAACCAGTCTCACGTAAGCGTACGTGTAAAGTCGGTCCGGGCCGCTTCATCCCACAATACCGCTGAATCAAGATTGACTAGTAACGGTAAGAAAGTTGAACAAGATCATACGCCCACAACTGCTTTGTGTTCTACTCGTGCAAGATGCTACGCATAAAACCTAGGCTCAGATGCCACTGTTGGGGAACGTAGCATAATTCAAAAAATTTCTACGCCTTCACCAAGATCCAACTATGGAGACATCTAGCAACGAGCAAGTAAGAGTGCATCTACATACCGTTATGGAGATTGCGAGCGGAAGCTTTCAACGAAGCGAGGATGAAGTAGTCGTACTCTTCACGTTCTTCGTCACCGATGATCTAGCGCCGAACGGACGGCACCTCCGCGTTCAACACACGTACGGTGCAGCAACGTCACCTCCTTCTTGATACAGCAAGGGGGGAGGAGAAGTCGTCAGAGATCCGGCAGCACGACGGCGTGATGACGGATGCAGTGGAGATCGCAGCAGGGCTTCGCCGGGCGCCCTGCGTTGGAGTATGGAGGTGTGACGGGAGGGGGAGAGGCGCCAGGGCTTGGGTGCGGCTGCCCTCTCCCTCCCCACATATATATAGGGGCCAGGGGGGTGCGCCTGGGCCCCCTGCAGATCCAATCTGCAAGGGGGCGGCGGCCAGGGGGGGTTCCTTGCCCCCCAAGGCAAGTGGAGCCCCCCTCCCCCTTAGGGTTTTAACCCTAGGCGCATGGGGAGGTGGGCCCCCTAGTGGTGCGCCAGCCCTGAGGGCTGGACACTTCCCCTTGCGGCCTAGGGGCCCCACCGGGATGGGTGGCCCCACCCGATGGACCCCCGGGGCCCCTCCGGTAGTCCCGGGACGCTCCCGGTGACCCCCGAAGATCACCCGATGGCCGAAACTGGACTTCCTATATATCAATCTTTACCTCCGGACCATTCCGGAACTCCTCATGACGTCCGGGATCTCATCCGGGACTCCGAACAACTTTCGGGTTTCCACGTGCATTTATCTCTACGACCCTAGCGTTACCGAACCTTAAGTGTGTAGACCCTACGGGTTCGGGAGACACGTAGACATGACCGAGACCACTCTCCGGTCAATAACCAACAGCGGGATCTGGATACCCATGTTGGTTCCCACGTGTTCCTCGATGATCTTCATCGGATGAACCACCGTGTCAAGGATTCACTCAATCTCGTATGTTATTCCCTTTGTCCATCGGTACGGTACTTGCCCGAGATTCGATCGTCGCTATTCCCAATACCTTGTTCAATCTCGTCATGGCAAGTCTCTTTACTCGATCCGTAATCCATCATCCCGCGACTAACTACTTAGTCACTTTGAGCTCATTATGATGATGTCTTACCGAGTGGGCCCAGAGGTACCTCTCCGTCATACGGAGTGACAACATCCCAGTCTCGGTTCGTACCAACTCAACAGACACTTTCGGAGATACCCGATGCGTACCTTTATAGTCACCCAGTTACGTTGTGACGGTTGGCACACCCAAAGTATTCCTATGGCATCCGGGAGTTGTACAACCTCATGGTCTAAGGAATAAATACTTGACACCGAAAAGCTTATGCATTACGAACTATACGATCTCGTGTTATGCTCAAGTTTGGGTCTTGTCCATCACATCATTCTCCTAATGATGTGATCCCGTTATCACTGACATCTCATGTCCATGGTCAGGAAACCGTGACCATCTGTTGATCAACGAGCTGGTAACTAGAGGCCTACCAGGGACTCATTGTGGTCTATGTATTCACACATGTATCGCTGTTTCCGTACAATACAATTCAAGCATGAATAACAGACAATTATCATGAACATGGAGATATAATAATAATGCTTTTATTATTGCCTCTAGGGCATATCTCCAACAGTAGGAACTCCTTGACATGCAGAAGCCCCCATGTGATACTCTTATGAAAAGGATGGCTGATACCCCGGTTTACCGGGGGCGCCGGTTTATTATATTGATCATAATATATACATTGTACATAAAGCGGAGCCGATGGCTCAGGTATAGTAAGGTCGAAGAAGAGCGATGTTCCACGGCTGCTTGGTCTCTTCCTCCGCCGTACGTGAGTCCTTATGTTCTCGAACGTCGATGAGGTAGTATGATCCGTTATGCAGGTTCTTGCTGACCACAAAGGGTCCTTCCCTAAGGTGGGGACAGCTTATGCATGTCTGTTTGGTCTTGGATGAGCCGGAGCACCAGATCTCCTTCTTGAAACGTCTTGGTCTTAACCCAGCGACTGTGGTACCGGCGCAGGTCTTGCTGATAAATTGCTGATCGAGCTGCTGCCGTGTCCCGTTCCTCGTCCAGTCGGTCCAATGCGTCTTGTCTTGCTTGTTCATTATCCGCTTCAACGTAAGCCGCCACCCACGGCGAGTCATGACGGGTATCACTAGGGAGGACCGCTTCAGCACCATATACCATGAAGAAATGTGTGTATCCTGTAGATCTGTTAGGCGTAGTGTTGATGCCCCATAGCACAGAAGGCAACTCCTCCACCCAACAACCTGGTGTTCTCTGCAAAGGAACCATACGCCGGGGCTTGATGCCTCTTAAGATCTTTTGATTGGCTCTTTCAGCTTGGTCATTGGACTAAGGGTGAGCTACTGATGATACGTCGAGACGGATGTGCTCCCGTTGACAGAACTCCTCCATAGCCCCCTTGGATAGATTGGTGCCATTATCAGTTATAATGTTGTGTGGAAAGCCAAACTGGAAAATCACCTTTTTGATGAACTGAACCGCCGTTGCTGCATCACACTTACTGACAGGCTCCGCTTCAACCCATTTGGTAAATTTGTCCACTGCCACCAAAAGGTGGGTTTTCTTATCTTGGGATCTTTTGAAGGGTCCAACCATATCAAGCCCCCAAGTCGCAAACGGCCAAGTAATTGGAATCATCCTCAACTCTTCCGCCGGTATATGAGCACATCGCGAAAATTTCTGGCAAGCATCACATTTTCTGACCAAGTCCTCTGCATCAGCATGAGCCGTCAACCAGTAGAACCCATGACAAAAAGCTTTAGCCACCAAAGATTTTGAACCGGCGTGATGACCACAGTCCCCTTCATGAATCTCTCGAAGAATATCACAGCCTTCTTCTGGTGATACACGCCGCTGAAACGCTCCAGAAACGTTGCGATGATGAAGTTCTCCATTGACAATAGTCATGGACTTAGACCGTCGGATTATCTGCCGGGCCTCGACTTCGTCCTCTGGTAACTCACCTCGGTTCATGTATGCCAAGTAAGGGAGTGTCCAATCTGGGATGACATGAAGCGTTGCGACCAACTGTGCCTCCGGATCTGGGACAACCAAGTCCTCCTCTGAAGGTAACTGCGCCGACGGATTATGCAACTCATCCAAGAAGGTATTAGGCGGAACCGGTTTACGCTGGGAACCCAGCCGGCTTAACGCATCGGCCGCTTCATTCTTTCGCCGGTCTATGTGATCCACCTGATAACCCTTGAAGTGTCCAGCGACAGCGTCCACCTCTCGTCGATATGCTGCCATGAGCGGATCCTTGGAGTCCCACTTGCCTAATACTTGATGTGCCACTAGATCTGAATCGCCAAAGCACTTAACCCGGCTCAAGTTCATCTCCTTGGCCATCCGCAGACCATGAAGGAGAGCCTCATACTCAGCAGCATTGTTAGTGGAAGGAAACATTAAACGGAGGATATAACAGAACTTATCACCTCATGGGGAAGTTAACACGACTCCAGCCCCCGAGCCCTCCAATTGCCTTGAACCATCAAAGTGAATAGTCCAGTATGTATGATCCGTGTCGGGGTAAACTGTCCGCCACGAACACCTATGGGACCGGAGCCCCTTTACTTGTGCGGTAAGAGGGCGGAGGGAGCACGAAGAGCAGATCGTGGAGATCACGCAGGCAGTTTACCCAGGTTCGGGCCGTGATAGACGCGTAAAACCCTACTCCTGCTTAGTTTGTATTGAGTTGGAGAGCTCGGGAGCTTGAAGAACTAGCTACACCGAGCGTATGAGCGATCTAGGTTCCGAACCCTTTCTACGTTGTGCATGGGCCTCCTTTTATAGTGTAAGGGGTCACCGACAGGTGTCAACGTAGGAGAAAGGGTAAAAATGTAAAAGAGGTGGTAGTTGTAATAGTGCGGGAATAGTGGAGCTACAGTGGATGAACAGTGGTCGCTACCTACTTTGACAGTGGGGGACAAGAGCATTTAATGCTCGTCGCCGTCGACCCCAAAAGCGCCCGCCCTTGCGTCTCCGTTTGCCACGGCGATGGCTTTACCACCGTGGAGTGCCACCGTGTCCCCCAGGCTACACAGCCACCCGCCACGCGTCTCTGGAGTGGCCCCAGGGCGACGCGTGGTCCGATGAGCTGGAGCGCGGGCACACAGCGCAACTCTCCCCGGCAAGCACCTTGCCGGGGTCTTGACCTTGCCGGGCCCGGGAGCTTGTCGGGCTCTGAAGCTTGTCGCTCCCCGGGCCCTGCCGGGGCGCGTATAGTGCCGAGGCATGTCTTCTGTAATATAATCTTCTAGTCTTCCTGGCAAACTCCTCTTGCCAGGGCCTTGCGTGAGTGAGGTAATCTTGAGCCAGGAACGGCCTTCCCGGCAAGCCCCACTTGCCGGGGTCTCGATCTTCTGTCTTGTATACTTTGTTTTTGAATGGTTTTATATGAAGCAGGAAGGTCTCCGGCGAGCGCGTAGTGGGCCCTGCCGCGGGAAGCTGCTGCTGCCCGTGCACAAGTTGGGGTACTGAGGTACCCCCTACCTTAGTACACCGACAGGAGCCCCCGGGCCTGGGTCACACACGGTGCCGAGCGCTGTTGGGCCAGGCCCAAAACAGTGCACGGGCACGCGCGGCCCACGGCACGCCGAATCCACTTCCGCATCCGCCGCGTCCCCCCATAACGGCACGCGTCGATTGCGGCGTCGTGGGATGGGACGTGGCCACGTTCTTTTAATGGAAAGAGCGAAACGTCCCCCACTTCCCCATAAAAGCAGAGGAAGCACGAGCGGTTCCCCTTCTACGCCTTCATTGCATCTTCTTCCATCTCCAGAGATCCCCTCTTGCGCTCCGCCTCCACACCTCTTTCGCCGCCGTCCGCATCTGCGGTGCCGCCGGACTCTTCGCCCCCCTTCCCTCGCCGCCTCCGCCATGGCCCCGAAGACCGAGAAGGCGAAGGCGGAGAAGGCCAAGAAGGAGAAATCTGACCAGGCGGCGAGGCTTGCTCTGCTGCGGAAGCGGAACGTCGTCTTCTCGCCGAGGCTCAGCGCGCGGGAGCTCTGGAACAAGTACTACTTGTTCTGGGCCAAGAAGACCAAGGCGCATCCCCGCACCCGAGCCTATCCGGCCGCCGCCAAGGACAACTACCCCGGCGGGTACTTCTTCTTCGCAGCTTTCTTCCACTGCGGTCTCTGTCCCCCTTTTTCCGATTTCTTCTGCGACATAATGCACACCTACGGCCTCCATCTCCTAGACTTCACTCCCAATGCCATCCTCACGATGGCGGTTTTCGCACATATGTGCGAAAACTATATTGGGATATACCCAAACGTAGCGCTGTTTAGGCATTTCTTCACCCCTAGAGTAGAAGCCGGAGCTCCCCTCTCCGGGGGGATTTCTTGGGTCTTCCGCTTGAATAAGAAGGAGTCCTACTTGCCGGGGGAGCTCCGCGGCAAGTGGGAGGAGTGGCGTGCAGACTGGTGTTGGATTGTCGAGGACGAGCCGCAGCCCGGGGACAACAGCTATCGTGCGCGGCCGGGACTGGAGTGAGTTGGATTCGGACGACGGCAAGCTCGACGTCGCCCTCATCAGAATTCTTCGTCTTCGGGTAGCAAGGTTGTCTGTCGGAGAAGTAGGCATAGATTTCCTCCGCCGCCGCATCGCCCCTCTTCAAGATAGGAAGAGGCCAGCCTGGGATTACGGCAACGCGGCGGACATAATGAGGCTGCGCCCCGGGCTCAACTTCAACTTCACATCACTGGAGCTGAAGGGGATGGTCCGGGAACTATTTAAGCATGACCCGGCCCACCCGGAGTGGTTCCGAGCTCCCCGGGGAGTGGTGCCCCTCTGCAACAGCACGGCCCGGGATGCCCTTCGCGCCATGATGCCCACGTGTAACTCGCACGGTATCGACCGCACGTGGATTCCGCCCAAGCCAGACGTCATCTTGAACTTCTTCGACAACCTGGTGGAGGTGGCGAAGAACAAGGACGAGATCAGGGAGCTCACACGGGACACCACCGACCAAGAGATAGCGTACATAGCTTCTCGGGTTGAAGAGGCCGCTGCAGCCGCAGCGGCAGGAGAATTTGGCTTTACGCCCGAGGAGGCAGAGGCTGCGGAAGCGTCCTGCCAAGCAGAGGAGGCGGAGATCCGCAGGCTACTGAAGCTTCCTCCCGACGAGCTCGCCGGGGTCCCATCCTTGAGGCACTCCGGGATCCCCGGAATCCTGGCCGAGGCCGCGGCGAAGGGCAGCGTCGCCGGAGGAAACAGAGGCGCCGCAGGGAGCGGAGGCGCCGGAGGAAGCGGAGGCGCCGGAGGGAGAGCGGCCACAGTGGAGGACGCTGGGCCCAGCAAGCCTGCCGAGGAGGAGGAGGAGGAGGAGAACGCCGGGGTCGACGAAGATTCCGACGGATCCCTGGGGCTCTACGCCGACGACCTCTCCTCGTCATCGGAGACCTCCCCGCCTCGGGCAAGCCCTAGGCGCTCTCCGCTGAAGCGTCTCCGCAAGACGGTGACAGGGACGAGGGCGCAGGCGCCCCGGCAACAACCAGCTCGCCGGGCGGCGCGAGATACCCGGGGGAGCCAAGCTGCGATGGGGGCGCCAGGCGCACCAACCACGGCGGAGGCGGCCCGCACGCAGGCCACGGCAGAGGCGCCCCGCAAGCAGGCCACGGCAGAGGCGCCCCGCAAGTCAGCGCCAAGCGGAAGGGAGTCTTCACAGAGCGGAGCGGCGGCTCCGCCCGCTCCCCGGGCCTCGGCTACCACAGGGGCTGGGTCTTCGCAGCCCCCAGCCCCAGGGACCACCAAGCGCCCGAGGGAGTCTTCGCCTCCTGCTCCCCGCGCGGACGCGCCTCAGGTGGAGTTTGACTTCTCCGCCCTGAGCGACGACGACGACGAGGAGGAACAGGAGTAAGGACTTGAGGTTTTTGCATCTTCTTTAACACTATCTTGATTCTTGTTGATGCTAATCTTGCTTTTGCTTTGATTTCAGAACCTTGGCCCAGCGAGTGGTGAAGAAGGCCAAGGTGCCCGTGGTCGAGGTCGCGGACGACTCGCCCGTCGCGGCGACTGGGGACGTGCCGGAGCCAAGCCTGCCGGACCCGAGCGCTGCTCCGAGGAGCAGCCCCCAGCGCAGCCCCCAGCGTAAGTCTGGGTTCCGTACTTCCACTTGTCGGATGCGCTTGAGAATTTTGTCTTGTGCTGATATCTTGATGTTTTTGTCTCGTCTTGATTGTCTTGTGCAGAGGTGGAGCCGCAACCGCAGGAGCGTCCGGAGGTCGCTCCCGAGGAGCCGCAGGCCCCGCCGTCCCCGCCAAGGCCGAACTCCCCGGCGAGGGAGAGCACTCCGCCAAGGGCGAGTACCCCGCCAAGGGCGAGCAGCCCGGCGAGGGCGGCCACTCCGCCAAGGCAGAGCTCCCCGGCGAGGGAGCCCGCCGCTGGAGACGTCCGTCAAGGTAAGTTCCGTAACTTTGTCTTCTTGTATTTGTCCCTTTTTGGATATTTGCTTGAACTTCCTTTACTTTTTCTTCTTCTTCTAGATCCTCCTCCCCCCGAGCAGATGGAGACGGAAGTCATCGTCATCGAGGAGGAGGGCGCGCAGGGCAGCGGCGGCGACGCCCCTGTCGCTGAGGACACGGCGGGAGCCGCCGAGCCGGCTGCGGAGGAGACCGCTCCGGCTGCAGATGCAGCGGCCGGGGAGGGGGACGGCGACCGTACTGCCAGCCCGGAGGCGGCAGGAGCATCAAGTGCTGCACCGGCCGCCGACCCCTCCGCCGAAAAGGAGCAGGCGGGCTACTATCTTGAAGCTACCAACGGCGTCTTCATCCAGGTGCCGTGGGGTTCTTCTTCGCGAGCCCCCGCGGAGGGCGAGGCCTTTGATGGAGAGGTCCTCGCCTCCGCGGGTCTGAAGATCGTCGAGGCGCCCGGCGGAAGCGAAGGGCCCGAGGAGGAGAAGCTGCTTCATCAGCTCCTGGCCCTTTACCGGGCCAGGCAGGCGAAGCTTGCTTCCCGGGAGGCCCTTGCCGCCAAGGCCGCCGTTGAGATGGAGAAGCGCGCGGCGGAGCTCCGCGCCGCCAACCAGGCTGCCCTCCGCGACGTGGCGGAGGAGCGCGAGAGGCTCGCCGGGGAGTACCAGGAATGGTTGCTGGAGAAGGCTGAAGCCGAAGAGCAGCAGCGACTTGCCGGGGTGGAGCTGTCCCGGCGAGAGGGAGAGCTCGCCCAGCGGAAGGTCAACCTCGACTCCCACGAGGAAGACCTTGCCGCTCGGGAGCAGGCCCTTGGCGGAGAGCTAAAGGAGGCGAAAGCCGCCGCGGCTGCCGCGGAGACCGCCAAGGAGGAGCTCGCGGCCAAGGTTGCGCAACTGGAGGAGTCGTTGAAGGCGAGCGTGGAGAGGGTCACCGCGCTCAACACGGAGCGCGAGAAGGACGCCCACACCAATTCCGAACTCCAGGTGCGCCTCTCCAAGCAGGGCGACGAGCTGAAGGCCGCCAAGGACTCCATTGAGGACCTGGAGCTGAAGGTTTCCACGTTGAAGGACTCGCTCGACGCCGTCCGGGACCGGGAAACCAAGCTGAAGGAGGAGCTCCGCAAGGAGCGAAGCTTGGTGGAGAGCGCCAACACTGCGGCCGAGAACTTCCGCCGGACCGTCGAGGTGTGGACCGAGGACCTGGTGTCTTCTGCATCTAACATCGACCAGGAGCTGCTGGCGCTGAAGTTGGAGCATCTCATCTACTCTCCGGACCCAAACCTCCCTCACAGCGCCAAGCTCAGCCTCTTCTTGAGGGGGATCGCGCCGGCTCTTGCAGATCTTCGGAAGAAGATTCCCGCGCAACTGGCCGAGGAGTCGTGCCAGCTCTGCACGGGAACCTTGGAGCGCGTACTGACGAAGATTGTATACCGCAATCCCGGTATAAACCTCACCAACGTTCTCCGCAGCTTGCCGGCCGACGCGAACATGGAGGCGCTGAAGGAGCAGGTCGCCCACATCATCGCCAAAGTGAACAAGATCTCCAGGATCGAGGGCGACCGCGTAGATTAGGCCTCCTTTATCTTTATCTCTTTTTGTTGCTGCATAGGGTGTTATGAACTCATTAATCACTGCGACAAGTTATCCTTTGTAAGATATTTATCTTATTTTGATCAATCAGTGCAATGTTATCTTCCTTGTCTTGGTCATCTACTTTGTATGTTTTTCACCCTACGCCTCCAGGGAGCTTGCCGGCAAGGGTCCTTTGCCGCGAGCGCTGAGTGCTGGACTCTGAGCAGCCTGCTGGCCAAGGTCTTACCGGCAAGCAACCTTGCCGCAGCTAGTCGCAACGCACTCGGCTTGTTGAGTGAAACTCGAAAACGAACCAAGGGCGCGACACTTGTCGCAGCTCACTTAAGTCGTTGAGCGTACTCGAAAACAAGACAAGGGTGTGGCTAGCCACGGGTAGGTTCCTCTGCGCACAGGTTTTCCATACAAAGTGTGATTGTTCAAGGAAGACAACTAAAAATTAAAAATTTGAACTGCTCAAATTCTAATAACTTAGCTTTCATATATTGCTTGCTTCTCGGTAAGGCTTCTCTTTCTTGAACAGCACTTGGTTCCTCTTCCATCTCCTC
>LR738715.1:122240496-122274210 GCA_902687465.1 Secale cereale | reverse complement strand
CCCCCGGGAAACTTGTGCGCGAGGAACGTCCCTTCTGCTTGAGAGGCAAGGAAAAAGAAGAGGGAAACAAGTATATGGCCTTTCGGCGTGCTAATGCTTACCGGATGTGTATGTTGCACAAGATGCCAAATAACACATGCAAATAGCAAAGAAAAGCATGTAAAAGGCAAATAGCGCAAAACACAAAAACTTTACTGATGCACGGGGTCTGCGCCCGGCTTTGTACAAAGGGTTACATGCAACAGCGGCAAAGCTTGTACAAAAGGTGGTTGCCGGAACGGATCACGGCAACCGCGCCTTATGGGTGAAACTTGCGAAGATGCTCTATGTTCCAGGAGTTGCTCACCGGTAAGCCTTCTTCGGTCTCAAGGCGGACAGCACCGGGCCTCATGACTTGTCTTACCCGATAAGGGCCTTCCCACTTCGGCGTCAACTTGTTGGAATTCTTGGCGGACTGAACACGCCGAAGAACAAGGTCGCCTTCCTCGAGACTCCTGGCCTTGACCTTGCGGCTATGATAGCGGCGCAAGGCTTGCTGGTATCGAGCAGCTCGTACAGCAGCCTGGAGACGTCCCTCCTCGAGGAGCAATGCATCATCTTGTCGCAGTTGCTCTTGCTCGAGCTCATCATAAGCGAGCACTCGAGGAGATCCGTATACGAGTTCCGTGGGGAGAACTGCCTCTGCTCCATAGACTAGAGCAAAGGGTGTCTGTCCGGTGGCTCGACTTGGTGTCGTTCTGATTGACCAAAGAGCCGCCGGTAGCTCCTCTATCCAATTTCTTCCGCACTTGCGCAGCCTGTCAAAGGTTCTTGTCTTGAGTCCGCGCAGCACTTCAGCATTGGCCCTCTCTGCTTGACCGTTGCTCCTCGGATGAGCAACAGAAGCGAAACAGACCTTGGCGCCAAGGTCTTGGACGTACTGCATGAAGGTGCGGCTAATAAATTGTGTACCGTTGTCGGTGATGATCCTGTTGGGGATTCCGAAACGGCAAACAATTGACCTGAAGAACCTGACCGCTGACTGTGCTGTCACCTTTCTCACTGGTTCCACATCTGGCCACTTTGTGAACTTGTCGATCGCAACGTACAATTACTCAAAGCCCCCGACAGCTCGAGGGAAAGGGCCGAGGATATCGAGCCCCAAGACCAAGAAGGGCCAGGACAAAGGGATTGTTTGGAGAGCTTGAGCTGGCTGATGAATCTGCTTTGCATGGAACTGGCACGCTTCACACTTGGTTACTAGTGCAGTTGCATCTTGGAGGGCTTCTTGCCAGAAGAACCCTTGCCGGAAAGCTTTCCCGGCAAGCGCCCTTGCGCCAATGTGGTGGCCGCATATGCCTCCGTGTATTTCTTCCAACAGCTTCTGTCCATCTTCCCTGGAGATGCACTTCAATCTGACACCGTTGAGTCTTCTTCTGTACAGCTCATTATCCACGAACTGGTACATACTTGACTGCCTGGTTATCTTCTCTATTTCTTCTGGGTCGTCGGGAAGTTCTCCAGTTTGCAGAAAACGGACGATCTGCTGCGCCCATGCCGGAGCCTGGGGCTCAACGGCAAGGACTAAAGGCATGAGGGCCGCTGCGGGGACCTCGGCTTCTACGGCAAGAACCTCTGGTTCCGCCGGAGCTGATGGTCCCCCGCCAAGCTCGACGGGGCGAGGCTTGTCGGGAACACTTGCTTCAACTGCACAGATCCTCGGATCTGCAGGAGCAGACTGTTCCTCAGCGTTCTGGTCGTTGATCTTGGGGACCTTGGCGGCGGTTTCAGGAAGATCCGCCGGCAAGTAGTCGCCAGAGACCAACTTTCTCTTCTTGGACTGCCCAATTGATGGTGTAACGGATGGTTGAGGCAGCTTGAGCAAGAAGGTCCCTGGTTCCACAGGTAACTTCATCGAAGCACACTTTGAAAGGCCATCTGCAATGTCATTCTGAGCTCTCGGGACGTGCTCCATCTGCAGACCTTCAAAGTGCTCTTCAAGCTTCCTCACTTCATCTACATAAGCTTCCATCAAAGGGCTTTGGTAGCTCTTGTTAACTTGCCGGACCACCAACTGAGAATCTCCTCGTACAATCAGCTTCCTGATCCCAAGTTCGGCCGCAATCCTGAGGCCGGCGAGCAAACCTTCATATTCAGCAGTGTTGTTTGTCGCTTGCTCCCTTGGAAAGTGCATCTGGATAACGTACTTGAGGTGCTCTCCGGTGGGCGCGATGAGTACCACGCCAGCACCGGCGCCTTGTAGCGAGAAGGCACCATCAAAATACATTACCCATTCACTTGTTGCTTCTTGTACGGGTGCACTTGTTTGTTGGACTTCTTAATCGGGCGTCGGGGTCCACTCAGCTATGAATTCTGCCAAAGCTCGGCTCTGTATGGTTGAGGTACTTTCAAACTTGAGTCCAAAGCTCGACAGCTCCAGTGCCCACTCAACGATCCTGCCTGTTGCTTCTGGATTGTGTAATATCCTCTTCAGCGGAAAGCGAGTGACCACTGTTATCTCATGTGCCTGGAAGTAATGGCGCAGCTTTCTCGAGGCCATGAGAAGACCGAAAAGCAACTTTTGCACCCCGGAATATCTTGATCTAGCTCCCTGCAAGAGGGAACTCACAAAATACACCGGGCGCTGCACCATCTTCTTCCGCACGTCTTCCTGTTCCTGCGCAGAGTTGTCCTTGTCGGGGCCAGAGCTCGTCGGAGCGGCCCCCTGCTTGTCGCTGGATTCGCTTGCCGGTGGTGCAGACTCCTCGTCGGCCTCCCTCTCCGCTACTAACGCAGCACTAACCACCTGGTTGGTTGCCGCTAGGTACAGCAGCAACTTTTCCTGTGGTCTAGGTGCGACAAGTATAGGAGTGGAGGATAGGTACCGTTTCAAATCTTGCAGCGCTGCCTCCGCTTCCGGAGTCCACTTCACGGGACCTGCCTTCTTCAAGATTTTGAAGAAAGGTAGGGCGCGTTCTGCAGACTTCGAAATGAACCTACTGAGGGCAGCCACACAACCTGCAAGCCTTCTGACATCCTTGACGCGCTTCGGGGCTTCGATCTGCTCGATGGCTTTAATCTTGTCGGGGTTAGCTTCAATCCCCCTCTGTGACAACCCGAGAAGCTTGCCGGAGGGGACTCCAAAGACGCACTTCTCGGGGTTCAACTTGAGCTGTATCTTGCGCAGGTTCTGAAATGTCTCTTCCAGATCTTGGACCAGGGTATCTTTGCTCTTACTCTTCACCACGATGTCATCCATGTAAGCCTCTACATTTCTGTGGATCTGTGGCTCGAAAGCAGTGTGCACTACCCTTGCAAATGTTGATCCTGCATTCTTCAGTCCAAATGGCATGCGTATGAAGCAATAAGTGCCACATGGAGTGATAAATGCGGTCTTCTCTTCATCTTCCTTGGCCATAAAAATCTGATGGTAGCCTGAATATGCATCAAGAAAAAAGAGTAGCTCACATCCGGCAGTGGAATCAACAATCTGGTCAATGCGCGGCAAAGGGAATGGATCCTTGGGGCATGCTTTATTCACATCGGTGAAGTCTATACACAGTCTCCATTTCCCATTGGCCTTGCGCACGACGACTAGGTTTGCTAACCACGTCGGATGGATCACACCTCTAACTAGGCTTGCTGCCTCTAGCTTCTTGATTTCTTCAGCAATGAATTCTTGGCGCTCCACGGCTTGCTTCCTCACCTTCTGCTTGACGGGCCGCGCATGAGGACAAACAGCAAGCTTGTGCTCAATTACCTTCCTGGGAACACCGGGGATGTCAGATGGTTGCCAGGCAAACACATCGACATTCGCCCGCAGGAAGGCAACAAGCGTGCTTTCCTATTTGCCGTCAAGCGTGGCACTGATGGTGAAGGTACCACCAGTGCCGTCCTCCTTGGCGGACACCTTCTTGGTTGCCGGAGGAGCGGCCATCCCCTTTCTACACTTGCCTGTGGAGCTCGATGGAACGTCCTCGACGGCAGCGCAGCACTCCGAAGAGGTGCGGTTGCCGGAGTGGGCCCCAGAGCACTTGCCGGACTTGGTCTTGGTCTTCTTCCCCCCGGGAGCTTCAGCGGCAAGTGTATCCTTTTCTGCTGCGGCTGCTGCGTCCCGGTAGATCTTGTCGGCGCAGACAAGCGCATCTTTCTTGTCGCCATGGACAGTGATGACGCTTATCGGCCCCGGCATCTTGAGTACATTGTAGGCATAGTGGGAAGCTGCCATGAACTTGGCGAGGGCGGGACGGCCGAGTATTCCATTATACGGCAATGGAATATCGGCGACGTCGAATGTGATGCGCTCAGTTCTGAAGTTGAGCTCCCCGCCAAAGGTCACCGGCAGAGTGATCTTCCCCTTGGGCTTGCTCCTTCCCGGGTTGATTCCTTGGAAAGAACCGGTCTCTTCGAGCTCGCCATCTGGGATTTGGAGTTTCTTGATCACAGCAGAGGAGATCAAGTTCAGCCCAGCCCCGCCGTCAACCAACATTTTGGTGACCTTGAGGTTGCGGATGGTGGGGGAGACCAGCATCGGCAAGCACCCGACCGCCGTGGTGCGGTCAGGGTGATCCTCAAGGTCAAAAATGATGGGCGTGCTGGACCATTTGAGGAGCCTGCGCGACTCCACGGGTGGCTCTGCTGCATTCACCTCGCGCACCCACTGCTTGAGCTGGCGGTGGGAGGTGTGCAGAGAGGCGCCACCGTCGACGCACAGGACCTCCGTGGCCTTCTGGAACTCCTGCTCGCTGTTATCCTCATCCTCCATGTCTTCGTCGTCGTCTTCTTCATCCTTGTCGCGGCCCCGGGGAGGTCGGTCACCTTGCCGCTGCTTGGCCTTGCCGCGGCGTCCTCCCCGGCCATTGAATGGCCGCTTCTTGCTTGGTTCTCCTCCGCCACCTTGGGCCTTCTCCTTGTCGCGCCTCTCGTACTCAGCTTTCTGCTGCTCGACGAGGTACTCGACGCGTTTGCAGTTGGAGAGGTCGTGACCCTTGGTGCGGTGGATCTTGCAGTATTGCTTGTCGGAGCCGTCCTGCTTGTCGGCTGCCGCCACAGGGGCAGGCTCCTTGCCGGAGCCGTCAGCCTGTGTTTGCTTGGCGGGAGCCTCCTTGCCGGACTTCTCGACGGCAAGCACTTCCTTCTTGTTCTTCCTTCTATTGTTCCGCCGCCGGCTCTTCTTTGCCGGGGCGGCGGCGTCGCTGTCGCTTCCTCCTGCGCCAGCATCCTCCCCGGGGAGTCTCCTCCCCTCTTCTGCGCGTGCGCACTTATCAGCTAGAGCATAAAGCTCGCTGACATCCCGTATCTTGGTCATGGCCATCTCTTCACGCATGCGGCGGTTACGCACGTTCTGGTGGAACGCGCTGATAACCGCGGCAGGGTGGACGTCGGGGATGTTGTGCTGTACACGGCTGAAGCGTTGGATGTACTTGCGCAGGGATTCTCCTTCCTTCTGGGCCAGAATGTGGAGATCGCTCTCCTGGCCGTGGGGTTTGTGGCCGCCCGTGAAGGCGCCAACAAACTGGTGGCAAAGGTCTGCCCAAGAAGAAATGGAACCTTCCGGCAAGTGCATAAGCCAGGAACGAACGTTCGGCTTAAGCACGAGCGGGAAGTAGTTCGCCAAAATCTTCTCGTCGCGCCCCCCGGCAGCCTGCACCGCGATGGTGTAGATGCTGAGGAATTCCGAGGGGTGCGTCTTGCCGTCGTACTTCTCCAGTACGTCGGGCTTGAAATTCTTCATGCTGGGCCACTGGACGCGCCGCAGCTCGCGGGTAAACGCGGGGCAACCTGCCGCGTACGGCAAGTCGCCTGGTTCACCGGGTGCGCGCGTCGACAGCGTTCCCGGCTCTCTGGTCTGATTGTCGCCGAGCTTCTCGGCGGCGCTCGATTGTTGTCCGAGCGTCTTCTTGTCGCCGGTCGTCAAGGACCTGGCGCTGGTCCCGACGAGCCCGCGGATCCGACGACGCCGTGGAGCCGTCGTCGGCGTTGTTCCGGCGGGGTGGCGTCTTCTGCTTCCGCGGCGGGGAGTGCACGGTGGTTGCACCTCCGGCGGTCTTGTCGCCGTCGGCCTTCGTCTTCTCGACTTGCCGCGGCCGCGAGGTCTCCGGCTGCTGCGGCGTATCGTTGTTGGCGAAGGCGATCAGGCTCTGAATAGTTGCCCTCCAGTCTTCGGCCTTGTCTGCCGCTGGAGGGAAGTCGAGGAGCAGTTGCGCCCTTGCGAGCGCTTCTGCTGGAGTGGAGGGGAGCGGGGGCGAGCGGTGCGAGGAGCGGGATATGCTCAGACTCCTAACAGCGTTAGAAGGAGCAGGGTCCCGCCCCGGCGACCGCGCCTTGCTCGTGCCAGGACGATGGCCCGGAGCGTCCCGCGAACCTCCGGTTTGCCCTTGGCCCAGCAAGCGGATGCCACCTCCTGTGGCATGGCGCTGCTGGGTTGTTGTTTGCTGAGATGGACGCGGCGCGTCCACGGAGACCGAGGCTCGGTCGTCCGTCCTATCCTTGGATTTGGTGGCGCCGCGAGTGTCCTCGCCGGCGACCACCCTTCTGACGGCGTCTCCCCCGCCCACCGTTGGTTCTGGTGGCGGCGGATGAGACGCAGACGGGCCTGCGACCTCCGAAGCCTTCTTCTTCGGGGCCATGGCGCAGTTGCTGATGAAGTTGCTGATGAAACTGGAGAGGTTGATGAAGAATACGCCCGCGTGAACGCCAGATCAGATTCGCACAACCTCGATGCCCCCTACCTGGCGCGCCAAAGATGTCGGGGGAAACTGTCCGCCACGAACACCTATGGGACCGGAGCCCCTTTACTTGTGCGGTAAGAGGGCGGAGGGAGCACGAAGAGCAGATCGTGGAGATCACGCAGGCAGTTTACCCAGGTTCGGGCCGCGATAGACGCGTAAAACCCTACTCCTGCTTAGTTTGTATTGAGTTGGAGAGCTCGGGAGCTTGAAGAACTAGCTACACCGAGCGTATGAGCGATCTAGGTTCCGAACCCTTTCTACGTTGTGCATGGGCCTCCTTTTATAGTGCAAGGGGTCACCGACAGGTGTCAACGTAGGAGAAAGGGTAAAAATGTAAAAGAGGTGGTAGTTGTAACAGTGCGGGAATAGTGGAGCTACAGTGGATGAACAGTGGTCGCTACCTACTTTGACAGTGGGGGACAAGAGCATTTAATGCCCGTCGCCGTCGACCCCAAAAGCGCCCGCCCTTGCGTCTACGTTTGCCACGGCGATGGCTTTACCACCGTGGAGTGCCACCGTGTCCCCCAGGCTACACAGCCACCCGCCACGCGTCTCTGGAGTGGCCCCAGGGCGACGCGTGGTCCGATGAGCTGGAGCGCGGGCACACAGCGCAACTCTCCCCGGCAAGCACCTTGCCAGGGTCTTGACCTTGCCGGGCCCGGGAGCTTGTCGGGCTCTGAAGCTTGTCGCTCCCCGGGCCCTGCCGGGGCGCGTATAGCGCCGAGGCATGTCTTCTGTAATATAATCTTCTAGTCTTCCTGGCAAACTCCTCTTGCCAGGGCCTTGCGTGAGTGAGGTAATCTTGAGCCAGGAACGGCCTTCCCGGCAAGCCCCACTTGCCGGGGTCTCGATCTTCTGTCTTGTATACTTTGTTTTTGAATGGTTTTATATGAAGCGGGAAGGTCTCCGGCGAGCGCGTAGTGGGCCCTGCCGCGGGAAGCTGCTGCTGCCCGTGCACAAGTTGGGGTACTGAGGTACCCCCTACCTTAGTACACCGACAATCCGGCTTCTCCTCAAGTGCTTGCAACTCTGTCCAATCATTGATGAAATCCACCAGTGCTTGGGACTTTATCGCAGTACGGGGCACATACTTTAACCCGTGTGGGCTAAGTTCAATGGCCCACTTTGCAACTCGACCAGTAGATTCTCTGTTCTGGATTATATCCCCCAACGGAGCTGAACTGACAACTGTGATTGGATGGCCTTGAAAGTAATGTTTTAACTTCCGGTTTGTCATAAAAACTCCATATACCAGCTTGTGCCAATGTGGGTACCTCTGTTTTGATTCAATAAGCACCTCGCTGATGTAGTAAACCGGCCGCTGAACCGGATATTATTTGCCTGCCTCCTTGCGCTCTACCACGATAGCAACGCTTACTGCACGGGCATTAGCAGCCACGTATAACAACATCGGCTCGTTGTCGACTGGGGCAGCAAGGACCGGCGGCTTTGCCAATTGCTTCTTCAGATCCTCAAATGCAGCATCAGCAGCATCACTCCAGACGAAGCGATCTGTCTTCTTCATCATCTGATAAAGCGCGATGGCCTTCTCCCCCAAATGGCAGATAAACCGGCTAAGTGTCGCAATACGGCCCGCCACGCGTTGGACCATCGTTGATGCACGCCGGTTTGGCCAGGGACGTGATCGCCTTGATCTTCTCTGGATTAGCTTCAATTCCTCTGTTGGATACCAAGAACCCCAGGAGCTTGCCTGCCGGAACACCAAAAACGCACTTCTCCGGATTAAGCATCATTTTGTAGACCCGGAGATTGTCAAAAGTTTCCTTCAAATCTGCTATCAATGTTTCCTCCTTCCTGGATTTTACCACAATGTCATCAACATATGCGTGAACATTCCGCCCAATCTGTCCCTGAAGGCAGTTCTGCACACAACGCTGGTAGGTCGCCTGGGCACTCTTGAGCCCAAATGGCATAGATACATAGCAGAAGGCTCCAAAGGGAGTTATAAAGGCTGTCTTCTCCTGGTCCTTGACAGCCATCTTAATCTGATGATAACCTGAGTACGCATCCAAAAAACTTAGCCGCTCACAACCTGCCATAGCATCAATAATTTGATCAATACGGGGGAGTGCAAAAGGATCAGTGGGGCAAGCCTTGTTCAGATCTGTGTAATCAACACACATTCTCCAAGTGCCATTTTTCTTAAGTACTAGCACCGGATTAGCCAACCACTCTGGATGAAACACCTCAACTATAAAGCCTGCGGCTAAGAGCCTAGCCACTTCTTCTCCAATAGCCTTGCGCCTCTCTTCATTGAAGCGGCGCAAATACTGCTTGACCGGTTTAAACTTAGGATCAATATTAAGATTGTGCTCAGCGAGTTCCCTCGGTATACCTGGCATGTCAGAAGGCTTCCATGCAAGGATGTCCCGGTTCTCACGGATGAACTCGATGAGCGCGCTTTCCAATTTCGGATCTAGGTTAGCACTGATAGTGAACTGCTTGGATGAATTGCCAGGCACAAAGTCCACCTGTTTAGTCTCTTCAGCTGATTTGAACTTCAACGCCAGATCATGCTCTGTGGTTGGTTTCTTCAGCGGAGACATATCCACCGGATCAACATTGTCCTTATAGAACTTCAGCTCCTCCGTCGCACAAACCGCTTCGGCATAAGCTGCATCGCCTTCCTCGCACACCAATGCAATTTTGCGGCTCCCATGAACCGTAATAGTTCCCTTGTGGCCTGGCAACTTGAGTTGTAGATAAACATAACACGGCCTAGCCATGAATTTGGCATAGACCGGCCGCCCAAACAAAGCGTGATATGGCCTCTTGATCTTTACCACCTCAAAGGTCACGGTCTCTGACCTGGAGTCGTGCTCATCTCCAAAGGTAACCTCTAGGTCAATTTTGCCAACTGGATATGCCGATTTGCCTGGCACCACCCCATGGAACACTGTGTTGGACTGCCGAAGCTTTTTATCCGTCAGCCCCATACGCCGAAAACTCTCATAATACAGGATGTTGATGCTGCTGCCTCCATCCATAAGTACTTTAGTGAACTTGTAGACACCTACCTGTGGTGCTACCACCAGAGCCAACTGACCCGGATTATCAACCCGGGGTGGATGATCCTCTCTGCTCCACACAATGGGTTGCTTGGACCAACGCAGGAAACATGGTACCGCAGGTTCAACAGAATGCACCGCCCTCTTTAGAACTTTCTGATCTTGTTTGCACAAGCTCGTGGTGAAGACATGATACTGCCCACTGCTCAGCTCCTTCGGATTATTCTGATATCCGGATTGTTGTTGCTGTTGACGCTGTTGATTTCCTTGATTGTTGTATCCGCCCTGACCATGTTGTTGGTTATGCTGATTGTGCCCATTGTGATTGCCATTATTACCTTGATATCCTGATCCAGATCCCCCACCTTGATAACCCGGACCTTGGAAACCAGAGCCTGATCCGCCGGGGGGTCCGTGATCATACCTATTCTGGTCCATGAATTTCTTCATGATGAAACAATCCTTCCAGAGATGCGTAGCTGGTTTTTCTGGCGTACCGTGCTTTGGGCAAGGCGCGTTCAACGGGCGCTCTAGATTAATAGGCGGCCTCCCATTACGTGGGGGCGGTCTACCCTTGCGGCGTTGCCCATTGTCCTGAGCGTTGGTGTTGGCCAAAAAATCTGAGTTGCCATCCGCTTTACGCTTGCCATTGTATCCTTGATTCGCTGGATTGGGCTGCGGCGGTTTACCGTTCTTGCTCGCCTTTCCTGACTTGTCTCCGTCTGCATCTAGATGCTTGGTGTTATCCGAGTCTCCATACTTCACTAAAGCGCCCATGAGCGTCCCCATATCATTGCAATCACGTTTAAGCCGTCCCAGCTTCAATCGTAAAGGTTCAAACCGGCAATTGCCCTCCAGGGTTACCACTGTTGTACTTGGGTTGATGCTATTGGAGGAGTGCAAGATTTTTGACACTCGACGCACCCAACTGCTTGTAGACTCCTACTCTCCTTGAACGCAGGCAGCTAAGTCGACGACAGACATTGGCTGCTTGCACGTGTCCTTGAAGTTGTTGATAAACCGACGCTGCAATTCAGCCCATGATCCGATGGAATTAGGTGGTAAACCCTTTAGCCATGTTCGGGCCGTGCCTTCGAGCATCATTGTGAAATATTTGGCGCATGCTGCCTCATCCACATCGAGCATCTCCATTGCCATCTCATAACTCTCAACCCATGCCTCCGGAGCAAGATCCGCCCTGTAGTTAGGTACCTTGCGCGGCCCTTTAAAATCCTTGGGAAGCTTCGCGTTCTGTAAAGCGGGGATGAGACACGGTACGCCCAAGGAACTAGACATGACCCCCGGTTCAACTGTGGTGGTGGGACGAACCGGCGTCACCTGACGGGCTTCGTACTGTGCTGTTACCTCGGCCTCCCGGCGCTGCCTAGCCTGATCCACCACGTCTTGAGCATGCGCCTCTCCTCCTGCCGGATTATCCCGCCTCGGCTGATTACGTCTCCGTGCGCTGCTTGATACGACCGGTTCATCCAGACGCCTTGTATAACTCTGGCTTGGGTGGGGAGTCGAGTGAATCCTCTCCCGGCTATAGAAATAAGCTTGCTGTTTAGTTAGCACCGTGTCCAACAACTCTTTGGCCCGTCGTGCTTCCACTGCTATGGGGGACGTTCCTTCAATAGGAAGGGCGGCCAGTCGTGAAGCGGCAGCCACTATGTTGTCCAACGGATTAGAATAATGACCAGGAGGGGTGGGCACATGTTGGGCCGACACAACTTGGCGGTTTGGCTCTGCGGCCGGTGGCGGTGGCGGTGGTTGAACCGACGCGCCCATTCCCGGTGCTCCTCCCCGGTTCACCTCAGGCTGGTTACTGGTTCCTGCTCCTGGCGTGCTGAAGAGATTTCTTGCCTCATAAACCGGTGGCAGACGAGATCGTTGCCTTCTCATCATTACCTCGTGTGAAGTGGTCTGATCCAACATGAGTCGATAGGCCTGAGCGTCAAGCTCCGCCTGTTTTGTAGCCATCCTAGCTTTCTCAGCAGCCAGGTCCAACTTGGCTTGTTCAATCCGGCTCTTCACCTGAGCGACCTCCGCGTCATGCTGCTCCTTATTGGCTTGCGCTACCTCTGCTATCAGTAGTGCTGTCAAAGTGTCGACCAAGGTGGATAAAGTGTCAGATGGCGATGGGGGAGGATCTCCAGCCCTAGCTCCCATCGCTCTGATGTTAACGCCGCTATTGTTGAAGGCTGCTGCATAGACTGTGATCCGGCCATAAAGACAGCGACCTGGTTTGGCGGATCGAGGGGGTCCGGAATACTGTCATCCTCGAAATAACCGTCCGATCGACCGTCCTTCAGCGGATACAAAGATTATGTCTCTTCGGAAGAAGATTCATCGTCGGTATAGACAACAGTCTCTCCGCCAGAGTCCGATCCGTCCTCGGTTTGCACTCCAAGCACTGCTCCAACGAAGACGTGTTTCATGGCTGGCCGAATTCGGGCTGGTCTCGCACGCTGAGCCGGCTCGACGATGTTGGGGAAGATGTCCGGCTCAGGGCCCGGTTCACCGATCTTGCAGATGAAGACGTGGATGCCGCCGAAGGGGACCCGGTACCCGTATTCGATTGAATCGGCCTTGGGGCCCCAGCCCGCATCGTCGATGTAGATCCGGCCGCGACGACTCTTAGTCATCCGGCCCACTGCGTAGCCCTTGAGTCCTTCAAAGCTGCCCTTCAAGAACTCGAAACCATCGTGCAATAGCCCCACGGTGGGCGCAAACTGTCGTGGATTTAGCACGGCATATGACCTAGCAAAAGGACTTAGTCGTGAGGCCATCCCTACGGGTTAGCTTAAAGGGGTTAAAGCGGACGAAGGACACAGGGATTTTATACTAGTTCAGCCCCTTCGATGAAGGTAAAAGCCTACGTCTAGTTTGGGGTTGTATTGCTAGGGCTTTGATGACCAGGGAGCGAATCTGCTTTGCCTGTGTCTCAAGCTGTTGTTGTCTGCCTTGAACCGTCGCCGAGTCGTCCCTTTATATAAGAGGTGACGCCCGGTCCGGTTTACAGAGTCCCGACGCAGGCTCGTAAACGTGTCCGCCTCGGTCTCTACTCTTTCTATCTTACATCTCAAGTTACACAGTATGACGGTTTACAAATCATGGGCCCTAACTCTTGGGCTCTAAACCTCTTGGGTTGAAATCTTCTACTTCATGCTCCGCTGGGCCTTCAGTAAAATAATCTTGATAACGTAAACCGGACCCTCCTGGCCGGTTTATACCTGGAGTTACGGGAATTCATCCGGGAAGTCAATTGGCCTTAGTGGGCCCTAGTGGAAAGGAGAGGCAGCAGCAAGAAGGTGGTGCACGCCCCTCCCAAGCCCAGTCAGAATTGGACAAGGGGTTGGGGGCGCGGCCACCCTCTCCCTTCCTCCCCCCTTCTCCTTTAGGTGGAAACCTACTAGGACTTGGAGTCCTAGTAGGATTCCCCCTCTCCCGGCGCGCCTAGCTAGGCCGGCCGGCCTCCCCTCTCCCTCCTTTATATACGTGGGAGGGGGCACCCCAAATAGACAAGTTGACAATTGTTTTAGCCATGTGCGGTGCCCCCTCCATAGTTACACACCTCGGTGATATTGTCACTGTGCTTAGGCGAAGCCCTGTGTCGGTAACTTCATCAACACCGTCACCACGCCGTCATGCTAACGAAACTCTCCCTCGGCCTCAACTCGATCAAGAGTTTGAGGGACGTTACCGAGCTGAACGTGTGCTGAACACGAAGGCGTCGTACGTTCGGTACTTGGATCGGTTGGATCATGAAGACGTTCGACTACATCAACCGCGTTACTAAACACTTCCGCTTTCGGTCTACGAGGGTTCATGGACACACTCTCCCCACTCATTTCTATGCTTCTTCTAGATAGATCTTGCGCGGTCGTAGGAATTTTTTTGAAATACTACGTTCCCCAACAATTTGTTAGTCCGTGGACATGGTCCCCCTTGAGAAGACTTTGCAAATATCTCATTTTGACATGGGCTAAATGGCGATGCCAAAGCCATCCTACGTCAACTTTAGCCATTAGGCATGTCACGGTCTTAGTGGTTCGCTCCGAGAAGTTAACCACATAGAGATTGTTCTTGACATGCCCAACAAAGGCTACTTTAAGAGTCTTGCTCCACAAGAGGGCCACGGAATCAATATCAAAGAAAGTAGCAAAACCCATGAGTGCAATTTGACGAACGGAAAGTAAATTGTATGCAAGGGACTCAACAAACATGACTTTCTCGATCGTGAGATCATTAGAAACGACAACCTTTCCAAGACCCAATACCTTAGAAGATGATGCATCGCCCCATTCGACATTGGTGGGCATAGATGAGACTTTGTGCATGTCCACCACCAAGTCTTTGGTTCAGGTCATATGATTTGTGGCTCCACTATCAAGCAACCATGATCCCCCACCGGAAGCAAACTCCTACAAGAGATAAATGCTTGGTTTTAGGTACCCATTTTGTAAGGGGTCCTTTGATGTTATCAACAAGGGTCTTAGGAACCCAAATAGACCATTCGATGAACTCATAAGAAGAACCAACAAATTCGGCATAAACATGCCCATCACTAGCACTGTAGCACAACATAACACATAAGACGGGTTAAAGTCGTCGGCTTTGTTGGAAGGAGTGGCATTACCCTTTTTGGCACCACCACCCTTCGCATTGTTCTTCTTCTCCTTAGAAGTACCCTATCCCCCCTTCACAAAAGTTTGCTTGAGAGGAAGAAGTTGCTTGGTCTTGTCATTCTTATTCTTCTTGGACTTGGGTGCAGACCCAATTCCCTCCTTGGCCACAACTTCCTTTTGATTGCTCAAAGGGTCATTGAGGTTCTTCTCACCTTGTATGCAAGACACAAGGCCTTTCTCAAGTTGCTCCTTCAACTTGGCATTCCATCCACAAGATGCACATGCTCACAACACGGGTTAGTAGCATTTGCATTATCAATTAAAACCATATGAGGAAAAGTGGATTTCTCCTTGGTTAGCGACACTTGGAGTTGATCATGAGACTCCTTGAGGCTAGCATGAACACTCTTCAAGACCTTGTGAGCCTTGTCAAGTAGATCAAACTCCTCCTTGAGTTTAGCATGATCAACCCCAAGTTTAGCCTTCACGGATTTGACCACACGAGAGACAACAAGAGCATGATCAAGATCTTTCTTGAATTTAGCATGATCATCGTTGTGTGACTCCTCAAGAGCCAAACGATGACCACACTCTTCCTCAAGCGCATTAGAGAGATCTGATATCTCATCGCATAGTCACGGCTATGCCCTTCCATCTCAGAGATGGTCTCTCCGTGAGCCTCGATCATGTCATTGGCTTCACCAAGTTGTTCCAAGAGAGCAACGAAGTGCTTATTGGATTTACCTTTGAGCTTACTCATAAAAGAATCAAATTCATTTTCCTCCTCCATCGTCCCCTCACTTTCATCAATGCAATCCGGCAGCGAAGGATTAGTACTGAGGGTAGTCTTGATGTTTGGGGTTACCTTGTTAGTGGCTTTAGCCATGAAGCACTTGGCAGTGATGTTCTCGTTGGGAGAATCGAAGAGGGACACCCGTGGAGTTGTCGCAATGGCAATGGAGGCCATGGCTACCATATCACCATCTTCACTACCATCATCGTCCTCAGCGTACTCTTCTTGTGACACCAACCCCTTGGGAGGAGTCTTCTTGGTGAAGTATTTCTTTTTTGGGAGAGATTTGGCCTTGTCTTTTCGGATGAGCTTGCCACCATTGTCTTCCCTCTTCTCGTAAGAGCAATCCACAACAAAATGACTCACATTTCCACAATTGTAGCACGTCCTCACACGTTGCTTGCCCTTGGAGCCACTTGAGTTGTTCTTGTTGAAGTTGGGCCTTGAGTTCTTCTTGTTGCCTCAAAATTGCCGTGAAGCAAGAGCCAGGTGCTCATGATATGCATATTTGGTGTCTTCGGAGCAACACTCTGTCAGATCTTGGGTTCCGGCAAAACCCTTATGATTCGAACACTGGGGTGTGCACGAAGATCTCTCCTTCCATCTTCAGCCGACTGCGCCGTTGCCCCTGCATCCGAATCCAGCTCCGCAGGGCTTGGCGGTGATGCCGATGGAGAAGCGCTTCCGGGCTGCGGTGCCCGAGGCTGAAGGAGGTGCCTCCTGGTGAGTGATGGTGCTCCTCCCTATCCTTGTTTTCCTGCGACATGTGACGTGCCTGGTGGAGGCGTTAAAACTTCTGTTTGATGCTCGAAGGACAATTTGGCTTGTAATAGTTGCTAGATATTCATGGTTCCCTTCCTATTCGCTTTGTCGTTCTATGTCGACAGAGCCCGGCCCCGCGCGTACCTCAGCCGCCGCTGGCTTGTCCGGATCACTAGGACAAGACCAGGGAGTGAGGGGCTATGTGGCCAGTTAGGCTCCTGAGTCCCGATGCTCAGGAATCCCCCTTGGCGTGCAAACGGTCCCTAGGAAGGAAGCGCTAGGTAGGGCTTTAGCGTTCTGTGTCGGTAGGGCCCGGCCCCGCATGTACCTCAGCTGCCACTGGCTTGACCAGATCACCAGGACAAGACTAGAGAGTGAGGGGCTACGGGACAAGTTAGGCCCTTGGGTCGCGATGCCCAAGGGTCCCCCTTGACATACGAACAACCCTGAGAAGAGTAGTGCGCAAGCTGGCCTTAGCGTTCTGCGTCGGCAGGGCCCAGCCCCGCGCGTACCTCAGCCACCGCTGGCTTGGCCGGATCACCATGACAAGACTAGGGAGTGAGGGGCTACGAGACCAGTTAGGCCCTTGGGTCGTGATGCCCAAGGGTCCCCCTTGACGTACGAACAGACCTGAGCTCTTTGAGCCGGCCTTCCCTTCTCCGTCCTTCTTGGTGCTCTGCGTCCTCGGATCCCGACCCTCGAGCGAGGCTCAGCCACCGCTTGTATGCCAGGTCGTGGTGCCGTGGTCAAGGCCAGGGGGTGAGGGCTGGAGAGTCGGTAGGAGCCCCTGAGACGCGATGCTCAGAGCCCCCCCCCCCTTTAACGCGCAAGCGAATTATGTAAGGAGGGGAGACCCGCAGGACCGCCTACAGTCGTGCTCCTGAGACTCCTACGGGTTAGCCTCTAGCAGCACAACTTGGGACCGCGCCTACCACTGGGCCTCTGATAACCTCGCGAGAAGACGGAGGCACCGAGGACCTGGTGAGGTGACGCATGCGGGGCAGGCCGCGAGTCAGAGCTCGATCTCTGGGATTTGTCAGCATTGCAGTGACGGATCCGAGCACAAGCATCGTGCCAACGTATGCAGCCCCTGTTGCGGGATGAGCAGAAGTCCATTAAGCAGCATGAGAGGTCAAAATATATGTGTAGGTGATGCCTGTGAGGCAGATTGTAAGAGGAAATGAGCTGGATCAAGTAACATAAAATGCGGTACATGCCACAGGGACGAACCCGTGCGGCCTGGGGATAATGCGGCCGGAGGGGGCGCCCCCAACAAGTAAGCTAAAGATGCAAAAGGATACATGCTGCAGGAACAGGCCCGTGCGACCTAGGAATGATGCAGCCCGAGGGGCGCTCCTAGCTGAACAAAACCGGAAAATGTCACTGGCACAGTTGTTGAAGTAGCATTGGCGTAGCTGAAGACGCTTGATGCAGATGATGTTCCTTACGCGCCGTCTGGCTCCGGGGCCTCGCGAGGCTCCGGGGGTTCCCAGAGCTCGCGGAGAACCAAGGCCACCTCCGCCAGGATCTCCTGATGCCTGGCCTCGCGAGTCATCAGGACCTCCCGCGTGTGGCGCTGGTGCAGGGCTGCTTGGTTCGGCACACCAAAGGGCATGCGAACGTAGCTGTGAGGAGGGCCCTCGCACCGGCCCACTTGAGAGGTCTAGTAGAGCTCCTGAGACACGATCTTGTTGAGTGCGGGGACGTTGACGCAGACGTGCAGCCCGTCGCTCGAGCCTGGGGCAACAGCTGCACTCCGAGACGATGTGCAGCGCTCGCCCCGCATTGCCCTTAGCACCTGCAAGTCTTTCATGATTTGGCTGATGAATTCTTGAGCGCTTGGTGATTCACGCCTTGAGGCCTCCGGAGGGAAACGTGCGGTGAAGCACGCCTCCACATGGTGCCCGAGCACCTCCCTCAAGACATTGGCTGGGTCAGAGGCCCTCCAAAGGAGAGCCCCCGAGCCCAGTCTGAGGGGAGCGCCAGGTGCGCCTTCCTATGCGAGGGAGGGAGGCGCCCCCTCCCTAGGTGCAGGTCCTGAGGTGCTGCCACCAGGTGCTGCAACCGCATGAGGCTCCAGGGCGAGCAGGTGTTTCTTCTTCGTGCACTAGTGCCGCGTGTGGGTGATCACGCCGCGGGGCCATGTGCCTTGGATCTTGGACGATGCCTTGACGCGGAGGTAGCAGAGGAGCTTCATGGGCCACATCGCCCGCATGGGGAGGTGGACGAGGTAGTGAGAGGGACGGCGCTGGATAGCCCCCAGCGGCGCTGACGAGCTCGGCGATGCGGTCGAGCCATTCTTCGTAGAAGTCGTCGACGGGGCGGTAGCGCAGGAGCTCGTGCGCCATGAGCGACGTAGCTTGTGCGTCCGTGGGTCCGCAATGAGCATGGGACAATGAGGCCGCCGGGGTCAGTGACGGGGTCGCGGTGCGTCCGTCTCGCCGCACGAAGGGGTGCAGGGACAAGGCCTGCTGCTCGTGCCACGCCGGCCCAGTGGCGGCGTTGGCAGTAGGTGGTGGAGAATGGCGGGGCAGTCCATCGGCAGGAGCTATTTGAGCGGCGCGGGCGGCGAGGGTGGCCCGCCGCTCGGCACGGTCTCTGCGGGCGTCAGCCATGGAACCAGTGGGACGACGGAGCGTGGATCGACGGAAGGGAATTTTCGGCACACCCCTACCTGGCACGCCAAATGTCGGATCTTGGGTTCCAGCAAAATCCTTATGGTTCGAACACTGGGGTGCGCACGAAGATCTCTCCATCCGCCCTAGCTCATCTACTCACTGATTCCTAGGCCTAGCTCGTCAAACCCGAAGAACAAGGGACACAAAGGTTTATACTGGTCCGGACCACCGTTGTGGTGTAATACCCTAATCCAGTGTGGTGTGGTGGATTGCCTTATAGGCTGGAGAAGAACTAGTACAAGGGAAGAACGGCCTCCTGAGGAGAGGTGTTCTTGTGCTCGGATGAGCTTGCTGCGTGTGTGGTTGGCTTTTGATCAGATGCCCTCTAGGTTGGGGCAGCACAAGATGAGATGATACCCATTTGGTGGTGGCTAGTCCTATTTATAGAGGTCCGGGTCCTCTTCCCAAATATTCAGCAGGAAGGGATTCAACAACGGCCATATTTGAAGGGGGACAGCTAGTACAAGCTATCCTGACAAAAGGTGGTATTCGCATGTCAAAGGTTCTGGTGGTGACGCCGCCATGGGCTCCGTGATGACCTCCGCTCTATCGTCCTGCTAGTCTTGATCTCGTTGCACCGATATGGAAACCTTTACCTGACGCCTCGGGACTCCTCGCCTGCGCCTTCCTCTTTAGCACCAAAGAGAAAACTAGCACCCTGCGCCCGCTGGTGCCTGCCTGGCCTTGGTCGTCATGGCTCACGTCACGAGGACCTTGCGAGGTGCCCCTTGCCTTGATATCTCTGCTCCTCGGGAGCCATCCTAGCGAGGCCGCCCTAGGGGAGGTCTTGTGTCGCCCGCCTCGCGAGGCTTGGCCCCTCGCGAGGGTCTCGAGTAGTTGCTGATGAGGTTGGGCCGTGCCAGGCCGCTGGATGAGCCACACCCTGGGCCGCAGGCAGGCAAGTCTGGGTACCTTCATTCCTAGAAGGCTGACACACTCCTCTTCTTCCTCTTCATCCTCTTCCTCCACACTAGCCTTTGCCTTCAAAGCAATGTTGGGATTCTTTGATCGTTGAACCCGCAACACCGCATTGTTGGCGGTCCTGTCCAAGATCCTCATTGTAACAAAGGCATCCAACACTTCACTTGATGTCAAGTTGTAGAAGTCCGGCCTTTGACGAATGACGGAGGACATGGTCTTATGGGAAGGCATCATAGCCTTGAGAAACTTGTGCTTGATCCAATTGTCATATGTATCCTTGCTCCCATGATCTCGTAGTGAGACCGCGAGAGTAGTTAATCTTCTATAAAGCTCTCGAGGTTCTTCATCTTCAATCATGGCAAACTCATCGGCTTTATCTTGAACAACTTCAAAGTTTGAGCGTTGAATGCTCGCGCTTCCCCTGTACAAGGAAACAACATGCTTCCTTGGCCACGGAAAAGGGTCGGAGATGAGCAATATCTTCGGGAGGAATAGCTTCTTGGAGGATAAAGAGAGCGGACCCGTTGAATTGATTGTCCGCGGCTTCTCTAGGAGTGAAGTTGCTTGGATCGTGCAGATAGAAACCTTGCTCAATAATTCTCCAAAGATTAGTAGAACTATGATTCAAATGATGTTTAAAGCGATAAACCCAAGAGGGAAAATATGCATTTTTTACATACTTAGGAGGAGCACCAACATGATTCATATGAGTGGAGGGAACCGGCCCTCCATAGGTAAGAGGAGGTTCAACATGGGCAAAGATGCCACTCCCATTCTTAGGCAAAGGAACTTCGTCATTACTAGCTTCCCCCTTATCGGGGTGAGCATCTGCCACCTTGTTAGTGGGACGAGCCACTTCCAACGGTGCGGTGGATAATTTGAGCCCATCAAGAAACTCCTTAAACATGCCTTTGACCTCGGTCGTCATGGAGGTTTTCAATGTGTCCAAAGCCGCATTGAACTCCTCACGAGAGATCGAGGATCCCCCATCGGCCATAGACGAGGATGGATTCACACCGGAGTGCTCCTCTGCCTTGACTATGGTGTCACCCATACTATTTGGATGGTAAAGTCCTTAATAAAGAGATGAGGCTCTGATACCAATTGAAAGGATCGATATGGTTGGATAGAGTGGGTGAATAGGAAACTAACAATTTTTAGCTTTTCTTTACCAAATTAAAGTTAGCATCAAAATAGGTTGTCTAGATATGCAACTAGGTGAGCAACATATATGATGCAACAACAACAAGCACACAAGCAAGCAAGGGATACAACACAATATAAGCTTGCACAAGTAAAGGTAAGAGATAACCAAGAGTGGAACCGGTGGAGACGAGAATGTGTTACTGAAGTTCCTTCCCTTTGAGATGAAGTGCGTCTCCGTTGGAGCTGTGTGGAGGCACAATGCTCACCCAAGAAGCCACTAGGGCTACTGTATTCTCCTCACGCCCTCACACAATGCGAGATGCTGTGATTCCACTATTAGTGCCATTGAAGGCGGCGACCGAACCTTTACAAACAAGGTTGGAGCTATTTCCGCAACTTAATTGGAGGCTCCCAACGACACCACGAAGCTTCACCACAATGGAATATGGCTTCGAGGTGACCTCAACCGTCTAGGGTGCTCAAACATCCAAGAGTAACAAGATCTGCAAGGTCTTAGTGGGGGAATCAAATTTCTCTTGGTGGAAGTGTAGATCGGGGCCTTCTCAACCCATCCCTAGAAAATCAACAAGTTTGATTGGCTAGGGAGAGAGATCGGGTGAAAATGGAGCTTTGAGCAACAATGGAGCTTAGGGAGGGAAGAGGTGGTCTTCTTGGGGAAGAAGATCCCCTTTATATAGTGGGGGAAAAGATCCAACCATTACCCACTTACTTAGCCCGCGACAAGCGGTACTACCGCACAGAGTCGTGGTACTACCGCATGCCGGTGTGGTACTACCGCTAGTGCGGCAGTGACCAGGCGAGGCCCTGTTGCACAGGGCAGCGAACAGTAGAACCGCCGGAGCGGTACTACCGCGCGCCCTTGTGGTACTACCGCAAGGCAGGGCTCTACTGGGCTGGAAAAAGCACAGACGAAATAAATTACGTTCGTGACTACTTTCGCTGAGGTTAGGACTGCGCAAAAGTCTGACATGGTACTACCGCTCACAGGAAGCGGTACTACCGCATATG
The DNA here is from genome assembly GCA_902687465.1 of Secale cereale. Classification (NCBI taxonomy): domain Eukaryota; kingdom Viridiplantae; phylum Streptophyta; class Magnoliopsida; order Poales; family Poaceae; genus Secale; species Secale cereale. Next base: position 122,252,514 of record LR738715.1, on the reverse strand, counting down.
GCCGGAAGTAAAAAATTACATTCGCGCCTACTGGCGTGTGCGCCAGCATCTGGGCTAGGAGCAGCGGTACTACCGCTTGCTCGGCGCGGTACTACCGCAGACCCCTGCGGTACTATGCTACTTCTCGAGCTTGCGTTGTATTCCCTCGAAGAAGAAAGGGTGATGCAGCACAGTAGCGTCAGTATTTCCCTCAGTTTTTGACAACCAAGGTATCAATTCAGTAGGAGACCACGTGCAAGTCCCTCGCACCTGCACAAACAAATAAGAACTTCGCAGCCAACGCGATAAGGGGTTGTCAATTCCTTTACGGTCACTTACAAAAGTGAGATCTGATAGAGATGATAGTTTGATATTTTTGGTATTTTTGGATATAAGAACAGAAAGTAAAAGCCGAAAAGTAAAGTAGATTGTAGATTGATATGTTGAGAATAGACCCGGGGGGGCATAGGTTTCTCTAGTGGCTTCTCTCATGATAGCGGTATTCTACGGCGGGTAAACAAATTACTATCGAGCAATTGATAGAAAAATGAATAATTATGAGAATGTCTAGGCATGATCATTATATATAGGCATCATGTTCGAAACAAGTAGACCGAAACGATTCTGCATCTACTACTATTACTCCACACATCGACCGCTATCCAGCATACATCTAGAGTATTAAGTTCATAAGAACAGAGTTACGCCTTAAGCAAGATGACATGATGTAGAGGGATAAACTCAAATAACATGATATAAACCCCATCTTTTTACCCTCTATGGCAACAATACAATACGTGCCTTGCTGCCCCTACCGTCATTGGGAAAGGACACAACAAGATTGAACCCAAAGCCAAGCACTTCTCCCATTGCAAGAACAAAAGACCTAGTAGGCCAAACCAAACCAATCATTTGAAGAGACTTGCAAGGATATTATAATCATACATAAAGAGTTCAGAAAAGAACCAAATACTTCTCATAGATAATCTTGATCATAAACCCACAATTCATCGGATCTCGACAAACACACCGCAAAAAGAGATTACATTGAATAGATCTCCTCGAAGACCGAGGAGAACTTGGTATTGTGATCCAAAGAGAGAGAAGAAGCCATCTAGATACTAGCTATGGACCCGAAGGTTTGTGGTAAACTACTCACAACTCATGGTGAGGCGATGATGATGATGTAGAAGCACTCCGTAGTAGATCCCCCCTCCGGCGGAGCTCCGGAACAGGCCCCAAGATGGGATCTCACGGGAACAGAAGGTTGCTGCGGTGGAACTAGGGTTTTCTCAATTGTTCTGATGGTTTCGGGGTACATAGGTATATATATAGGAGGAAGGAGGGCACCGGGGGCCAAACGTGGGGCCCATAAAGCAGGGGGGCGCCCTATAGGGGGGCGCGCCCCCACCCTTGTGGCCGCCACGTGTGCCCTACTCCATTGTTCTCAAGTCTCCCGTGTGTATTTTGCTCCAAAAATATCTCTCCCGAAGTTTCATTCTGTTAGGACCCCGTTTGATATTCCTTCTCTGTAAAACCCTGAAATAGGCAAAAAAACAGCAATCTGGACTGGGCCTTTGGGTTAATAGGTTAGTCCCAAAAATAATATAAAAGTGTATAACAAAGCCCATTAAACATCCAAAATATCATAAATAATAGCATGGAACAATCAAAAATTATAGATACGTTGGAGACGTATCAAGCATCCCCAAGCTTAATTCCTGCTCGTCCTCGAGTAAGTAAATGATAAAAACAGAATTTTTGATGTGGAATGCTAACTAACATAGATTTCAATGTCATTCTCTTAATTGTGGCATGAATGTTCAGATCTGAAAGATTCAAGACAAAAGTCTATATTGACATAAGAAATAATAACACTTCAAGCATACTAACAAGGCAATCATGTGTTCTCAAAATACTAAGGCTAAAGAAAGTTATCCCTACAAAATCATATAGTCTGGCCATGCTCCCTCTTCATCACACAAAATATTCATATCATGCACAACCCCGGTTTCCTCCAAGCACTTGTTTTCATACTCTATTCTTTCAAACCTTTCAACTTTCACACAATACATGAGCGTGAGCCATGGATATAGCACTATGTGGAATAGAGTGGTGGTTGTGGAGAAGACAACAAGGAGGGAGATAGTCTCACATCGACTAGGCGTATCAACAGGCTATGGAGATGCCCATCAATAGATATCAGTGTGAGTGAGTAGGGATTGCCATGCAACGGATGCACTAGAGCTAAAAATATATGAAAGCTCTACAAAAGAAACTAAGTGGGTGTGCATCCAACTTGCTTGCTCACGAAGACCTAGGGCATTTGAGGAAGCCCATCGTTGGAATATACAAGCCAGGTTCTATAATGAAAATTCCCACTAGTATATGAAGGTGACTAAACATGAGACTATCATGAAGAACAAGGTGCTACTTTGAAGCACAAGTGTGGAAAAAGATAGTAGCAATTGTCCCTTTTTTCTTTCTTTTTTTTGGAGGGGCCTTTTCTTTTGTTCGGCCTTTCCTCACATGGGACAATGCTCTAATAATGATGATCATCACACTTATATTGAATTACAACTCGATACTAGAACATAGTATGACCCTATATGAATGCCTCCAGCGGTGTACCGGGATGTGCAATGAATCAAGAGTGACATGTATGAAAAGTTATGCATGGTGGCTTTGCCACAAATATGATGTCAACTACATGATCATGCATGGCAATATGACAATATGAAGCGTGTGATATGAACGGAACGATGGAAAGTTGCATGGCAATATATCTCGGAATGGCTATGGAAATGCCATGATAGGTAGGTATGGTGGCTGTTTTGAGGAAGATATACGGTGGCTTTTTTGAGGAAGGTATAAAGTGGGTGTATGGTACCAGCGAATGTTGCGCGGTACAAGAGAGGCTGGCAATGGTGGAAGGGTGAGAGTGCGTATAATCCATGGACTCAACATTAGTCATAAGAACTCATATACTTATTGCAAAAATTTACGAGTCATCAAAACAAAGCAATCAACGCATGCTCCTAGGGGGGAGGTTGGTAGGAGTTAACCATCGCGCACCCCCGACCTCCACACAAAGGATGACACTCTACAAATACCTCATGCTCTAACTTCGTCACATAGTGGTTCACCATACGTGCATGCTACGGGAATCACTAACTTTGACACAAGTATTTCTCAATTTCATAATAACTCCACTAGCATGAGTCTAATATCACTATCCTCATATCTCAAAACAATTATCAAGCATCCAACTTCTCATCATATTCAATGCATTTAGTATGAAAGTTTTTACTACATCGATCTTGGATGCCTATCATGTGAAGGCAAGTTTAATAGCCAAAGCACATTACCATGCTGTTTTAATAGACTCTCAAAATGATATAAATGAAGCATGAGAGATCAACAATTTCTACAAAATATAATTACCACTGTGCTCTAAAAGATATAAGTGAAGCACTAGAGCAAAAACTATTCAACTCAGAAGATATAAGTGAAGCACATAGAGTGTTCTAACAATTCCTAGGCCATATTTATCTCTCTCAGAAAGGTGTGTCCAGCAAGGATGATTGTGGCAAACTAACAAGCAAAGACTCAGAGGATACATGACGCTCCAAGTAAAACACATATCATGTGGTGAATAAAAATATAGCTCCGAGTACAGTTAGCGATAGATGAAGACGAAAGAGGGGATGCCTTCCCGGGGCATCCCCAAGCTTAGGCTTTTGGTTGTCCTTGAATTTTACCTTGGGGTGCCTTGGGCATCCCCAAGCTTAGGATCTTGCCACTCTTTGTTCCATAGTCCATCAAAGCAATACTCAAAACTTGAAAACTTCACAACACAAAACTTAGACAAAAATCTCGTGAGCTCCGTTAGTATAAGAAAACAAACCACTACTCAAAGGTACTTTAATGAACTCATTCTTTGTTTATATTGGTGTTAAACCTACTGTATTCCAACTTCTCTATGATTCATACTCCCCAATACTACTCATAGATTCATCAAAATAAGCAAACAACACACGAAAAAACAGAATCTGTCAAAAACAGAACAGTCTGTAGTAATCTGTAGCTTTCGCATACTTCTGTAACTCCAAAAAAATAAAAATAAATGGTAAACGTGAGGAATTTGTCTATTAATCATCTGCAAAAAGAATCAACTAAATAGCACGCTCCAGTAAAATCTGGTGACTATTCTAGCGAGCGCTAACGATTCTGTTTTTCACAGCAAGATCATATAAACTTCACACAAGTCTTCCCAAAGGTTCTACTTGGCACAAACATTAATTAAAACAAAACCACATCTAAACAGAAGCTAGATGCAATATTTATTCCTAAACATAAGCAAAAACAAAAAATATAAAATTGGGTTGCCTCCTAACAAGCCCTATCGTTTTACGCCCCTAGCTAGGCAAGATACAAGTATAGATCTAGGTATTGCCATCTTTGGAAGGCAATCCATAAGTGGATCTCTACTAGATTCATAGGGTAATTTAATTTTCTTTCTAGGAAAGTGTTCCATGCCTTTCCTTAACGGAAATTGGAATCTAATATTTCCTTCCTTCATATCAATAATTGCACCAATCGTTCTAAGGAAAGGTCTACCAAGAATAATAGGACATGAAGGATTGTAATCTATATCAAGAACAATGAAATCTACAGGCACATAATTCCTATTGGCAACAATAAGAACATCATTAATCCTTCCCATAGGTTTCTTAATGGTAGAATCCGCAAGATGCAAATTTAAAGAACAATCATCAAGCTCATGGAAACCTAACAAATCACACAAAGTTTTTGGGATAGTGGAAACACTTGCACCCAAATCACACAAAGCAAAGCATTTCATCTTTAATTTTTATTTTAATAGTAGGCTCCCACTCATCATCAAGCTTTCTAGGGATAGAAACTTCTAATTCAAGTTTTTCTTCATAAGATTGCATCAAAGCATCAACTATGTGTTTGGTAAAAGCTTTATTTTGACTGTAAGCATGCGGAGAGTTGGTGTGGATTGCAACAAGGAAATACAATCAATCAAAGAGAAATTATCATAATTGAATCCCTTGAAATCCAAAGTAGTGGGTCATCACTATGCAAAGTTTTAATCTCTTCACTCCCACTTCTAACAAATTTAGCATCAAGATCTAAAAACTCCGAATCATTGGGACACCTTTTAATTAAAGTAGACTCATCTCCAATCCCATATTTATCAAGATTCATACTAGAAAACAAGGATCTAATAGGAGACACATCAATAACTTTCAGATCTTCATCTTTATTTTCATGATAACTAGAAGAACATGCTTTTATATAATTCTCTCTTTTGGCACGCATCCTAGCAATTCTTTCTTTGCATTCATCAATGGAAATTCTGATGGCTTTGAGAGACTCATTGATATCGTGCTTAGGTGGAATAGATCTAAGTTTCAAAGAATCAACATCAAGAGTAATTCTATCCACACTTCTAGTCAATTCATCAATCTTAAGCATTTTTTCTTCAAGCAAAGCCTTGAAATTCTTTTGTGAATTCATAAACTCCTTAACATTAGTTTCAAATTCAGAAGGCATCTTTCCATAAGAGTTATTGTAGGAATTTCCATAATTAATAGAGGGATTACTAGGAAAAGGCCTAGGATTAAAGTTTCCTCTATAAGCATTGTTACCAAAATTATTCCTACCAACAAAATTCACATCCAAAGATTCATTATTATTTTCAATCAACGTGGATAAAGGCATATCATTAGGATCAGAAGAAGCACTCGTAGCAGCAAATAATTTCATAAGTTCATCCATCTTTCCACTCAAAACACTAATCTCTTCAATAGCATGCACTTTTTTACTAGTAGATCTTTCGGTGTGCTATTGAGAATAATTAACCATAATATTATCTAGGAGTTTGGTAGCTTCTCCTAAGGTAGTTTCCATGAAAGTGCCTCCTGCGGCCGAATCTAAAAGATTTCTAGAAGCAAAATTCAAGCCAGCATAAAAGTTTTGAATAATCATCCATAAGTTCAAACCATGTGTAGGGCAATTATGTATCACTAATTTTATTCTCTCCCAAGCTTGTGCAACATGCTCATGATCTAGTTGCTTAAAATTCATAATATCGTTTCTAAGAGAGATGATCTTAGTAGGAGGGAAATACTTAGAGATAAAAGCATATTTGCACTTATTCCACGAATCAATACTATTTCTAGGCAAAGAGGAAAACCAAGTTTTAGCACGATCTCTAAGTGAAAACGGAAATAACTTCAATTTAACAATATCGTTATCTGTATCCCTTTTCTTTTGCATATCACACAAATCAACAAAGTTGTTTAGATGGGTAGCGGCATCTTCACTAGGAAGGCCGGAAAATTGATCTTTCATGACAAGATTCAAGAGAGCAGCATTGATCTCACAAGATTCAGCATCGGTAATTGGAGCAATCGGAGTGATAATAAAATCATTATTATTGGTATTGGAGAAGTCACACAATTTGGTGTTGTTCTCAGCCATAGTGAAAAACAAGCAATCCAACACACTAGCAAACAAGAAGCAAGCGAACAATAAACACACGGCAAAAGAAGGGCAAATAAAACGGCAAGGGTGAAGTGGGGGAGAGGAAAATGAGAGACAAATAAATGTAATGCGGAGGATAAGGGTTTGTGATAGGTACTTGGTATATGACTTTTGCGTAAGCCTCCCCGGCAACGGCGCCAGAAATTCTTCTTGCTACTTCCCGAGCTTGCATTGTATTCCCACAAAGAGGAAAGGGTGATGCAGCACAGTAGCGTAAGTATTTCCCTTAGTTTTTGAGAACCAAGGTATCAATCCAGTAGGAGACCACGCGCAAGTCCCTCGCACCTGCACAAATAAATAAGAACTTCGCGGCCAACGCGATAAGGGGTTGTCAATCCCTTTACGGTCACTTACGAAAGTGAGATCTGATAGAGTTGATAGTTTGATATTTTTTGTATTTTTGGATATAAGAACAGAAAGTAAAAGCGGAAAAGTAAAGTAGATTGTAGATTGATATGTTGAGAATAGACCCGGGGGGGCATAGGTTTCTCTAGTGGCTTCTCTCATGATAGCGATATTCTACGGTGGGTAAACAAATTACTGTCGAGCAATTGATAGAAAAGCAAATAATTATGAGAATATCTAGACATGATCATTATATATAGGCATCACGTCTGAAACAAGTAGACCGAAACGATTCTACATGTACTACTATTACTCCACACATCGACCGCTATCCAGCATGCATCTAGAGTATTAAGTTCATAAGAACAGAGTAACGCCTTAAGCAAGATGACATGATGTAGAGGGATAAACTCAAATAACATGATATAAACCCCATATTTTTACCCTCGATGGCAACATTACAATACGTGCCTTGCTGCCCCTACTGTCACTGGGAAAGGACACCGCAAGATTGAACCCAAAGCCAAGCACTTCTCCCATTGCAAGAACTAAAGATCTAGTAGGCCAAACCAAACCAATAATTCGAAGAGACTTGCAAGGATATTATAATCATACATAAAGAGTTCAGAAAAGAACCAGATACTTCTCATAGATAATCTTGATCATAAACCCACAATTCATCGGATCTTGACAAACACACCGCAAAAAGAGATTACATCGAATAGATCTCCTCGAAGACCGAGGAGAACTTGGTATTGAGATCCAAAGAGAGAGAAGAAGCCATCTAGATACTAGCTATGGACCCGAAGGTCTGTGGTAAACTACTCACAACTCATGGTGAGGTGATGATGATGATGTAGAAGCACTCCGTGGTAGATCCCCCCTCCGGCGGAGCTCCGGAATAGGCCCCAAGATGGGATCTCACGGGAACAGAAGGTTGCGGCGGCGGAACTAGGGTTTTCTCTGTTGTTCTGGTGGTTTCGGGGTACATAGGTATATATAGGAGGAAGGAGGGCATCGGGGGGCAAACGTGGGGCCCACGAGGCACGGGGCGCGCCCTATACGGGGGGGGGGGCGCCCCACCCTCGTGGATGCTACGTGTGCCCTACTCCGTGGTTCTCAAGTCTCTCATGCGTATTTTTCTCCAAAAATATATCTCCCGAAGTTTTATTCTGTTTGGACTCCGTTTGATATTCCTTTTCTGTAAAACCCTGAAATAGGCAAAAAACAGCAATCTGGATTGGGCCTTTGGGTTAATAGGTTAGTCCCAAAAATAATATAAAGGTGTATAACAAAGCCCATTAAACATCCAAAACATCATAAATAATAGCATGGAACAATCAAAAATTATAGATACGTTGGAGACGTATCATACTACCACTTGTCGTAGCGGTACTACCGCACACACCTGCGATACTACTGCTCCCTTGAGCAGTACTACCGCTTGCCCCAGACGTTATAGCACTTGGCAACCTTCATTTTGCATAGACAAGGATAACCGGATGGTTCTCCATCGAAGCGGAGGAAAGGTGGTGCAAAGGAACATATGTGTACGTGTTGATTCCACCCTAACCTTTCTAAAGCGGACCCCCTCTTAATAGTATGGCTTTCCTATGACTCAAATCCACCGAAAAGAAACATAGAGAACCGCCGTCTTCGATAGGCTCTGAGGGGCAGCGAATCGTCTTGTGCCTAGACATGAGATATCGGAAATGCTCAACACACACAATTAGTCCGCAAGAGTACTATCATCAATCACCAAAACCATATAGGGAGAAATATGCCCTTACAGTGGCTTCACGGTGGCTCGGCGGCTCTGACTGCGGAGGCGGTCGGCATCTCCGGCGTCGGCTCATATGTGATTGGACCGTTTCGACCTTCGCCCCATTTCCTCGTCATCCGTACACTACTTCCATCGAAGGGCTGGCCCTTTGCCAGCAACGGTCCATCGCTTGTCTCACGCCCGGTGCGGCAGAACCGAGCTCGTCTTGCGCACGGTGCAGTAGGACTGACCTCGTTCCCCTCACGGTGTTGCAGGACCAAGCTCGTCTTGCGCTCAGGGCTGCAGGACGGGCTGATGGATGACAATTCTGGCCGGCCTATTGGGTCTCGATGCTGGGGGTCGCCCAGGGGGTGCGAAAAGGTGAGACCTTTCTGCTTGTCTCTTTGATTGGGGTAGCAATGGGTCTCGGTGAGGCGATGTCAAGGTCTTGGATGCCGGAGCGGCGGCCCTGGTGGTGGTAGCGCGGTGCTCTTGGGCAAGCCTTGTAGCTTGGTGCTGCCTAATGGCCATAGCTGTGTGGGCGGCATGGTAGACGGGGTGTGGCTTTCGATGGCGGTGAGTGTTGGCCCGGGTGAAAACATGTTCTATCCTCGAACGGACCGACGGCGGCGAAGTTCATTCCCTTCTTGAAGGCGTTGCTGCGGCTCTCATTGCCCGTCATGCGGCTTCAAGGGAAACTCTGATCCTTGAATGGGCGGTGGTGGCGCTCTGGTGTCATGCCCTTCCCGAAGGTGCCGCCTTGGAGCCCATGGTTCATCGTACGTGGCTTCATCTCTTCGCGATGGCAGTGCTAGGGGTTGTGTTGCTGCGCTCAGCGTCTATGTATCATGTCTTGGGTGCGTGTGTTGTGGTGACGTGCGTTTGTACTGGGTGATTGATGATCAGTGTTTTATATATATAATGGGGCGAAAGCCTTATTCGGCAAAGCATCTCCAGAGCTAGCTCCATTTTTAAGCCCTCGAAAGCAAAATGGGGCTGCTCCATCTACAGAGGGATGAAGAATAAATCTCCAACCCTGGTGATATTGTCTCTTTTCCAGTTTATTAGACATGCATTATTACTATATTAAGAATTTGACGAACATGTGAAGCAACCTATGATTGGATGGTTAAGAGGACGGTGGTATCCTCAGGACCCTAACCCACCAGGGTTAAATTCCTAGTGCTCACATTTATCCTCGATTTATTTCAGGATTTCCCGCCATACACATTCAATCTCTCAAAAGTGCTCATAGGGGGTAGGGTGTCTGTGTGTGCCAGAGACAGCACATGGCTTAACTTGCATCATGTATATCTTGCCCAGGCTCTAAATTTGAGCCGGCTCTGCCACTGTCTGCGGCTGTATTGTGTTAAAAAAATGATCAACATTGTATATTTTATACGTGCGCATACCCCTTCACTTCTACCTCATGTGACCTCTTAGTTAGGGTTTTCTGCCTCATCGCGGGCGCCGGTCCATGTCATCTTCTATGGTCCTTGGATCATGGAGGCGCGGTGGATACCGTCCCTAGCCGGCAGGAGGGCTCTGTTCTTAGGTCTTTTTTGGAGTTTTGTTAGGGTCCATGTCATGCTCAAGAATACGAGGCGTAGACTGCTTCTTGAAAATGGAATAAGGCCCTCCACGCCTAGCCTGGCGATGTTTCTAGCATCGTGGGGGGCGTGTGGAGGTGTGTCTTTGGTGGATCTCGTGGGATCTGGTCGGCTTTTGTTTTTGGTGGATCTGGTCTTCGTTCCTCTATGTGTCTGCAGGTTGGATCCTTCTGATCTAGACTTCTCTTCATTGGTCGCGGTTGATGTTCTGGTGCAACGGTCTTATGGGGCCTTAGCACGACGACTTCCTGACTGTCTACTACAACAATGTTTGAACGGCTCCGATGAGGGAGGGACGATGACGGCGGCGCACCTTCGGCTTGCTCTAGTGCTCGTAGTTGTTGCTAGGTGATCTACGGACCTGGACGTAATTCTTACCTCCGGTGTTCTTTGTACTAACTTGACAGTTGATGAATATATTGAAAGTTTTCTTGAAAAAACATAGTATAATTTATATATTACAAAAAAGTTATTGTAAACTTCAAATGGTATATATTTAGCCGTATGAATTTTGAGATTTATTACTCGTAGAGTCGTAGGTTAATTTATTAGTCTAGGATACACTCAAGCCTAGTAAATCGAAAGGAGGCAGTAAATCATATTTTCCACCTGCATATAGTTGTGTGTGCTCACTTTCACATGGAGCCCAGATACCGTCAGCTTGTTGTTTAATTTGCCTTTTCGTATTATTTTTTCATCTTCATCAAATGCTTAGCAGAGTGTTGCACTGCTGGACGACACCATGATGCGGTGGAGGGCGGCCTTGATTCGGGACAGTCGGAGGTGGACGAAGTAGAGCTCTGAATCAGGGATGATAGAGGTGGACGGCGGCATTGCGGAGGTGCGTAAGGATGTGAGAGAGTGTCAAGGATGCGGAATGGGAGACCACACCGGGAAGGATGAAGGTAGACGTCGACATAATGTCATATGAGCTAGGGTTTTTGTTGTAGGGGCGCGGCGGCTGAAGACGGGGGCGGGTTGCTGAGAGGATGTGAGTGGGTGAGAGAGAACTGTTGGATGTGCGCGCGGCGAGGAGGGGGGGCAATAACTGCATGATCGGCGACAAATGGGAGGACAACATGGTGTAAGGGTATAATATGAAATTTCTTCCCGCCTTGCCAACTATCTTATGAGGAACATGCGAAAGAGGCCCTTGATTACAAGGGGCTCTCTGATGGGTTTTTTTCCTCCCTGATCTAGAGGCCGTGGTGGGAGCTCTGCCATAGTTATTTTTTCTTATTCTTTTGTTTTGCCTCAGTGTGAATCTGCGACAGCTATCTACGTGCTTAAAGAGAGAGAAAAATTAAAAAGACAACTGAGATTATTTTTCAATAATAAGCGCTAATTGTTGGTGATACATGTATATTACTAACAAAGGCCAAGCACTCCATGTCTTGTCTTGTGCAAGAAGGGGAAAACCCCGAGCGCTCATGGCATTATTTGTGTTGGTGCTGGACCGGATCATGGGAATTGATTAACCAACTCTCTTCTCTCTTTTTCTGGATGTGGGAAAGTGCTACATGTCCTAGAGCTCGCACTAGTTTAAATAAAATAGAACATTGGTAGAGGAACAAAAAAAGAAATTGCAATCAAATCCTCTTGTTTTACATTCAACACCCAAGAAGAAGAAACCAAAACACAATCAAATCATGAAGGTTTTGGCGCCCTTGCTTAAGGTAACCTCACTGGAGATGGATTTGCCACCATCTCCAGACACAACCTTGCTAGCACATGCGAAGGAAAGAA
>LR738715.1:122179236-122240322 GCA_902687465.1 Secale cereale | reverse complement strand
CCCCCCCCAGCTAGGAAAGTGCATGTCCATTACCGTAGGACACTCACGAGTAGTGGAGCCCAGCTTCTCCACAATATCAGCCAAATCACGGCGTAGTGTCAGTTAGACACGCGACAAAGAGCCTTTAATATAACTAAGCTAACACTACCTTGTGCATCGACCCGGGCTCCATTCCCATTCCCACTCCGGCGGGCAGTGCTAGCGGAGGGAAATGAAGGGACCGAGCGACTCATAATGCGCTATCCCACCATATTTAGTTCACACACATAATGCGCATGTTGCATAATCCTTGTGAATCATGCCCCACGCACGAGCACTATCATGACTCACAAGTCTTATGCGACAAAATTGATTCTCGTGTTCTTTCTGAGCAATGCTACGCACACAACACTATTTGTACTATTTATGTATGATCAGTCAGTTGAGTTGAGTCTTCCATCATCTCTGTGGATTAGCACCTTTGGATCAGTCGCCGTGCAAGGATTAGCCAGCAAACTGTCGTGTGTAAAGTAGTTTCGGTTCTTTTGGGGATTTGTTGTTCCGAAAGAGAAACGACGTACATGAGATGACACTTACCCGTCAACCAAACACGTACATTGTGGTTCAGCTTTAGATTTAAACTTGTGGTTTCTAATCTTGTACTGTTCAGCTTTAGATTTAAACTTGTGGTTTCTAATCTTGTACTGCAAAGCTAGTTGGCATGGGTTTGACAAGACGTGATATGATTCCGTTCGTTGAAGTTGTTTTTGTTCATGGATTTGATTGATGCACCAACGCCGCGATGCAGCCAGAAGCGACTCGCTGTAACTCCTACATTTTTTATTTTTATTTTTGCTTAACTGGACACATCAACCTACTGTGTTAGTTGGTGCACGTGATGCGAATTATTCGCAGTGGGGTCCATGAAACAGAAAGCACCCGACGCACGTCATCCAGACTCATCATCGCAATTTACGCACGGTAAGATTTCCATCTTTATTCAACGGTTTGATTGCCTAACACGGTGGTGAGGCAAAGCCAACAACGCTGAGGACTGACTCGTACTCGGGCCAACTCAAGGGCTGCACAACGAAACGGCTTGCACTGAAACTTCATATGTTTATCACGAACGCCTTCGTTCAGAGAAAATAAATACTTTAATTGTTTTGGTTGGGGCGCGCCGGGCCCGGGCAGCAGTGCAACGCCCGGGAGACACACGAGGGCCCCAGTGGCAAGCCACTGTGGTGGACCCTCCCCCACAAAAAATAAATTTAATATCGTTGTGGACACATGGCCCATATATCAGATATTAAACTGATAAGAACAGATACTACACTTGATCTTAGCCAAAAGGCCGAGAAAGGTATGATTTGTTCTGCTGCCCTCCGCCTCCTTTTATAGCCTCGTCGAGCGACTCCACCGTTCCTCGCGAGCGAGGTGGGACTAAACGAACGAGCAGCTGCGCGTGCTAACCTGCCTCTGCGCTTCCGCCTGACCAGCCGTTTGGTGGGCTTGGAGGTTGACAGCCCACTACGAAAATACCAGCCCATAATGCCCCGTATGCCTAGATGGCCCAGTGAACTAGACTGGACCGTTCCCTTTTTTCGTTTGAAAGTTCCATTCCAAGCTTGCACATTGCTCGGGAGAAAAAGAAAAGGATCTCAGTGCCATCTTTGCCTTTGTGTATCCGGTGTGTCCTCGTGGTGATGTGTTCTTTTTTCGGATGGAACTTTCCTCGTGGTGATGTTAGTCCGATGATGCAATTTCCCCTCGCATAAAAAAAAGTCAGATGATGCAATTAAGCTTGATGCGGGATTAGCTTAAGATAATGTTTTTTCACCCAAAATGCTTGTTTGGTAGAGAGAAATTTGGACTAGCTCTTTTACTTACATTTAGAACCGTAGCAGTGACTTATGGGTTTTTATTGTGAACCAGATGGAGAGGTAGTGTTCATGATGGTAATAGTACACTGCTCCCTATTTTTTCCATGGAAATAAACATCGTTTTGGTTTCTCTCTACTTCTATATTTTTTTACTTATTAAACGACCTCCTTGTTGCCTTCAATAATGATTAAAAAAAATCTCCTTGTGATGATGCTACAGACCTAGGTAGGGTCACGGGCCTGACCCAGATACCCCACCCAAGGTCACTATCCCAGAAGCTCAAGAGACAACTCAAAGACAACAGAAACACTCGACTGATACGGCCTAAGAGGACATTTCAGTCGACTGCACACCTCCATTCAGACGACTCAACTCCACTCGTAAGGATGAGGACACTCGATCGTATAAAGACAGTCGACCCCCGAAGGTCAAAGGTCATGTTAAGTCAGCAACGGTCATGCATTCATTCCGCGGTAATGAATGCCTTTATCACCATTTATTGCAGGCGTTACCAGTAACGTCCTGCCTTTGTGTACATTGAACCCTTTGTAACGTGGGGATGGCTGGGGTCCTGGCGCACTCTATATAAGCCACCCCCCTTTGCTAGGACCTTGCCTCCTCCTACTACCCCTCTCGTACTGTCAGACTTAGAACCACGACAGTTGACGCCCACCGTAGGGCAGGTGTCTTAGCGACTTCCAGTGAGGTTGCAAGCCTTTTTCTTCGACCTCCGTCATCATGGTTTCCGGCGGTGGTTTGGCGCTAGGCCACGAGATCCGACTCTGCGCGCTCGTCTTCGTCGCCGACGACTCCGCTTGGCTCCAGGAGGCCTCCCTCGACGTCGAGGCGCTACCCGTCTGCGGGGCCGCGCACTTCCGTGCCAGCGCCTGCGGCGTCCTTCTCCGGCAGCCGTCGACTCGGTATCGGCTGGCTCCTTCATCGTCTGTCATCCCCGCTGGACGCCGTCGCAAGCGATCCGGTCGGTCGCGGCTCCAGTGGTGGGTGAAGCACGCGGTGGCTCGCCAAACGGCCACCCCTCAAGTTGCGGCCATCGAGCCCGACGAATACCACTACGGGCCGGTCGATCCGTCGGCTGAGTCCGTAAACTCGCTTTCCGAGTGCGGGAGCAGCGACCCCGCGGCTGAAGTCCTCATGGTCGACTCACGTCGCAGTCCGTCGGAGTACCCTCGCGGCGGAAACGGCGACATCGGCGACGGTCGGTCGTACGACCACGATGGGTACATTCACCAGCCCCTCACTGCCGAGCAAAGGGACGAGTGTAATCAAGCCTATGAACAATTGGGTTAAGACGTTCTCAGGGAGTTTGGAATACCTACTAGTATGTACCTAACGTAACATATGCTATTGCATAGTTCTAGGTTTGGATAATCAAGCCTATGTTTGATATTTATATGGGGCACAACCTGGTACAACATACGAGCTACAGGCGTAGCCTCCATACTGCATACGCCACTACCCCCTCCACACATATCCAAGTCATGGCAACTAATGGTCACCCCATGGGCGCAACCAATGATCGATTTTTTGTTACTCCCCTGTTAATTGCAAAGGGAAAGGTGAGAGGATTTACAATGATATGTGGAAAACATGTTCAATGGGAGCACATACACAACATTCATGAATGTTATTGATTCAAAAATTCAAATGAGGATTTCATATCCTATTGGTGCTCAACACCTAAACATACTGGGGTTCCTTCATATCCTCGTGAACTAGGGAATTACACATACATAGAAACAACTAGCATCGTATGGATAATCACTGCTAGGGAAAACCCTAGCAGTAGCATGTGTTTTTGGTCTAGCGGTAGCGCAAGGAGTGCCCTAATAGTATGGCGCTACAACTAAACTTTAGCAGCAGCGCGGTTCACTCACGTGCTACTGCTAACTTAGATAGCAGTAGTGCTTGCTCTGTCCAGCGCTACCGCCCCCAGTTCCCGTGCCACTATTACTCGTCTATATTTCATTTCTCTATTGTTTTATAGTTGCATTTATACACTAGTATACAAGTTTTGATACAGTAGCAATTTATAGATTTTTATACCATTATTATATCTGTGGGTGAAAGAAATGTGGATTAGATTCAAGTGGAGACAACATGGTGCATCATATTGGCCGGTTTCAATGAATTCAAGAACTCCAGGACATTGGAGGGGAAAAAACCCAACCCCGGAGATTACTGCTGAAAGGATCGATATGGTTGACTAGAGGGGGGGTGAATAGGCAACTAACAATTTTTAACTTTTCTTAACCACTTTAAATTAAGCGTCAAAGTAAGTTGTCTAGATATGCAACTAAGATGACAACTAACGGAAAGTAAAGATAACAACTTCACAAGCAAGCTATAGGAGTTAAACAAGTAATGCTTGCACAAGTAAAGGTAAGAAATAACCACAAGTGGAGACGGTGAAGACGAGGATGTGATATCGAAGTTCCTTCCCTTTGAGGGGAAGTACGTCTCCGTTGGAGCGGTGTGGAGGCACAATGCTCCCCAAGAAGCCACTAGGGCCACCGTATTCTCCTCACGCCCTCACACAATGTAAGGTGCCGTGAATCCACTAGTGGTGCCCTTGAAGGCGGCAACTGGACCTTTACAAACAAGGTTGGGGCTCTCTCCACAACTTAATTGGAGGCTCCCAACGAAACCCCGGAGCTTCACCATAATGGATTGTGGCTCCGAAGTGACCTCTTCCATCTAGGGTGCTCACACACCCAAGAGTAAAAAAATCCACACAAGAAAGTATGGGGGAATCAAGTTTCCTTTGGTGGAAGTGTAGATCTAGGTCTCCTCCTTCAATCCCTAGCAAATCAACAAGTTTGGTTGGCTAGGGAGAGAGATCGGGCAAGAAAGCTTCAATGGCATTAATGGTGGAGAGAGAGAGGCAAGAGATAAGGTGGAGGTGGGAGAAAGGGCTCCTTAAATAGGGTCTCCACCAATCCAACCGTTATGTGCAGATTTACATAGGACCGGTACTTCCGCTAGCCCAACCGGTAGTACCGGTGAGTGAAGGAACCTACGCCCTTGCCACTAAGGCGATACTTCCGGTGGCTCACCCGGTAGTACCGGTCTTCCGGAGAGAACCGGAACTACCGCCCCACCTCCGGTCAACTACCGCTTAGAAACCAGAAGGTTTCAAGCAGGGGCGGTAGTTGGGACGGTGGTTGGGCCGGAACTACCGCCAGGCAGATAGTTTCTGTGTGATGGCAGTCAGAGCGGTACTACCGCTCGGAACACCGGTAGTACCGGTCTTGCGAGAAGAACACCGGTACTTCCGGGCCACCACTGGTCTACCACCGCACCCAGTACAAAAGGTATCACCCCTGAGCGGTACTTGGGGCGGTGGTTTGACCGGAACTACCGGCCACCGGTACAACCGCCAACTAGGGCGGTACTACCGCTGTGGATGAGTCTACACATAAAGAGGAATGAAAGGGGACCTCTCTCTCCACGAACGGAGGCAATATAGTGGGTGCAAATTATCTGTGTACGTGACTTGATTCACCCATTACCTTCCGATGTGGGTTCCCTCTTTATAGTACGAATTTCCTATGACCAAAAGAAACAAAAAGGCATCGGAACCTCCGTCTTCGATCTTTTCCTTAAAGAGGGAAGGCCTAACCGTCTTGTGCCACATGTTATAAACCTGAGTAATATTGACACACGATTAGTCCACACAAGGATTGTCATCATCACCAAAACCTTAGGCAAGAGATGCCCTTACAGTCTCCCCCTTTTGTTGGGGAACGTAGTATTTTAAAATTTTCCTACGATCACGCAAGATCTATCTACCAGATGCATAGCAACGAGAGGGAAGAGTGTGTCTACGTACCCTCGTAGACCAGAAGCGGAAGCGTCAAGTGACGCGGTTGATGTAGTCGAACTTCTTCGCGATTCAACCGATCAAGCACCGAACGTACGGCACCTCCATGTTCAGCACACATTCAGCTTGATGACGTCCCACGAGCTCTTGATCCAGTTGAGCTTCACGGGAGAGTTTCGTCAGCACGACGGCGTGGTGACAGATATGATGTATCTACCGGCGCAGGGCTTCGCCTAAGCACTGTGACGGTATGACCGAGGTGTGTTTTTGTGGAGGGGGGCACCGCACACGGCTGGAACAATTCAACTTGTGTGTCTTTGGGTGCCCCCCTGCCCCCGTATATAAAGGAGCAAGAGGGGAGGGCCGGCCGGCCTCCTATGGTGCGGCTAGGGCAATCCTACTAGGAATAGGATTGCAATCCTATTCCTAGTAGGAGTCCAACAAGAAGGAAGAGAGGGAAAGGAAAAGAGGGAGAGGTGGCGCCCCCCCAATCCTAGTCCAACTAGGATCCCTAGGTGGGGCGCCGGCTAACCTCTATGGGCTGCCTCTCTCCTTTCCTCAAGGCCCACTATGGACCATCCCCCCTCGTAGGGGGTTCCGGTAACCCCCTCCGGCAATCCAGTTAAATCCGAAACTTTTCCGGAACACTTCCGGTGTCCGAATATAGTCGTCCAATATATCAATCTTTATGTCTCGGACATTTCGAGACTCCTTGTCATGTCCGTGATCTCATCCGGGACTCCGAACTACCTTCGGTACATCAAAACTCATAAACTCATAATACCGATCGTCATCAAATGTTAAGCGTGCGGACCCTACGGGTTCGAGAACTATGTAGACATGACCGAGACTCATCTCCGGTCAATAACCAATAGCGGAACCTGGATGTTCATATTGGCTCCTACATATTCTACGAAGATCTTTTATCGATCAAAACCGCATAACAACATACGTTGTTCCTTTTGTCATCGGTATGTTACTTGCCCGAGATTCGATCGTGGGTATCTCTATACCTAGTTCAATCTTGTTACCGGCAAGTCTCTTTACTCGTTCCGTAACACATCATCTCGTGACTAACTCATTAGTCTTTTGCTTGCAAGGCTTATTATGATGTGTGTTACCGAGAGGGCCCAGAGATACCTCTCCGACACTCGGAGTGACAAATCCTAATCTTGATCTATGCCAACACCACGAATACTTTCGGAGACACCTGTAGAGCATCTTTATGATCACCCAGTTACGTTGTGACGTTTGATAGCACACAAGGTGTTCTTACGGTATTCGGGAGTTGCATAATCTCATAGTCATAGGAACATGTATAAGTCATGAAGAAAGCAATAGCAGTAAAACTAAACGATCATAGTGCGATGCTAACGGATGGGTCTAGTCCATCACATCATTCTCCTAATGATGTGATCCCGTTGATCAAATGACAACTCATGTCTATGGCTAGGAAACATAGCCATCTTTGATCAATGAGCTAGTCTAGTAGAGGCATACTAGGGACATACTATTTTTGTCTATGTATTCACACATGTATCAAGTTTTCCGGTTAATACAATTCTAGCATGAATAAAAGACATTTATCATGATATAAAGAAATACAAATAACATCTTTATTATTGCCTCTAGGGCATATTTCCTTCAGTCTCCCACTTGCACTAGAGTCAATAATCTAGCTCACATCGCCATGTGATTTAATACCGATAGTTCACATCGTTATGTGAACAACACCCATAGTTCACATCACCATGTGACCAACACCCAAAGGGTTTACTAGAGTCAATAATCTAGTTCACATCGCTATGTGATTAATACCCAAGAGTAATAAGGTGTGATCATGTTTTGCTTGTGAGAGAAGTTTAGTCAACGGGTCTGTCACATTCAGATCCGTATGTATTTCACAAATTTCTATGTCTACAATGCTCTGCATGGAGCTACTCTAGCTAATTGCTCCCACTTTTAATACGCATCCAGATTGATACTTAGAGTCATCTGGATTTAGTGTCAAAGCTTGCATCGGCGTAACCCTTTACGACGAACTCTTGATCACCTCCATAATCGAGAAATATTTCCTTACTCATCCAATTACTAAGGATAATTTTGACCGCTGTACAGTGATCTACTCCTGGATCACTATTGTACCTCCCTGTCAAACTCATGGCAAGGTACACAATGTGTTTTGTACACAGCATGGCATACTTTATAGAACCTATGGCTGAGGCATAGGGAATGACTTTCATTCTCTCTATATTTTTCTGCCGTGGTCTGGCTTTGAGTCTTACTCAACTTCACACCTTACAAGTCAGGCAAGAACTCCTTCTTTGACTGATCCATTTTGAACTACTTCAAAATCTTATCAAGGTATGTACTCATCGAAAGTCTTATCAAGCGTCTTGATCTATCTCTATAGATCTTGATGCCCAATATGTAAGCAGCTTCACCAAGGTCTTTCTTTGAAAAACTCCTTTCAAACACTCCTTTATGCTTTCCAGAAAATTCTACATCATTTCCGATCGACAATATGTCATTCACATATACTTATCAGAAAGGTTGTAGTGCTCCCACTCACTTCTTGTAAATACAGGCTTCACCGCAAGTCTGTATAAATCTATATGCTTTGATCAACTTATCAAAGCGTATATTCCAACTCCGAGATGCTTGCACCAGTCCATAGATGGATCGCTGGAGCTTGCACATTTTGTTAGCACCTTTAGGATTGACAAAACCTTCTGGTTGCATCATATACAAGTCTTCTTTAATAAATCCATTAAAGAATGCAGTTTTGTTATCCATTTGCCAGATTTCATAAAATGCGACAATTACTAACATGATTCGGACAGACTTAAGCATCGCTATGGGTGAGAAAGTCTCATCGTAGTCAACTCCTTGAACTTATCGAAACCCTTTCGCAACAAGTCGAGCTTTGTAAACAGTAACATTACCGTTTGCGGCGGTCTTCCTCTTGAAGATCCATTTATTTTCGATGGCTTGTCGATCATCGGGCAAGTCAACCAAAGTCCATACTTTATTCTAATACATGGATCCCTTCTCACATTTCATGGCCTCAAGCCATTTTGCGGAATCTGGGCTCATCATCGCTTCCTCATAGTTCGTAGGTTCATCATGGTCTAGTAACATGATTTCCAGAACTGGGTTGCCGTACCACTCTGGTGCGGAACGTACTCTGGTTGATCTACGACGTTCAGCAGAAACTTGATCTGAAGTTTCATGATCATCATCATTAACTTCCTCACTGATTGGTGTAGGAATCACTGGAACAATTTTCTGTGATGTACTACTTTCCAATTCAGGAGAAGGTACAATTACCTCATCAAGTTCTACTTTCCTCCCACTCACTTCTTTCGAGAGAAACTCCTTCCCTAGAAAGGATCCATTCTTAGCAACGAATATCTTGCCTTCGGATCTGTGATAGAAGGTGTACCCAACAGTCTCTTTTGGGTATCCTATGAAGACACATTTCTCCGACTTGGGTTCGAGCTTATCAGGTTGAAGCTTTTTCACATAAGCATCGCATTCCCAAACTTAAAGAAATGACAGCTTAGGTTTCTCATCAAACCACAGTTCATACGGTGTCATCTCCACTGATTTAGATGGTGCCCTATTTAACGTGAATGTAGCTGTCTCTAATGCATAACCCCAAAAGTGATAGTGGTAGATCGGTAAGAGACATCATCGATCGCACCATATCTAATAAAGTACGGTTATGACGTTCGGACACACCATTACACTATGGTGTTCCAGGTGGCGTGAGTAGTGAAACTATTTCACATTGTTCTTTACTGAAGGCCAAACTCGCTAACTCAAAATATTTTACCTCTACGATCATATCGTAGAAACTCTTATTTTCTGTTACGATGATTCTCCACTTCACTCTGAAATTCTTTGAACTTTTCAAATGTTTCAGACTTGTGCTTCATTAAGTAGATATACCCATATCTGCTCAAATCATCAATGAAGGTCAGAAAATAACGATACCCGCCGCGAGCTTCAACACTTATTGGTCCGCATATATCAGTATGTATGATTTCCAACAACTCTGTTGCTCGCTCCACAGTTCCGAAGAACGGAGTTTTAGTCATCTTGCCCATGTGGCATGGTTCGCAAGCACCAAGTGATTCATAATCAAGTGATTCCAAAAGTCCATCACTATGGAGTTTCTTCATGCGCTTTACACCAATATGACCTAAATGGCAGTGCCACAAATAAGTTGCACTATCATTATTAACCTTGCATCTTTTGGCTTCAATATTATGAATATGTGTATCACACGATCGAGATCCAACAAACCATTTTCATTGGGTGTGTGACCATAGAAGGTTTTATTCATGTAAACAGAACAACAATTATTCTCTAACTTACATGAATAACCGTATTGCAATAAACATGATCAAATCATATTCATGCTCAACACAAACACCAAATAACACTTATTTAGGTTCAACACTAATCCCGAAAGTATAGGGAGTGTGCGATGATGATCATATCAATCTTGGAACTACTTCCAATACACATCGTCACTTCATCCTTTAACTAGTTTCTGTTCATTATGCAACTCCCATTTCGAGTTACTACTCTTTAGCAACTGAACCAATATCAAATACCGAGGGGTTGCTATGAACACTAGTAAAATACACATCAATAATCTGTATATCAAATATACCTTTGTTCACTTTGCCATCCTACTTATCCGCCAAATATCTAGGGCAGTTCCACTTCTAGTGACCATTTCCTTTGCAGTAGAAGAACTTAGTTTCAGGCTTGAGTTTAGCTTTTGGGTTTCTTCACGGGAGTGACAACTTGCTTGTCATTCTTCTTGAAGTTCCCCTTCTGTCCCTTTGCCCTTTACTTGAAACAAGTGGTCTGGTTAACCATCAACACTTGATGCTCTTTCTTGATTTCTACCTTCGCCGATTTCAGCATCGTGAAGAGCTCGGGAATTACTTTCATCATCCCTTGCATATTATAGTTCATCACGAAGTTCTACTAACTTGGTGATAGTGTCTAGAGAACTCTGTCAATTACTATCTTATCTGGAAGATTAACTCCCACTTGATTCAAGCAATTGTACTACCCAGACAATCTGAGTACATGCTCACTGGTTGAGCTATTCTCCTCCATCTTGTAGGCAAAGTACTGTCAGAGGTCTTATACCTCTCGACACGGGCATGAGTATGAAATACTAATTTCAACTCTTGGAACATCTTATATGCTCCGTGACGTTCAAAACGTTTTTGAAGTCCCGGTTCTAAGCCGTAAAGCATGGTGCACTAAACTATCAAGTAGTCATCATACCGAGCTTTTGTCAAAACGTTCATAATGTCTACATGTGCTCCTGCAATAGGTCTGTCACCTAGCGGTGCATCAAGGACATAATTCTTCTGTGCAGCAATGAGGATAATCCTCAGATCACGAAACAATTCCGCATCATTGCTACTAACATCTTTCAATTTAGTTTTCTCTAGGAACATATAAAATAAACGGGGAGCAACATCGCGAGCTATTGATCTACTACATAGATATGCTAATACTACCAAGACTAAGTTCATGATAAATTAAAGTTCAATTTAATCATATTACTTAAGAACTCCTACTTAGATAGACATCCCTCTAGTCATCTAAATGATCACGTGATCCAAATCAACTAAACCATGTCCGATCATCACGTGAGATGGAGTAGTTTCAATGGTGAACATCTTATGTTGATCATATCTACTATATGATTCACGCTCGACCTTTCGGTCTCCAGTGTTTCGAGGCCATATCTGCATATGCTAGGCTCGTCAAGTTTAACCCGAGTATTCTGCGTGTGCAAAACTGTCTTACACCCGTTGTATTTGAACGTAGAGCTTATCACACCCGATCATCACGTGGTGTCTCGACACGAAGAACTTTCGCAACGGTGCATACTCAGGGAGAACACTTGTACCTTGAAATTTTGTAAGGGATCATCTTATAATGCTACCGTCGTACTAAGAAGCATAATAAGATAAACATCACATGCAATCAAAATATGTGACATGATATGGCCATCATCATCTTGTGCTTTTGATCTCCATCTCCGAAGCACCGTCATGATCACCTTCGTCACCGGCGCGACACCTTTGATCTCCATCGTAGCATCGTTGTCGTCTCGCCAACTATTGCTTCTACGACTATCGCTACCGCTTAGTGATATAGTAAAGCAATTACATGGCGATTGCATTTCATACAATAAAGCGACAACCATATGGCTCCTGCCAGTTGCCGATAACATTACAAAACATGATCATCTCATACAAAACCGTATAACTCATCATGTCTTGACCATATCACATCACAACATGCCCTGCAAAAACAAGTTAGACGTCCTCTACTTTGTTGTTGCAAGTTTTACGTGGCTGCTACGGGCTTAGCAAGAACCGTTCTTACCTACGCATACAAAACCACAACGATGTTTCGTCAAGTATGTGCTGTTTTAACCTTCACAAGGACCGGGCGTAGCCACACTTGATTCAGCTAAAGTGAGAGAGACAGACACCCGCCAGCCACCTTTAAGCAACGAGTGCTCATAATGGTGAAACCAGTCTCGCGTAAGCGTACGCGTAATGTCGGTCCGGGCCGCTTCATCTCACAATACCGCCAAAGCAAAGTATGACATGCTAGTAAGCAGTATGACTAGTATCGCCCACAACTCATTATGTTCTACTCATGCATATCATCTATGCATAGACCTGGCTCGTGATGCCACTGTTGTGGAACGTAGTATTTTAAAATTTTCCTACGATCACGCAAGATCTATCTACCAGATGCATAGCAACGAGAGGGAAGAGTGTGTCTACGTACCCTCGTAGACCAGAAGCGGAAGCGTCAAGTGACGCGGTTGATGTAGTCGAACTTCTTCGCGATTCAACCGATCAAGAACCGAACGTACGACACCTCCACCTTCAGCACACGTTCAGCTTGATGACGTCCCACGAGCTCTTGATCCAGTTGAGCTTCACGGGAGAGTTTCGTCAGCACGACGGCGTGGTGACGGATATGATGTATCTACCGGCGCAGGGCTTCGCCTAGGCACTGCGACGGTATGACCGAGGTGTGTTTCTGTGGAGGGGGGCACCGCACACGGCTGGAACAATTCAACTTGTGTGTCTTTGGGTGCCCCCTACCCCCGTATATAAAGGAGCAAGAGGGGAGGGCCGGCCGGCCTCCTATGGTGCGGCTAGGGCAATCCTACTAGGAATAGGATTGCAATCCTATTCCTAGTAGGAGTCCACCAAGAAGGAAGAGAGGGAAAGGAAAAGAGGGAGAGGTGGCGCCCCCCCAATCCTAGTCCAACTAGGATCCCTAGGTGGGGCGCCGGCCAGCCTCTATGGGCTGCCTCTCTCCTTTCCTCAAGGCCCACCATGGACCATCCCCCCTCGTAGGGGGTTCCGGTAACCCCCTCCGGCAATCCAGTTAAATCCGAAACTTTTCCGGAACACTTCCGGTGTCTGAATATAGTCGTCCAATATATCAATCTTTATGTCTCGGACATTCCGAGACTCCTCGTCATGTCCGTGATCTCATCCGGGACTCCGAACTACCTTCGGTACATCAAAACTCATAAACTCATAATACCGACCGTCATCAAACGTTAAGCGTGCGGACCCTACGGGTTCGAGAACTATGTAGACATGACCGAGACTCATCTTCGGTCAATAACCAATAGCGGAACTTGGATGTTCATATTGGCTCCTACATATTCTACGAAGATCTTTTATCGGTCAAAACCGCATAACAACATACGTTGTTCCTTTTGTCATCGGTATGTTACTTGCCCGAGATTCGATCGTCGGTATCTCTATACCTAGTTCAATCTTGTTACCGGCAAGTCTCTTTACTCGTTCCGTAACACATCATCTCGTGACTAACTCATTAGTCTTTTGCTTGCAATGCTTATTATGATGTGTGTTACCGAGAGGGCCCAGAGATACCTCTCCGACACTCGGAGTGACAAATCCTAATCTTGATCTATGCCAACACCACGAATACTTTCGGAGACACCTGTAGAGCATCTTTATGATCACCCAGTTACGTTGTGACGTTTGATAGCACACAAGGTGTTCTTACGGTATTCGGGAGTTGCATAATCTCATAGTCATAGGAACATGTATAAGTCATGAAGAAAGCAATAGCAGTAAAACTAAACGATCATAGTGCTATGCTAACGGATGGGTCTAGTCCATCACATCATTCTCCTAATGATGTGATCCCGTTGATCAAATGACAACTCATGTCTATGGCTAGGAAACATAGCCATCTTTGATCAATGAGCTAGTCTAGTAGAGGCATACTAGGGACATACTATTTTTGTCTATGTATTCACACATGTATCAAGTTTTCCGGTTAATACAATTCTAGCATGAATAAAAGACATTTATCATGATATAAGGAAATACAAATAACATCTTTATTATTGCCTCTAGGGCATACTTCCTTAAAGAGGGAAGGCCTAACCGTCTTGTGCCACATGTTATAAACCTGAGTAATATTGACACACGATTAGTCCACACAAGGATTGTCATCCTCACCAAAACCTTAGGCAAGAGATGCCCTTACAGTCTCCCACTTTTTGGTGAATGATGACAACCACAAGACAATCACGGGGGTCTATAGAATGTAGGCAGAGCTCCCCCTGAGTGTGAGCACTTATTTAGAGTTTGCTTTTGGAATGCAAAAGTGCTCAAACTAGGATCTATGCTCCCCCTAGGTTTTATAGACCAACCAGCGACCATAAACAAAACAAATATTCAACAGAGCATATGATTGCATAGAGCTTAAAAACGTAAGTGCATGGATAACTTAGATAAGGGCACTTGTCTTACACCATGCAACTGAAGTTCACAGGAACGAAGTTCATAGATAGCTAAGATAGAGCATAGATAACTTAGATAACATGTCTTACACCATGCTACTAAAGTTCACAGGAAAGAAAAAGAACACCAAGAAACACCCATGCAACTCCCGTGACCTAGCAATACTCAACTCTCCCCCTTTGGCATCAAGCACCAAAAAGGAAAAGAGCAAGACTAACGCCCCAGGGCTCAGTAAAGCTCCTCGCCTGTCGCCGGAGAGTCATCCGAGACACCATCGTCAGAGTCCTCCGTGTCCTCATCGTCCTCAGCAGCCTCAGCCTCAGTCTCCATCGCATCCACAGTCGCTCGAGTAGTGGAAGTTGTAGGCTCATCATCAGACCACTGGCAGTTGGCTAGACACCACTTATCCTCAGGAGTGATGCTTTTCTCGGAGCCACTCTTCACATCAGGCACATTGAGGTGCTTCATCAACTGAATCTGCCGGCGGCGCGCCATCTTCTCATTCACATGAGCCTTGTAGAGCTTCTTCTGGACGTGGGCCTACAGGCAGAAGGTCTTCTTGACCTTGGCAGTAAGCTTCTCCACCCAAGAGGGCTTGGCCCCAGCGCAAAGACATCCTCCTCATTTCCCATGACGAATCTAGGAGCTTTATGCTTCTTGTGTCTCAGCACCTTGACCTCATGCTCCGTGAGCCTATCCGGAGTAGAAAGAGGCTCTCCAGGCCTCCGAACTTCCCAAACCGAGTAAAGAAAGCGCATCACAAAGGGAGCGTAGATCGGTACCTTGCGGTACCAAACACAGTTGTACATCTCCTCCCACATCCATTTGGACACATCAAAAGTGATGCCCTTGCCTCGCTTGGTCTTCATTGCCACAAGCAGATCCACCAGATAACCATAGATATCATCCTGGTTCCCAACTTTGGGCAGCAACACACACCGAAACACACGGTGTAGAATGTCATAAACTGGCAGAAGGTCATTGGATTTACCTACTATGCCATGACCAGGGATATACAGAGGTGCTAGCTTCACTTTATCCATGGGATTGGCTCGGTCGTGAGGACGCAGACCACCTTGACCTTCCAAGCCAGTGTCATCATAGCCCAGAGCATTGCAGAAGGCACTCCAGGGAACACGGAAGAACTCATCCCAGCACATAAATGAAAGGTGACGCTGATCGTCACTGCCGAAGTGGACAGTAACATAGAACTGATGAATGAGTTCCACATCAAAGTCACATCGCAGCTCCATGAGCTTGACCAAATCAAACTCCTCACATACCTCCAGAGCCTCTCCAAAGTAATCGGGGCTGCTTCTCCACTTTGCAAGGTCAATGGACCACATACGGGTGAACTTGTTCTTGTGGTGCTCGAAGATTTCATCCACAATCCTCAACTGCATCTCATTGCGGAATTGAGGATTATTCCAACGTGGAGGAGGTGGTGCGGTGTAGGGGTCTTGAAATCGAAACTTCTCCCAGTCTGAAAGCTTCCATTTGTACATAGGAAGCGCTACACGCTGCTTGGCTGCCACTGACTTTTCCCGACGAGTTGTTTTGGAGGGGACCACAACCTCGGGAACATCTTCATTATCTGTTGGCCTCTTGCCCCTACGGGCCTTCCTTTTGGCAAACTGACCAGTGCGAGAGCTAGAGCCACCTGCAAACGCACACGGAGAACACATAGCAACCCAGAAAAGATGAGAGGAATGTACACAAGATCAGAAGAATAATTCACAAGTACGTAAGGAGAATAGAGACAATGCATATAAATTCAGAGCAGCCGGTAGTTCCGGTATCAGCACCGGTAGTTCCGGACCGGCGGTAGTACCGGTCGTGTGACCGGCAGTACCGCTGAGAGCGGATCTGCCAAGTAGAGGAGGGGAACTACCCGATCTCAAAACTACACGCACGATGTCTATTACTAACTACGCACAAGTGAATAGGAATCTATACGGAACTCTCCCTCAAACATTTAGCCAATAATGAGGGAATACACGCATTGCCCTAGAAGAAGGATTCAAGAAGAACCCTAACAAAAAGAAGAAGTAGGACAATGCCGGTATCCATGGGAGGAGATCGAAGAGGAGGCGGCCTCCACGGAGCAGATCCGGTGAAGGGCCGACGGATCCGTAGAGCCGGAGGGCGCTACGGGGCAGTGAGCGGAGCAACCGGCGGCTAGGGCGAAAGAATGAACGAGTGAAGGGGAAAACCTCTTCAGCCCGTGCCTTTTATACCCACCTAGATCAGCCACCGGTAGTACCGGTCCGGATGCTACCAGGTGGTTGGAGCGGTACTTCCGCGCCAGGTGGTAGTTCCGCTAATCAACACCGGTAGTACCGGCCAGGGGCACAGGTCAGAGTACCAGCGGTAGAACCGCTGGCTCTTGACCGGTACAACCGCTGGGCTGTAACCAGGTGATCAAGCGGTAGAACCGCTTGAACCATTGGTTGTACCGCCTGGGAGCGCCCACTCACTCGAAGATAACAAGCTTGTGTACATTTGGAGTAGATGGCTCAGGATGGAGCAA
Source organism: Secale cereale (assembly GCA_902687465.1). Lineage (NCBI taxonomy): Eukaryota > Viridiplantae > Streptophyta > Magnoliopsida > Poales > Poaceae > Secale > Secale cereale. The sequence continues at coordinate 122,223,230 of LR738715.1, read as the reverse complement.
GTCATTGTAGTAAGAGAAAAGCACAAAAGCCAGAAACCAAACAAGCCGGAGGGCGGTGGCCGAAGCCACCTATGTTAGAGTCAATTGGCATGGCACCGCGAAGAATTATCCTTGGGCCCATAACCAAAACTCGTCTTTGAACCACAAGTGTCATCAAAAATGACGAATGTGAAAAGCATATCAATTTATGCATAATGGGGGGAGGGTGAGAGAACACCACTCCCCCTATTTCCATGCCTACACCTAGACTAGACAAAATGATGAGTATGGTGGGGTGTGCACGTGCTCAAGCCACATTGCTCAAATCAATGATATTTAGCTCATGCCTTAACTCGCGAAATCTTGCTTCATCCAACGGCTTCGTGAAGATGTCTGCAAGGTTATCATGAGTGTTGACATAGTGAATCTCGATCTCTCCCTGCCTTATGTGATCCCGGATGAAGTGATACCGAATCTCTATATGCTTTGTCTTGAAGTGTTGTACCGGGTTGAGAGAAATCTTGATGGCACTTTCATTGTCACACCAGAGAGGCACTTTGTCACAAGTGACACCGTAATCCTTTAAAGGTTGCCTCATCCATAAGAGCTGAGCACAACAACTTCCAGCAGCCACATACTCTGCTTCGGTGGACGAGAGAGACACACAACTTTGCTTTTTGGAAGACCAACTAACCAGAGAGCAACCAAGAAATTGGCACCCTCCAGAAGTGGACTTCCTATCCACTTTGTCTCCCGCCATTCAGAATCAGAGAAACCAACGAGGTTGAAGTTTGCTCCTCTTGGGTACCATAAGCCAAAGTTTGGGGTATGAGCCAAATATCAAAAGATTTGCTTGACAGCCACAAAGTGACTTTCCTTAGGTGAGGCTTGAAACCGTGCACAAATTCCCACACTCAACATAATATCCGGTCTAGATGCACAAAGGTAAAGCAAGGAACCGATCATAGAGCGATATACCTTTTGATCCACCGCTTTACCATTGTGATCAATGTCAAGTTGGCACTTGGTTGGCATAGGAGTAGTCGCCGGCTTGACATCACTTAGATTGAACCTCTTGAGCATGTCTTGAGTATACTTGGATTGTTTGATGAAGATCCCTTCTCTTATTTGCTTGATCTCAAACCCAAGGAAGTACTTCAACTCTCCCATCATGGACATCTCAAAATGTGTGGTCATGAGTGCGGCGAACTCATCATTGAAAGCTTTGTTAGGAGAACCAAAGATAATATCATCAACATATAGTTGGCATACAAACAACTCCCCTTTGACCTTCTTAGTAAAAAGAGTAGGGTCGATTTTCCCAATTTCAAACCCACGATCTTGTTACAACTCGGTAAGATGCTCATACCACGCACGTGGGGCTTGTATAAGGCAATAGAGTGCCTTATCGAGTTGGTACACGTGATTGGGGAGCTTACGATCCTCAAACCCCGGGGGTTGTTTAACATACACCAACTCATTAATATGACCATTAAGAAATGCACTTTTCACATCCATTTGTTGCAATTTAAAGTTATGATGGGAAGCATAGGCAAGCAACAAACGAATGGATTCAAGACGAGCAACGGGGGCAAAGGTTTCACCGTAGTCGATACCCTCGACTTGGGAGTAGCCTTGAGCCACCAGACGCGCCTTGTTGCGGATGACAATGCCATGAGCATCTTGCTTGTTCTTAAAGATCCACTTGGTTCCAATGACATTATGGTTCTCCTTTGGCCTTGGCACCAGACGCCACACCTTGTTGCGCTCGAAGTTATGGAGTTCTTCATGCATGCCATTGAGCCAATCAGGGTCTTCGAGCGCCTCATAAACCTTCTGAGGTTCGACACAGGAGACAAAAGCTTGATGAGCACAATAGTTTGCTAATTGTCTATGAGTGCGTACCCCTCCTTTTGATGCTTCCTAGAATGTTCTCCATGTGATGCTCTCTAGAAGCAAGCCTGGAGGCAACTTTTGCAGCACGACGCTCTAATTGCTATTCAAGAGATAACTGAGGAGCATTGAGTTGATCATCTTGAGCGTTGTCAGGTGCTAGATCTTGATCTTGAGCTTCCTCTTAACCTTGATCTTGCTCGGAGGACAGAACTTGGCCTTGTGCATCATTTGGTGGCTCTCCACCATCTTGTGATTGATCTTGCACTTGGCCTTGTTCGTCCGGTTGAGGGCCTTCACTTTGTTCTTCGGAAGCGTGTGGGTCTTGGGTTGGTGATGGTTCCACTTGAGTGGAACATTGTCCTTATCCTTCGGCCACAAGGGGTTCCTCAATGGGTAGGATATATCCAACACCCATTCTTCTTATGGCTTGGGGAGGAATTTCATCACCTACATCACAAGTACCACTTTGCTCCACTTGGGAGCCGTTATTTTCATCAAACTCTACGTTACTCGTCTCCTCAATGAGTCCATTGGACTTGTTGAGGACACGGTAAGCATGAGAGTTTGTAGCATAACCAACAAATATGCCCTCGTGAGCTCTAGATTCAAATTTAGACAAGCGAACACCTTTCTTGAGAATGAAACACTTACACCCGAATACCCGGAAGTACTTGAGATTGGGCTTGTTACCGGTGAGTATCTCATATGGAGTTTTGTTCAAGCCTTTGTGGAGGTAGAGCCGATTTGATGCATGGCAAGCGGTGTCGATGGCTTCGGCCCAAAAGTTGTATGGAGATTTGAATTCTGCCATCATGGTTCTCGCTGCATCCATCAGAGTTCGGTTCTTTCTCTCCGCTACACCGTTTTGTTGAGGGGTATAGGGAGCTGCATATTGATGTTTGATCCCCTCAACACTGAGAAACTCATCCAAGGTGTAGTTCTTGAACTCGGTGCCGTTGTCACTTCTGATCATCAAAATCTTTGCTTCATGTTGTCGTTGAGCTTCATTTGCAAAGTTGATGACGGTTTGTTGGGTCTCACTCTTCTTATTGAAGAAGTATACCTAGGTGTATCTTGAGTAATCATCCACAATCACTAAGCAGTACTTTCTACCCCCAAGACTATCAAAAGATGGAGGCCCAAAGAGGTCCATGTGAAGGAGCTCTAGGGGTCTCTTTGAATAGATGACAGTCATGGGAGGGTGAGCCGTCTCATGTAACTTTCCTTCAATGCAAGCCCTGCACGCACGATCTTTGGCAAAGCTAACATTTGTTAGTCCACGGACATGGTCCCCCTTGAGGAGACTTTGCAAAGATCTCATATTGACATGGGCCAAACGGCGATGCCAAAGCCATCCCACATCAACTTTAGCCATTAAGCATGTCGCGACCTTAGTGGGTTGCTTCGAGAAGTTTACCACATAAAGACCGTTCTCGACATGCCCAACATAGGCTACTTTAAGAGTCTTGCTCCACAAGAGGGCCACGGTATCAATATCAAAGAATGCAGCAAAGCCCATGAGTGCAAGTTGGCGAACAGAAAGTAGATTGTATGCAAGAGACTCAACAAGCATGACTTTCTCGATCGTGAGATCATGAGAGACAACAACCTTGCCGAGCCCCAATACCTTAGAAGATGAAGCATCACCCCATTTGACATTGGTGGCCATAGATGAACCTAGATGTACGTCCACCACCAAGTCTTTGCTTCCGGTCATATGATTAGTGGCTCCGCTATCGAGCAACCATGATCCCCCACCGGAAGCAAACTCCTACAAGAGATCAATGCTTGGATTTAGGTACCCATTTGGTAATGGGTCCTTTGAGGTTAGTAACAAGGGTCTTAGGAACCCAAATGGACCATTCAATGTACTCATAAGAAGAACCAACAAATTTAGAAAACACATGACCATCACTAGCACGACATAAAACATATGAAGGATTAAAGTCGCCGGCCATGTTTGATGGTGTGGTGGAGTTTTTCTTGACACTACCACTTTTCACCATTTTCTTCTTCTTTGACACGCCCTCTCCTTCTTTCACAAAAGTTTGTCGGAGAGGGGGTGGTTGCTTGGTCTTGTCATTCTTCTTCTTCTTGGGCTTAGGAACATACCCAATTCCTTCCTTTGCCACAACCTCCTTTTGACTGCTCAAAAGGTTGTTGAGGTTCTTCTCACCTTTTATACATGTCACAAGGCCTTTCTCAAGTTGCTTCTTCAACTCGGCATTTTCTTCAACAAGATGCACATGCTCGCAACACGGGATAGTAGCATTTGCATTATCAATTAATACCATGCGAGGAAAGATAGCCTTTTCCTTGGTTAGCGAAACTTGGAGTTAATCATGAGACTCCTTGAGAGTAGCATGCATACCTTTCAAGGCCTTGTGATCCTTGTCGAGTATGGCGAACTCTTCTTTGAGTTTATCATGGTCAACCTCAAGTTTTGCCTTCTCGGAATTAAGCACACGAGAGACAACTAATGCATGATCAAGATCTTTCTTTAATTTAGCATGATCATCGTTGTGTGACTCCTCAAGAGCCAAACGAAGACCACGCCCTTCCTCTGGGGTGTTAGAGAGATCCGATATCTCATCGGCATAGTCTCGACTATGTCCTTCCATTTTAGTAATGGTTTCCTCGTGAGCCTCGATCATGTCATTGGCCTCACCGAGTTGTTCCAAGAGAGCAACAAAATGCTACTTGGGTTTGCCCTTGTGATTTTTCATGAACGACTCAAATTCATTCTCTCCCTCCTTAGTTCCCTCACTTTCATCAATACAATTCATCAATGAAGGAGAAGTGATGGTAGTATTGATGTTTGGGGTTACCTTGTTGGTGGCCTTGGCCATGAGACACTTGGCGGTGATGTTCTCATTTGGCGAGTCGAAGAGAGATGAGTGCGGAGTAGTAGCAATAGCAATTGTGGCCATGGTGACCGTCTCATCATCTTCATCATTATCATCATCCTCAACATATTCTTCTTGGGCCACCAACCCTTTCGGAGGAGTCTTCTTGTTGAAGTTGTTCTTGTTGGGATAGGACTTTGACTTGTCCTTCCGGATAAGCTTGCCTCCAAAGTCTTCTCTTTTCTCATATGGGCAATCCGCAACGAAGTGACTTACATTTCCACAGTTGAAGCATGTCCTCACTCGTTGCTTTCCCTTGTTCCCACTAGAGTTGTTCCTGTTGAAGTTGGGCCTTGTTTTCTTCTTGTTGCCCCGAAACTGCCTTGAAGCAAGAGCCATGTGCTCATGATAGGCGTATTTGGTGTCCTCGGGGCTACACTCATCATCATCCTCCACCTCCTCTTCATCCACACAAGCCTTGGCTTTCAGGGCAAGGTTGGGCTTCTTCGATCGTTGAGCTCTTAAGACCGCATTGTCGGCGGTCATATCCAAGATCCTCATGGCAACAAACTCATCCAACACTTCATTTGAGGATAAGTGGTGGAAGTCCGGTCTCTGACGAATGACAGAGGACATAGCCTTATGATAGGGCATCATGGCCTTGGGGAACTTGCGCTTGATCCAATTGTCATCCGTGTCCTTACTGCCATGATCTCGAAGAGAGAACGCAAGGGTAGTTAATCTCCGATAAAGTTCACGAGGATCTTCTTCTTCGATCATAGCAAATTCATCGGCTTCATCTTGCACAACTTCATAGTTGGAGCGTTGAATACTCGTGCTTCCCTTGTACATCGTGCCAACATGCTCCCAAGCTTCCTTGGCCACAGTGAAGGGTCGAAGATGTGCAATGTCTTCAGGAGGGATGGCATCTTGAAGAATGCAAAGAGCGGACTCGTTGAATTGATGATCCGCAGTTTCTCTTGGAGTCATGTTGTCGGGATCACGCGGATAAAAACCTTGCTCAATGATTCTCCAAATATTAGTAGAACAATGATTTATATGACGTTTGAAACGAAACACCCAAGTAGCAAAATCAGAATTTTTGATAAACTTGGGAGGAGGCCCAACGGAATTCAAGTGCGGTGTTGGAACGGGTCTTCCATAGTGAGTAGGAGGAGTGGAGTGGGCAAAGATCCCACTCCCATTCTTAGTAACAGGGGCTTGTTCGCTACTAGCTTCTCCCTTGTCGGGATTAGCCTCCGATACGTTGGTAGCGGGACGAACCACTTCCAACGGTGCGGTGGATAATTTAAGCCCCTCAAGCAAATCTTTAAACATGCCTTTGACCTCGCTCGCTAGTGACTCTTTCAATGTGGTCAAGGCCACATTGAACTCCTCATGAGAGACCGAGGCTCCCCCATCTGACGTAGGCAAGGACGGAGTTCCACCGGAATGATCCTCCGTCTCGACTACGTTGTCACCCATACTCTTTGGATGGTAAAGTCCTTAAAAAGAGACGAGGCTCTGATACCAATTGAAAGGATCGATATGGTTGACTAGAGAGGGAGGGTGAATAGGCAACTAACAATTTTTAACTTTTCTTAACCACTTTAAATTAAGCGTCAAAGTAAGTTGTCTAGATATGCAACTAAGATGACAACTAACGGAAAGTAAAGATAACAACTTCACAAGCAAGCTATAGGAGTTAAACAAGTAATGCTTGCACAAGTAAAGGTAAGAAATAACCACAAGTGGAGACGGTGAAGACGAGGATGTGATATCAAAGTTCCTTCCCTTTGAGGGGAAGTACGTCTCCGTTGGAGCGGTGTGGAGGCACAATGCTCCCCAAGAAGCCACTAGGGCCACCGTATTCTCCTCACGCCCTCACACAATGCAAGGTGCCGTGAATCCACTAGTGGTGCCCTTGAAGGCGGCAACCGGACCTTTACAAACAAGGTTGGGGCTCTCTCCACAACTTAATTAGAGGCTCCCAACGAAACCCCGGAGCTTCACCACAATGGATTGTGGCTCCGAAGTGACCTGTTCCGTCTAGGGTGCTCAAACACCCAAGAGTAACAAAATCCACACAAGAAAGTATGGGGGAATCAAGTTTCCTTTGGTGGAAGTGTAGATCTAGGTCTCCTCCGTCAATCCCTAGCAAATCAACAAGTTTGATTGGCTAGGGAGAGAGATCGGGCAAGAAAGCTTCAATGGCATTAATGGTGGAGAGAGAGAGGCAAGAGATAAGGTGGAGGTGGGAGAAGGGGCTCCTTAAATAGGGTCTCCACCAATCCAACCGTTATGTGCAGATTTACATAGGACCGGTACTTCCGCTAGCCCAACCGGTAGTACCGGTGAGTGAAGGAACCTGCGCCCTTGCCACTAAGGCGGTACTTCCGGTGGCTCACCCGGTAGTACCGGTCTTCCGGAGAGAACCGGAACTACCGCCCCACCTCCGGTCAACTACCGCTTAGAAACCAGAAGGTTTCAAGCAGGGGCGGTAGTTGGGACGATGGTTGGGCCGGAACTACCGCCAGGCAGATAGTTTCTGTGTGATGACAGTCAGAGCGGTACTACCGCTCGGAACACCGGTAGTACCGGTCTTGCGAGAAGAACACCGGTACTTCCGGGCCACCACCGGTCTACCACCGCACCCAGTACAGAAGGTATCACCCCTGAGCGGTACTTGGGGTGGTGGTTTGACCGGAACTACCGGCCACCGGTACAACTGCCAACTAGGGCTGTACTACCGCTGTGGATGAGTCTACACATAAGGAGGAATGAAAGGGGACCTCTCTCTCCACGAACGGAGGCAATATAGTGGGTGCAAAGTATCTGTGTACGTGACTTGATTCACCCATTACCTTCCGATGTGGGTTCCCTCTTAATAGTACGGATTTCCTATGACCAAAAGAAACAAAAAGGCATCGGAACCTCCGTCTTCGATCTTTTCCTTAAAGAGGGAAGGCCTAACCGTCTTGTGCCACATGTTATAAACCTGAGTAATATTGTCACACGATTAGTCCACACAAGGATTGTCATCATCACCAAAACCTTAGGCAAGAGATGCCCTTAGAACTGCTATATCGATGAAAATTTAAGGGCCGTCAGAAAGTTTCCGGCTCAAAATGAAGGTTCCAGTTCAAGGGAAATCTGTCTCCTACAAAGCGCTGAAGCTCTTAATATCCGGTTCACAATCCGGCTCAAGGGAAATCTGTCTCCCACAAAGCTCTGAAGCTCTCAAATCCGGTTTAAAATTCCGGCTCAAGAAGAATATCCATCTCTCGCAAGTTCGAGTTCTGAGGAAGATTACAGGGACCAAAGAAAGTTGGATGCACAGCACAGCTCAAGCATAGGTCCCCGTCGAGCACAATTCGTAAGTATGTCACTTGGCGGCTTCCTGTTCAAACATAGGTGTATTCACCAAAGAGAACCGGCAAGTTCTACATCTTCAAGCTGGCTGAAGATCAGATGAGTATTTCAAAGACCAATATTTTTGTTAAGCACTGGGAGCTGAATCAAATAAGTTATTCTTCACAATATTCCTCTATGAGAAACCAACGTCGGCAAATTGATTATGAAGCTGGCCTATTGACCCGCATTTTTCAAAAGAAGTGCCCGAATTTTTTGCATTGGCAAAAATTGAACATGTCTGCTAAGGAGATTTGCTATGAGATCATGGATACATATCAAGGAGGAAATGACAAGGACTTAAAGATGATCAGGTGCTGGCTTACAAGAATTTTTAACCCGGAGCACAACCTGTCAAATTTGTTCTTGTGTTTATGTTGTAGGATCAGTTTAACATGGATGAATCCAAATTAAACTGGGGGCTAATGTCGGGATATACCCCGCGGTATGACCCGACCGAAAATATGACCCGACCGGACTTGGCGACTCACCAGAGACCCGACTGGAGCTTGGATACTCACTGGCGACCCGCCCGGACCTGGCGGTTTACGGGCAACCAGCCTAAACACTGTGACTCACTGGTGACCCGACGGGTGGGTCAGGCAGACGACAAGGCCGAGGAGGCCGGCTCATGTTATGGTGGGCCGTCTTAAGAGAAAAGGCATGACGAATATTTCCCTTACAAGGAAGCAAGACTCGGACTTGTATCTGGTTTGTAATAGAAGATAAGGTAGTCCTAATCTGTCAGGCCCCAGATGCGGCTCTATCCCGATCACGTGTCACATTCGTGATTGGGGCACAACCGCATTTCGGGCGCTTAGCAAGATGGATATCATTACATCGTACCATTACATAAATACATGGGGATACAACAATACATACAAGTCACATGAATACAACAACATCAATACAAGACATCCGACTACAGATGCAAACATGAAAAACACAATGACATCCATCTTCTATCCCAGGCTGCCGACCAGGAACCTAACCCAAGACTGACGACGACGAAGAAGAAAAAAGAGCTCCAACAAATTTAACATCGATCTCACGTCAAGACATCGGAAACCCACACCTGCAACTGTTGTTGTAGTATGTGTGAGCCACGAGGACTCAGCAATCCCATAACCATGGGTAACAAGACTAGCAAAGCTTAATGGGTATGGAAAAGGATAGTGGTGAGGTTGCAGCAGCGGCTAAGCAATATATGGTGGCTAACTTACGAGTACAAGAATAAGATGAGCATCTACGCAAACGGTCGCAAACTAGTAATGATCGCTAAAGATCCTGAACTACCTACGAGTCAAACATAACCCCATCGTGTTCTCTTCTCAAGTGAAAAGAGACGGTCACGGTTACTCACACGGTTGTGTGTTTTATTACGGATCCTCTGTCAAGTTTTCTACAACCGGACATTAACAAATTCCAATCTGCCACATAACCACGGGCACGGCTTTCGAAAGATCATAACCCTGTAGGGGTGTCCCAACTTAGCCCATCACAAGCTCTCACGATCAGCAGAGATAATAATAATATTACCCCTTATCTTAGGGAAGGCCCGATCAGACTCGGAATTCCCGGTGCACAAGACGTTTCGACAATGGTAAAACAAGTCCAGCAAGACCTCCCGGCGTGCCGACACCCTTATAGTAGCCGCGCGTATCTCTTCTCAGGCCACAACCAGATGGGTGATTTTACGGGAGCCAGATACCTCGAGTTTCCCCGTGGCGGCCCCGTCGAACCCCCGTTTGGGACCAACACCATCGGCACTGCCCCCCTGTATGTAGAAAGAATCCTCGGGTAGCGCTAACTCCCTATGCAATTAATTAATTAATTAAGTTTTTATTATGTTGCAAATAAAACCAATGTTGGGCCTTGATGGAGGAGTTTTATTTAAAGACGAACTGTCAAGGGGTCCTCATATACCCAACCGCGTTAGGAATGCAAAATCAAGGAACATAACGCCGGTTTATCGGCTCCTAAGGTGGCATGAGTGGAACAAAACACCGAGCCAAAGGCCAAGCCTTCCACCCATTGCCAAGTATATAGGTGTGTTAATATATATAAGGTATATTGTGATATACCAACAAGCCAAGCTCCCACATGGAGCAATCTTCATCTTCACATGCAACTAACAACGCTATAAGAGGGGCTGAGCAAGCGGGTAACATAGCCAAACAACGGTTTTGCTGGGAAGGTGTCAAAGGTTAGAGGTTTCATGGCAACAAGGAGAGGCTGACAACAAAATATAGGTAGCACGACATATAGCGATAGCATCAAGACATCTAGCATAGCGATGATATTAAAGGTATCCAAGGTGATGGTCATCTTGCCTGAGATCCCGCAAGGAAGAAGAACGAGGCCGTGAAGAAGACAAAGAAGAATCCACAAAGGCGAACCATGTGAAGTCGAACGAATCCTCACGATCGCAGCGGAATAAGCATTAACAAGAAGAAGCAAGCAACACGGTAAACACACCACACAAGAACATGAAAAGATGCTCAACCAAGTATGGAGCAAGACAAGTCTATATGATGCAATTCATGACAAGGGATGAAGCACACAAGAACAACACAAACCAACAAGTTTAAATGAGGCTGGAAACTACATATAACAATTCCGGTAAGTCCTCATATGCACATTTCGAAATTGGTCCAGATCTGAACAAACCTTAAGTTAAAGTTGTTAAACAGAAAGTTAACATGCACCATGATGATCTACTCGAAATTCTAGTCAAGTTTCATATAAAGTTTGTTTAATTCGGAGCTACGACCTAGAAGATACGAGCAAAACAAGTCAAGCATGGCAATTATGCAAAATGCATCCAAACAACAAGCAAACACACTCCAAACATGTAAACAACATGATATTATGCTTCTACATGAAAAACCACACAAGTTTCATATATAGCACGCTCAAAACGGAGCAATTGTTCATCATATACACATGAAACAAGATATAACAACAAGTTGTCCAAAATCAGCAACTTTGGAGCAATGTATATGATGAACAATTGCTCCGTTTTGAGCGTGCTATATATGGCAACAAGAGGCATGGATGTCAAATAGACATGATACTTAACAAGCATGAACTTAGAGCACACCCAAAAACTTCCTGGAACACAATTAACCAAGCATGGCAAGATTCAATAAGTTTACTGATTTCTCAGACTTAGCCAAATCTGGGAAGTCAAAAACATCATCACGATGCTGCCTTGGAGGCACAAAACAACAAGCATATCAACTCTACTAAGTATATAAGGATCATGGATATGTAATAGACATAGCATACATCAAACAACGCCATTGGAGCATCTCCATAGGAGGCATGGATCAATAACAACAAGCTTCACCAAATTGATCATGCCGATAACAGTCTGACAGGTACATTTATAGCAACTTGAGAGCAAGAAATAAATAAGCTACAACATGCCATATATGCAAGCAAGGGCAGGGATGGATAGAGCATAATATGGACAACAAGGCATGATCATTGGACAACTCAAAACAAGCATGGATTTGAGTGAGGCATCAAGCAAACATAGCATCAGGTTTAACAGTTTCAGACTTAGCAGTTTTTCAACAAGTCCTAGAAAACAACAACAGCGAGTAGGCTACTCTACAAGCTTGTTGCAAACACCACAATGCATATCATGAAAAGTGGATTGCACCACAACAAAGATGGCATGATTGTGCTTCTAAAACATATTGACATGTGGCATGAAAGATAAACACACCAATAGTTATGAACAAGTCAAATCAGCATCTCATAACAAGTTTCAGCACTTAACAGCCACATGCACTTTTGCAACAGAGATAAACATGGCAATATGGCACCTAACATGAATGCTACAGCAACCATCAAGTAGAGCACTTCACAATGAACATTTTGACATATCACACACTCCATTTGGACCAACATGCACAAAGTTATCACCTCACAAACATGCTAACATATTAACAGTTTTCAGCAGTTTTAAACATATAGTACTCTCGCAACAATGATGAGAGCATCCAGATGAACTCAAACAAGCATGCCACAATGGAACAAAAAGAAGAGCATAACACAACGAACATTTGGACATATTATATGCATCATTTGGATCACCAAGCAAAAAGTTACAGCCACACAAACATGCACACATAATTACATATACTCATGGACTTAGTAAAAAAACAAAACACAAACAGTAAAAAAAACACCGGGCCGAAAGTGACTGGCCCATCAGCAAGGGAAAAAAAGGAGGCGCTCGGGCGGGCCTCACCTAGTGGGCTGAGGCCCATCGGTGGAGATGGACTGGGCCGGCTGCGGCCCACGCAGCGATGGAGGCGGCCCGTTAGGTCACCCGTCCCTCTCCTCGACCCTGCCTGGATCGGAGGTGACAGGGGTGGCGGCGCAACTCCGGCGACGGGGTTCAACCGGTGACCAATGGGGATGGATAGATCCGGACGTGGGGGTCCCAGATCGGACGAGGGTTGAGGACGAGGAGGCCGGCGTCGAGCTCGGTGGCGGATGGCGCAACTCCGGCGTGGCGGCGGCGCAGGCTTCCTAAGGCGAGAGAGAGAAACGGCGAGGTGAGGTCGCGGTGAGAGAGAGGGAAGACAAGAGGAGGAGAGGGAGCGAGGGGCCCGGCCTGGCGGGTCACAGGCGGTGGCAGTGTTGGTCCGGCGAGCGCGGACGGCGGGCGGCGTGCTCAGAGGCGGGGTCGAGCGAAGCGGCGGCACTGGGCGGAGGAGCAGAGCGGGAGGAGCGGGGCGATTCGGGCCCGAGGCCCAGATCAGGGCCTGGGCGGAGGAGCAGAGCGGGAGGAGCGGGGCGATTCGGGCCCGAGGCCCAGATCGGGGCCTGGGCGGGCCTGTTGCGGGCTGGTGGCGGTGGGGGTGGCCAGGGCCACGTGGCACGAGGAGAGTGGAGGGGAGCGGCGGCGCTTGCGGCGGCTGGCCTCTGGGTCGGCGTCAAGTGGCGGCAGGGCACCAGTTTCGCACAGAAATTGAGGAGGAGGGAGGCTATAGGTAGGTGGAGGCTAGGGGATGCCCAAAATGGACAAGAGGGGGTGTCCATATATAGCAAGGGGACTAGGGTTTGGGGGGAATGGGGGCTTTTGGAACCCTCCGATCTCGTCGAGAGGGGGGTTAGGATGGGCCTAGGTTTAGTTGGTGGGCTGTGTAGGAGGGGTTGTGGGGAGATAAGAGAAGAGGCCCGCGGGGGTTTTCGGAGACCGAAAACGTCCGATGTTTTAACCGGCGACTAGTACCGCTATAGTTATCCATTGGACTATCAAACGAGCTCCGAATGCGATAAAATTTGGCAGGCGGCCTGTCTACACTATAATAAGACCACACACCAAGTTTCATCCCATTCCGAGAACATTTTTCAGCCAATTATAAAAGGAGGTTTCGGAGGTGCCGCAGGCGCGTGCAAGTGTGTCGGAGCTCAGAACGGACAACGGAGAGGACGAGGGGGCTCAGCTGGATGCAAGTTTTGAAAACATGATGATGCAATGCACGCGATGACATGGCAAAATGCAACACGCAAGCAGATGACATGGCAACGACGACGAATGACTGGCTGACACCTGGCGCATCAGTCTCAGGTGTCACATAATCCTACTAGGACTCCATATGTAACCCGCCCCTTCAACATATATAAGGAGGGGCAGGGCTCCCCAAGAGGGACAAGTAAGAAGAAACAATCTTTAGGGTTAGACACAATAAGGAGAGCCGGCTTATGCGGCGACTCCATGAGGATCATAATGAGACCTAGCCGCAAACAACATGTAGGGCTATTACCGGACGATGTTTCCCGAGGCCCGAAGCTGTCTAAACCCTTGTCTTGTGTTGCATCTCTCGATTCCGATCAACCCCGTTCAAGCTACTACCTAGTTATGTTGGCCTCACGACAAGTTGTAAGGGCATATTTCTCCCTAAGTAGTTTCGGTGATTGATGACAATGCATTTGCGGACTGATCATGTGCTCTAAGATCATACAGGTATATCTCCCTTATGGCACAAGACGATTGCTTGCCCCTCGGATTCTATGAAGGACGGTGTTTTCTTTTTGCTCCCTGTCGGTGGCATTGAGTAATAGGAAAGCCGTACTATTAAGAGGGGGTCCGCGTCGGAAAGGTTTGGGTAGAATCAACACGTACACATCTTTCTCCCACACCACCTTTCCTTGCTTCTCTGGAGGTCCAACCGGTTATCTTTCGTTGTGGCAAATATGTGGCTTCTGTACTGATCAACTGCCTAGCAAGCGGTAGTACCGCTCAACCAAGCGGTAGTACCGCGCAGTTACACGGTAGTACCGCCTGCCGACACGGTAGTACCGCGTCCCCAGAGCGGTAGTACCATGTATCTGGCCCAGGCGCTGAGTCTAAGTATAGAAGTGGATGCAGAAGTAATTTTTTACTTCCGCATACAACGCGGTAGTACCGCTTAACTTAAGCGGTAGTACCGTGTCGCGTTTTGCTACTTCCGTTTTCCCCTGCGGATGTAGCCTTCATCCGTGGTTGTCTATCATGTCGCAATCTTTTGCCTATGCGGTAGTACCGCTTCCCAAGCGGTAGTACCGCAACTCATGCGCGGTACTACCGCTCTCTGCGGGCTGAAACCTCCAATAACAGTTGGATTTGTCCCCCCACTATATATAGGGGGTCTTCTTCTCCAAGAAGACTTACCTCTTCCCCCACTACTCCATTGTTGCTCCAAAAGCTCCATTTCCGCCCGATCTCTCTCCCTAGCCAATCAAACTTGTTGATTTGCTCGGGATTGCTTGAGGAGGCATCGATCTACACTTCCACCAAGAGATATTTGATTCTCCCCACTAATCCCTTGCGGATCTTGTTACTCTTGGGTGTTTGAGCACCCTAGACGGTTGAGGTCACCTCGAAGCCATATTCCATTGTGGTGAAGCTTCGTGGTTTTGTTGGGAGCCTCCAAGTTGTGGAGTTTGCCCCAACCTTGTTTGTAAAGGTTCAGTTGCCGCCTTCAAGGGCACCACTAGTGGAATCACGGCACCTTGCATCGTGTGAGGGCGTGAGGAGAATACGGTGGCCCTAGTGGCTTCTTGGGGAGCATTGTGCCTCCACACCGCTCCAACGGAGACGTACTTCCCCTCAAAGGGAAGGAACTTCGGAAACACATCCTCGTCTCCTCCGGTTCCACTTGTGGTTATTTCTTACCTTTACCTTTGCATGCTTTACTTGTTCATCTCCTATAGCATGTATGTGTAGTTGTTGTGCTTCTTTATCTTAGTTGTCTTCCTAGTAGAATATCTAGACAACTTATTTTGTCGCTTAATTTTAAGTGGTTAAGAAAAGCTAAAAATTGTTAGTTGCCTATTCACCCCCCCTCTAGTCAACCATATCGATCCTTTCAATTGGTATCAGAGCCTCGTCTCTTTTTAAGGACTTTACCGTCCGAAGAGTATGGTTGACAACGTAGTCGAGACGGAGGACCATTCCAGTGGAAATCCGTCCTTGCCTATATTAGATGGGGGAGCCTCGGTCACTCGTGAGGAGTTCAATGTGGCCTTGCCACATTGAAAGAATCACTAGCGAGCGAGGTCAAAGGCATGTTTAAAGAAATGTTTGAGGGGCTTAAATTATCCACCTCACCGTTGGAAGTGGGTCGTCCCGCTACCAACGTGTCAGAGGCTAATCCCGACAAGGGAGAAGCTAGTAGTGAGCAAGCCCCAGTCGCTAAGCATGGAAGTGGGAAATTTGCCCAATCTCCTCCTCCTACTCACTATGGAGGACCCGTTCCCACACCGCATTTAAATTCTGTCGGGCCCCCTCCCAAGTTCGTTAAAAATACTGATTTTGCTACTTGGGTGTTACGTTTCAAACGTCATATTAATCATTGTTCCACTAACCTCTGGAGAATCATTGAGCAAGGTTTTTATCCGTATGATCCCGACAACATGACTCCAAGAGAAACCGCCGATCATCAGTTCAACGAGTCCGCACTTTGCATTCTTCAAGACTCCATCCCTCCTGAAGACATTGCTCATCTTCGTCCATTCACTGTGGCCAAGGAAGCATGGGAGCATGTTGGCACAATGTACAAGGGAAGCACAAGTATTCAACGCTCCAACTATGAAGTGGTGCAAGATGAAGCTGATGAGTTTGCAATGATCGAAGATGAAGATCCTCGTGAACTTTATCGAAGATTAACTATTCTTGCAGTGTCTCTTCGAGATCATGGCAGTAAGGATACGGATGACAATTGGATCAAGCGCAAGTTCCTCAAGGCCATGATGCCCTATCACAAGGCCATGTCCTCTGTGATTCGTCAGAGACCGGACTTCCACACTTTATCCTCAAACGAAGTGTTGGATGAATTTGTTGCCATGAGGATCCTTGACGTTACCGCCGACAATGCGGTCCTAAGAGCTCAACAATCCAAGAAGCCTAATCTTGCTCTGAAGGCCAAGGCTTGTGTGGAAGAGGAGGAAGTGGAAGATGATGATGAGTGCTGCCCCGAGGACACCAAATATGCTTATCACGAGCACATGGCTCTTGCTTCAAGACAATTCTGGGGCAAGAAGAACTCAAGGTCCAACTTTAACAGGAACAACTCAAGTGGGAACAAAGGGAAGCAACGAGTAAGGACATGTTTCAACTGTGGAAATGTAAGCCACTTCGTTGTGGATTGTCCATATGAGAAGAGAGAAGACTTTGGAGGCAAGCTTATTCGGAAGGACAAGTCAAAGTCATATCCCAACAAGAACAACTTCATCAAGAAGACTCCTCCGAAAGTGTTGGTGGCTCAAGAAGAATATGTGGAGGATGATGACAATGATGAAGACGATGAGGTGACCACTATGGCCACAATTGCAATTGCTACCACTCCGCACTCATCTCTCTTCAACTCACCAAACGAGAACATCACCGCCAAGTGTCTTATGGCCAAGGCCACCAACAAGGTAACCCCGATCATCAATTCTACTATCTCTTCTAACCCCTCATTAACTAATTGTATTGATGAGGGTGAGGGTAGTAAGGAGGGAGAAAATGAATTTGATGTGTTCATAAAGAATCTCAAGGGCAAATCCAAGAAGCATGTTGTTGCTCTCTTGGAACAACTCGGTGAGGCCAATGACATTATTGAGGCTCACGAGGAAACCATTACTAAAATGGAAGGGCATAGTCGAGACTATGCCGATGAGATATCGGATCTCTCTAACGCCCTAGAGGAGGAGCGTGGTCTTCGTTTGGCTCTTGAGGAGTCACACAACGATGATCATGCTAAATTAAAGAAAGATCTTGATCATGCATTAGTTGTCTCTCATGTCCTTAACTCTGAGAAGGCAAAACTTGTGGTTGACCATGCTAAACTCAAAGAGGAGTTTGACATACTTGACAAGGCTCACAAGGCCTTGAAAGGAATGCATGCTACTCTCAAGGAGTCTCATGATCAACTCCAAGTTTCGCTAACCAAGGAAAAGGCTATCTTTCCTCGCATGGTTTTAATTGATAATGCAAATGCTACTAACCCATGTTGTGAGCATGTGCATCTTGTTGAAGAGAATGCCGAATTAAAGAAGCAACTTGAGAAAGGCCTTGTGACTTGCATACAAGGTGAGAAGAACCTCAACGCCCTTTTGAGCAATCAAAAGGAAGTTGTGGCAAAGGAAGGAATTGGGCTTGCTCCTAAGCCCAAGAAGAAGAAGAATGACAAGACAAAGCAACCACCCCCTCTCCGACAATCCTTTGTGAAAGAAGGAGAGGGCACGTCAACCAAGAAGAAAAGTGGTGGTGTCAAGAAAAACTCCACCACACCTTCAAACATGGCCGGCGATTTTAATCCTTCATATGTTTTATGCCGTGCTAGTGATGGCCATGTGTTTGCTAAATTTGTTGGTTCTTCTTATGAGTACATTGAATGGTCCATTTGGGTTCCTAAGACCCTTGTCACTAACCTCAAAGGACCCATTACCAAATGGGTACCTAAATCCAAGCATTGATCTATTGTAGGGGTTTTCTTCCGGTGGGGGATCATGGTTGCTCGATAGCGGAGCCACAAATCATATGACCGGAAGCAAAGACTTGGTGGTGGACGTGCATCTCGGTTCATCTATGGCCACCAACGTCGAATGGGGTGATGCTTCATCTTCTAAGGTATTGGGACTTGGCAAGGTTGTTGTCTCTCATGATCTCACGATCGAGAAAGTCATGCTTGTTGAGTCCCTTGCATACAATTTACTTTCTGTTCGTCAACTCGCACTCATGGGCTTTGCTACATTCTTTGATATTGATTCTGTGGCCCTCTCGTGGAGCAAGACTCTTAAAGTAGCCTATGTTGGGCATGTCGAGAACGGTCTTTATGTGGTTAACTTCTCGAAGCAACCCACTAAGGTCGCGACATGCCTAATGGCTAAAGTTGATGTGGGATGGCTTTGGCATCGCCGTTTGGCCCACGTCAATATGAGATCTTTGCAAAGTATTCTCAAGGGGGACCATGTCCGAGAACTAACAAATGTTAGCTTTGCCAAAGATCGTGCTTGCAGGGCGTGCATTGAAGGAAAATTACATGAGAAGGCTCACCCTCCCACGACTATCATCTATTCAAAGAGACCTCTAGAGCTCCTCCACATGGATCTCTTTGGGCCTCCCACTTTTGATAGTCTTGGGGGTAGGAAATATTGCTTGGTGATTGTGGATGATTACTCAAGATATACCTGGGTATACTTCTTCAAGAAGAAGAGTGAGACCCAACAAACCGTCATCAACTTTGCAAATGAAGCTCAACGACAACATGAAGCAAAGATTTTGATGATCAGAAGTGACAATGGCACCGAGTTCAAGAACTTCACCTTGGATGAGTTTCTTGGTGATGAGGGGATCAAACATCAATATGCCGCCCCGTATACCCCTCAGCAAAACGGTGTTGCAGAGAGAAAGAACCGAACCTTGATAGATGCTGCAAGAACCATGATGGCTGAATTCAACTCCCCATACAACTTTTGGGCCGAAGCCATCAACACCGCTTGCCATGCGTCAAATCGTCTCTATCTCCGCAAAGGCTTGAACAAAACTCCATATGAGATTCTTACCGGTAACAATCCCAATCTCAAGTACTTCCGGGTGTTCAGGTGTAAGTGTTTCATTCTCAAGAAAGGTGTTCGTTTGTCTAAATTTGAATCTAGAGCTCATGAGGGCATATTTGTTGGTTATGCTACAAACTCTCATGCTTACCGTGTCCTCAACAAGTCCACTGGACTCATAGAGGAGACGAGTAACGTAGAGTTTGATGAAAATAACGGCTCCCAAGTGGAGCAAAGTGGTACTTGTGATGCAGGTGATGAAATTCCTCCTCAAGCCATAAGAAGAATGGGTATTGGATATATCCTACCCGTTGAGGAACCCCTTGTGGCCGAAGGAGAAGGACAATGTTCCACTCAAGTGGAACCATCACCAACCCAAGACCCACACGCTTCCGAAGAACAAAGTGAAGGCCCTCAGCCTGATGAACAAGGCCAAGTGCAAGATCAACCTCAAGTTGGTGAAGAACCATCAATTGATGCACAAGGCCAAGTTCAATTCCCCGAGCAAGATCAAGGTCAAGAGGAATCTCAAGATCAAGATCTTGCTCATGTTGACGCTCAAGATGATCAACTCAATGCTCCTCAGTTATCACTTGAAGAGCAATTAGAGCGTCGTGCTGCAAAAGTTGCCTCCAGGCTTGCTTCCAACGAGCATCACATCGAGAACATTTTAGGAAGCATCAAAAGGGGGGTAAGCACTCGTAGACAATTAGCAAAATATTGTGCTCATCAAGCTTTTGTCTCCTTTGTTGAACCTAAGAAGGTCTATGAGGCGCTCGAAGACCCTGACTGGCTCAATGCCATGCATGAAGAACTCAATAACTTCGAGCGCAACAAAGTGTGGCGTCTGGTGCCAAGACCAAAGGAGAACCATAATGTCATTGGAACCAAATGGATCTTTAAGAACAAGCAAGATGCCCATGGCATTGTCATCCGCAACAAGGCACGTCTGGTGGCTCAAGGCTACTCCCAAGTCGAGGGTATCGACTACGGTGAAACCTTTGACCCCGTTGCTCGTCTTGAATCCATTCGTTTGTTGCTTGCCTATGCTTCCCATCATAACTTTAAATTGCAACAAATGGATGTGAAAAGTGCATTTCTTAATGGTCCCATTAATGAGTTGGTGTATGTTAAACAACCCCCGGGGTTCGAGGATCCTAAGTTCCCCAATCATGTGTATCAACTTGATAAGGCACTCTATGGCCTTAAACAAGCCCCACGAGCGTGGTATGAGCACCTTACCGAGTTGTTACAAGATCGTGGGTTTGAAATTGGGAAAATCGACCCCACTCTTTTTACTAAGAAGGTCAAATGGGAGTTGTTTGTATGCCAACTATATGTAGATGATATTATCTTTGGTTCTCCTAACAAAGCTTTCAATGATGAGTTCGCCGCACTCATGACCACACATTTTGAGATGTCCATGATGGGAGAGTTGAAGTATTTCCTTGGATTTGAGATCAAACAACAAAGAGAAGGCATCTTCATCAAACAATCCAAGTATACTCAAGACATGCTCAAGAGGTTCAACCTTAGTGATGTCAAGCCGGCTACTACTCCAATGCCAACCAAATGCCAACTTGACATTGATCCCAATGGTAAAGCGGTGGATCAAAAGGTATATCGCTCTATGATCGGATCCTTGCTTTACCTTTGTGCATCTAGACCGGATATTATGTTGAGTGTGGGAATTTGTGCACGGTTTCAAGCCTCACCTAAGGAAAGTCACTTTGTGGCTGTCAAGCGAATCTTTCGATATTTGGCTCATACCCCAAACTTTGGCTTATGGTACCCAAGAGGAGCAAATTTCAACCTTGTTGGTTTCTCTGATTCTGACTGGGCGGGAGACAAAGTGGATAGGAAGTCCACCTCGGGAGGGTGCCAATTTCTTGGTTGCTCTCTTGTTAGTTGGTCTTCCAAAAAGCAAAGTTGTGTATCTCTCTCGTCCACTGAAGCAGAATATGTGGCCGCTGGCAGTTGCTGTGCTCAACTCTTATGGATGAGGCAAACTTTGAAGGATTACGGTGTCACTTGTGACAAAGTGCCTCTTTGGTGTGACAATGAAAGTGCCATCAAGATTTCTCTCAACCCGGTGCTTCAGTTCAAGACGAAGCATATTGAGATTCGGTATCACTTCATCCGGGATCACATAAGGCAAGGAGAAATTGAGCTTCACTACGTCAACACTCATGATAACCTTGCAGATATCTTCACGAAGCCTCTGGACGAAGCAAGATTTCGCGAGTTAAGGCATGAGCTAAATATCATCGATTTGAGCAATGTGGTTTGAATCTGTGCACACACTCCTCACACTCGTCATAGCTATCTTGTCTAGATGTAGGCATGGACTTAGGGGGAGTATTGTTCTCTCAATGAACTATTCCTCCCCTTATTATGCATAAACTAACCAAATCTTCATCATTTGCCATACATAGTTGGCTTAAATGCTTCAAGTCGAGTTTGGATCATGGGCCCAAGGATAATTCTTCGCGGTGCCATATCTATAAAACTCAAACATAGGTGGCCTCGGCCACCGCCCTCTTATGAGGAATTTGTGTTACGTGTTTTGCTTATGCACATGGTGTTTGTTTTCTCTCTCTCTAGTGCTTAAAACCTCATTCTTTTCGTGCATTTTCTTGGGAGAGCGGTACTACCGTGATCGGTTACGGTACTACCGCGGAGGACATGCGGTACTACCGTACCTCCAGCACGGCAGTAATTTTTTTTACTGCCGTTGGTAGGGCGGTACTACCCCGGCGAGCGGTACTACCGCGCAAGCAGTACTACCGCGATGACCGCGGTACTACCGCACATATCAGAACGTGTGGGGGTTATAAGCAGGCAGGGGGAGTTCCATCTCCCCCATACCCATTCACTCCTAACCCCCACGTCGTCCCTGTCTCTCTCTCTCAAGAACGCCGCCGGAGGACCTCGCCGGATCTCCTCCCTCGGCCACTCTTCTCGCTTTCCGACCGGTGGGATCGTTCCCCACCACGTCCTCTTGTCATGGATGCAGGTTTCTCCCCTTTTCCCTTCTTCTTATTGCCTTGCCTGAATTTTTAGGGTTAGGGGAGATGCTTAGTGCTTTCTTGTGTTCTTCGTGATCTTATCCATGGATGCTTAGGTTGTGGGAGAGTGTTTGTGCTCTAGAAATATGCTTAGAGTTGTTGTTACGAAGTTACTATGATCAGCCGTAGTACCGTGTGTCGATCTCGTTGGTAGTTTCTAGATCTGTTCTTCTCAGATCTGTTTCGTGCGGTACTACCGCTGGAGAACCGCGGTACTACCGCACGATGTAATCCAGATCTGATCTGACCTGAGCGGTACTACCGCTGTCCTCAGCGGTACTACCGCTCGGGCGGAAGTACAATTTTAGTACTGCTTTCCGAGCGGTACTACCGCGTCCCGATGCGGTACTACCGCTCCGCATGCGGCACTAATATTTTAGTTCCGCCCCCTTGGGCGGAAGTAAAATTTTAGTACTGCTTGCCGAGCGGTACTACCGCGTCCCGATGCGGTACTACCGCTCCGCATGCAGTACTAATGTTTAATTCCGCCTCTTCTTGCGGAAGTAAATTTTTACTACCGCAGCGTATGCGGTACTACCGCATGTGACATGCGGTACTACCGCTTACCCTGCGGTACTAATTTTTTACTTCCGCAAGGGTCAGCAGTACTACCGCTTGGCTCATACTTTCTTCGTAGCATGTTCTCTTTTCTATTTCCCTTGGTTTCTTGTGTCTTTCGAGGCTTTGGCATTGATTCTTCTTGTATTTGTGTTGTTGTGGTCTTGTGTTTGTGTTTCTAGGTGGTGGCTCAGGTTTTGAGGGTCGTCGTACCAACCCAGTTCGTGACACCGGTTCCAAGCGCCTGCGTACCCCGAGTGATGTGCCAGAGGGCTCCACTCCCCAGCGCCGGTACAAGACCTCAGCCAACAAGCGCAAGGAATCATCAATGTCTATGGAAGAAATGCCGGCTGCTGAGTTCATGTCTAGAAGGAAGATCAACCCATATGGAGAACCCCGTGAGCACTTTCCTGGCGATGATATCTTCTGGACCAAGCAACAGTTTTGCATCTATCATGAGGTGCTCAAGACCAAGGCCAACCTGTATGTGGATGCTCACTGGGTGGATGTGGAGCACATGAGGAAGGATAAGAACCGGGCATACTTTGCAGAAGCCCTTGATTTGATCGAGCAGCTGGGTCTGGAGCACATCATGCCATTCCAGAACGACTTTGACCCAGAGCTAATTGCGCAGTTCTATGCCTCGGTCAACTTTCAAGCCAAGGAGGATCGTCCCATGACTTGGATGACCCATGGTCACAAGATGACCGCTACTTGGAAGGAGTTCATGGATCTTCTTCAGCTTCCTGATGAGGGTCTCCATAACCCAATTGGTTTTCGGCCTCACGCCAATCCTGAATCAGCTAACAAGGACAAACTACTTCCATTTTATGAGGCAAAGACCCTTGCTAGTGGCAAAACAACTTGGGTGTTGAATCCCTTCCTGGACATCATGTATCGGATTTTTCGCAACACGCTGTTCCCTCGTGTTGGCGACAAGGACAAGGTCCATGCCTATCTGGTTGATATGCTTCTGATGTGTCAAGAGGCTCGCTCCGCCCAGGCTGCACCACTTGACATTTCCCACATCATGTGGAATGAGCTCCGGTTTGCCATCTACACTCGCAAGGTACCTATCTATGGTCCATTCTTATTTTTGCTCATCTCCAAGACTTGGGCGAAATTGTATCCTGAGGAGGAGTTCGAGGCCGACTGCTACCGCCATGATCCTATCAAGCTTCGCGTCAAGACTCGTTGGGCCAACACCACTACTCGTGCTCAGGCTGCTGCTGCCCAGATGGGCACTGAGGATGAGCCTGTGGAGGAGACTGCCGATGTCCGCTCTGGCAGATTTGCCCCCTCTTCTTCCTCTGCAGTGGATAAGCCTTCGTGGGCTAAGAGGCTACAGCAGAAGATGAAGGCCCTCTTCTGCATGCAGGCTCAGGGGCAATACCGTGCTCATGTGACTGACAAGAAGACGCGTCAGCGGGACAAGAAGATTCTGTCTTTGTATGGAGAGGAGGTTTCCAATGGATCGGAGGACAACATCACTCCTGAGGCTACCTGGATGGCTCGCCAGGGATACAAGTGGTCAGATTCTGATGAGGAGTATCAGCCAGAGCAGCAGGGATCTGATGATGAGTATCAGGAGGAGCAGCAACAGGGGTTTGATGACGAGTATGACGACTGAGCTTCTCCCGGGCTGCCACCCCTCTTCGTATCCTCTTTTCCCCTTTGTGGTGTCTCGATGACAAAGGGGGAGAGTGATTTGCCGTCTTGTGTCTTGCGTGTCGTGTTCGTGTGTTTATCGTTGAACTTGGTTTATTTTGCGTGTTTCTGTGAGACTATCATATGGTGTAAGACATATGCCCCGTTATCGTTAAACTTATTATCATGTCTTTAATGTTTATCCTGTGCAGTTAATGTCATATAGAGTATCTCGTGTGTAGAGTATAAGGAAGCACTATACCTAGTATGTGTGCTGTGCAGTCCAAAGCACAACCGTATGAAGGCACACATCCAGGGGGAGCTCACTTATACTCTGGGGCTTGTATTGCATACTCTATTACTTCTTTTCTGTGCAAATCTCGTGTTGTCATCAATACACCAAAAAGGGGGAGATTGTAAGGGCATATTTCTCCCTAAGTAGTTTCGGTGATTGATGACAATGCATTTGCGGACTGATCATGTGCTCTAAGCTCATACAGGTATATCTCCCTTATGGCACAAGACGATTGCTTGCCCCTCGGATTCTATGAAGGACGGTGTTTTCTTTTTGCTCCCTGTCGGTGGCATTGAGTAATAGGAAAGCCGTACTATTAAGAGGGGGTCCGCGTCGGAAAGGTTTGGGTAGAATCAACACGTACACATCTTTCTCCCACACCACCTTTCCTTGCTTCTCTGGAGGTCCAACCGGTTATCTTTCGTTGTGGCAAATCTGTGGCTTCTGTACTGATCAAGTGCCTAGCAAGCGGTAGTACCGCTCAACCAAGCGGTAGTACCGCGCAGTTACACGGTAGTACCGCCTGCCGACACGGTAGTACCGCTCCCGCGGTAGTACCGCGTCCCTAGAGCGGTAGTACCGTGTATCTGGCCCAGGCGCTGAGTCTAAGTATAGAAGTGGATGCGGAAGTAATTTTTTACTTCCGCATACAACGCGGTAGTACCGCTTAACTTAAGCGGTAGTACCGTGTCGCGTTTTGCTACTTCCGTTTTCCCTTGCGGATGTAGCCACGGATGTAATTTATTTCATCCGTGGTTGTCTATCATGTCGCAATCTTTTGCCTATGCGGTAGTACCGCTTCCCAAGCGGTAGTACCGCAACTCATGCGCGGTACTACCGCTCTCTGCGGGCTGAAACCTCCAATAACGGTTGGATTTGTCCCCCCACTATATATAGGGGGTCTTCTTCTCCAAGAAGACTTACCTCTTCCCCCACTACTCCATTGTTGCTCCAAAAGCTCCATTTCCGCCCGATCTCTCTCCCTAGCCAATCAAACTTGTTGATTTGCTCGGGATTGCTTGAGGAGGCATCGATCTACACTTCCACCAAGAGATATTTGATTCTCCCCACTAATCCCTTGCGGATCTTGTTACTCTTGGGTGTTTGAGCACCCTAGACGGTTGAGGTCACCTCGAAGCCATATTCCATTGTGGTGAAGCTTCGTGGTTTTGTTGGGAGCCTCCAAGTTGTGGAGTTTGCCCCAACCTTGTTTGTAAAGGTTCGGTTGCCGCCTTCAAGGGCACCACTAGTGGAATCACGGCACCTTGCATCGTGTGAGGGCGTGAGGAGAATACGGTGGCCCTAGTGGCTTCTTGGGGAGCATTGTGCCTCCACACCGCTCCAACGGAGACGTACTTCCCCTCAAAGGGAAGGAACTTCGGAAACACATCCTCGTCTCCTCCGGTTCCACTTGTGGTTATTTCTTACCTTTACCTTTGCATGCTTTACTTGTTCATCTCCTATAGCATGTATGTGTAGTTGTTGTGCTTCTTTATCTTAGTTGTCTTCCTAGTAGAATATCTAGACAACTTATTTTGTCGCTTAATTTTAAGTGGTTAAGAAAAGCTAAAAATTGTTAGTTGCCTATTCACCCCCCCCTCTAGTCAACCATATCGATCCTTTCACAAGTCCTCTCACTAGGACATCTGCCGTGACAATTCCACGACAATACTACTAATCCAAACTTGGTAGTAGTACTTTGTGGATCTGCACCATGCTACCTCACTTGAATCTAATCCACATTTCATTCACACGCTGATGTAATAACTCATGATGCTCGTAATGATATAATAACTCATAATAATAATAATAATAATAACTCAGCATCATTATCACTAGAGGTTGTCGCGCGCTTCGTGGCGGTGTTCTTCACTCATGGTATTAACTCTCTTTTTTCTTAACCTGTCATTGCAGTTGATTATTTTTCATTTTGATTCTATCTATGTTGGCTTGGGTTTTAATTATGTTCTGACCATTTTTTTCTTTTCATTCGTATATCGTGTTCGACTATTGCTTAAAATTGTATTTGTTTTGAGAGGAGAGTGGAGTTAATTGTTGCGTGGTTGTGATGTTCTTCATGTTTCGTCATTAGTGTCAGCTAGTGGTGCTTGTGTGATCCCCGGAGAGCTCTTCTTCCAAGTTGAGACCATGGAATTTGCTGCTATAACACTCATATGGGCCGACCAATGAAACTCTCTCTCACTCAGTTCGGCTCCTACTCTACTTGCTTAGCATTTTCTTTTCGTTCGCTACACTTCTAACTTAGACAAAATCGGCTATAGTTTTTTATTTGATTTTGTTGTTAAATAGAAAATGTTGCACATTAAAAACCATATTTTAAGAAATCCATAAATATTAGAAATATTCATTAATTTTAAACCACATTTGTGAATTTGAAAAAAATGCAAATTAGGAAAAAACATGTTCATGAACTTTTGAAATATTCAAGAATTATAAAATATTGGTGGAGTTTAAAAGTGCGGACAAATAGAAACATTTGACAAGACGCGTCGTGTCGGTGTTATTTTAGAAGTGATTTGGTATACGAAGAGAGGTATGAGGCAGATATAGAGGTATCTCGTTCAACTTCTCAGGAAAGATAAAACAGATGCACGCATAATATAAAAGTGTCACGTCTCTAACTGATTGGTTTAGTATTTATCCCGTCCAAAGTTTGACCGCTGCAATCCCACGACCTCCTACTGCTGACCAGCGGGATGCATGTGCCCACCTGAGCCCCAACGCAGGAGAACAGGACATGTGTGAACAAAGCTTGGGCTTAAGGCCGTAAATACATCCCTTTAGTGAATGACGTGATGGTCCCACATCCCCAATTCACCGAGGGAGCTCCATTTCTTGGGAGCTTAGAAACTGTAAAGATAATAACAAGTCATACTCATCATCATCGCAGTCATCTAACAACTCATCATTGTAACACATCACCCATCATCATCATCATAATAACTCATCGCCATCACAGTCATAACCAACACTAGTTAATTGTTCTTAGGACATGATGACTACTAGATATGACCTGCTACCCTCTCTAAGGTAAAATAGCATGAAACATGATAGCCCCTGACTCTCCGTTATGGAGAATGAAGGTCATCCCATCTCCAATTTGTGGGCTTCGCACCATGCTGCCTCCAAGTAGCTCCCGACGATCATTCATAACCTTTTTGCATCCTTTGACTGTGAGGTCTTCATCTCTTTGAGAAATCATGTATGCACAACAGAGGACCGCATGCAGACTTGGACATAAGCTAATAATATCAATGTCACCTTTCGTAAACATCAGATGAGGCGCACAATCCTTCGGCATATTCTGTTGAATAACATTATAATAACGTAGTTAATAATGTTGTTTAGCTTTAGAAGAATGTATGCAAAAGATGCACTGGTGTCATAATAGTAAAAAATCATACCATGTCATTTCCATGGATGTTACCGTAGTTCAACATGTGGACTAGTGACACGTATTGACCATAATATGGAGGAGTTTCATAATTGTTATTGAAAGTCTCAACATCAACAATAAATGAGACAAGATGATTTTTCTCCTCGTAAGTTAGTTCAGAGTCGTCAGTGCGGTATGTTTTTTCTACTACTTTCCGTACATTTCTTAAAGAATGGGAATAAGTTATCAGTGGAAATAAGATGTTAATGATTTTTAAATAAACAATATAAATTACTTAACAAATTTATTTGACAAACTCACAAAGAGGTATAATTGGAAGTGTGTCCACATCCATCCATATGTTGATATTATCTTCAATTTCATCTTCGGGCCGAATATCAAAGGCTATTTTCATATCCTCCTTAAATTCACAGGCCTTGGATAGTCCTTTCCAAATTGAGCAACCAAAATGTGAGTTATTTGGTGCATTAAATATCTTAACCCAAAAACTGAAATCATGCTTCATCCTAAGATGAGCTCTCTTCGATTTCGTATTCTCCCTATCTTTAAAACCGAGCTTTTCCAAAGCATACGGTCTTGCATGAAATGGGATGAGTGGAAATTACACGTTGAAGCCAAAAATCACAAGTCATGCTTAATTACAAAAAAATACATGTCGTCGTTACGCATCGTAAAAACGTCGAAAGTCTCCTTCAGCACGATGGTGAAGCACCTACTGTTTTGCAGATAAGGCATCCTGTCGCACATAGCCTGGTTGTCTTCGATGTAGTCGCACTCAAGGATTGCTACTTGTGAGTTGCGTTGGGATTTCCCCAAAGAAGAGGGGATGATGCAGTAGAGTAGAGATACATATTTTTCTCAGTTAAGAATCAATGTTATCAATCCAGTAGGAGAATCACACAACACCTCATTAGCAGTACCTGCACACAAAATAACAAATGCTTGCACCCAACGCGAACAAGGGGTTGTCAATCCCTTGACGATAACTTGCAATATTTCAATTTTGCAGTGATGGATATATTGATAAAACACAAAATAAAATAAAGAAATAAAAATTGCAGCAAGGTATTTTTGGATTTTAGTATATGATAAAAGTAGACCCGGGGCCATAGTTTTCACTATAGGCTTCTCTCTTGAAAATATCATACGATGGGTAAACACATTACTGTTGGACAATTGACAAAAAAACCCGAATAATCATGATGATATCCAAGGCAATGATCATGTATATAGGCATCACGCCCGAGACAAGTAGACCAAAACGATTATGCATCTAGTACTATTACTCCACACATCGACCTCTATCCAGCATGCATGTCGGTGTTATTTTAGAAGTGATTTGGTATACGAAGAGAGGTATGAGGCAGATATAGAGGTATCTCGTTCAACTTCTGAGGAAAGATAAAATAGATGCACGCATAATATAAAGTTTCACGTCTCTAGTTGATTGGTTTAGTATTTATCTCGTCCAGAGTTTGACCGCTGCAATCCCACGACCTCCTACTGCTGACCAGCGGGATGTATGTGCCCACCTGAGCCCAAACACGAGAGAACAGGGTACGTGTGAACAAATCTTGGGCTTAAGGTTACATCCACGGGTGGCTTCCAAACTTTTAACTTTCCAAGGAATTTATTACTATTTTGATTCATTGTGGGACTGGACATCCCTATTACCCGCCACTTCCTCATGCAATGAAAAGTGAATAAACACTCGTCGTGAGAATAACCCTCCTAGCATGAAAGATATTGGCCACCCCCTGCCGCTTCATGAGCGGTACGGATATACAAAACATAAGTTTATTTTGAATGATTAGAGTCACCACATGCAAATTTACTTGGAACGACATGTAAATACCGCTTATAGGTACATAATGGACTCATTTGGCACAACTTTGGGTTTAAGGAATTGGACGCACACACACTATTTCCGCTTAGTAGAAATGGAGGCTAGCAAATAGATTGAGAAGAAACCAACCAGAAAACGAAAATGGTCATAAACATGCATTGAAAATAACTAACGCTGAATAATGCACCATAAGTAGGATATGACTTCGTTGCATAATATTGACTTTACGTGCATACATAGGGAATCACAAACCTTAACACCAATATTCTTACTTAATAACAACTACTCACTAGCATAACTCACATATTATTATCATCTCCGTATCGCAAAACTACTGCAAGGAACCAAACTTATCATATCCAGTGATCTACATGAAAGTTTTTATTATATCCTTCTTGAATATTCATCACATTGGCACTAAGTTAATAGGTTAGTCCCAAAAATGATATATAAGTGCTTGTAAATGTATATATAAAACATTCAAGATTAATACGATAATAGCATGGAACAACCAAAAATTATAGATACATTGGAGATGTATCAGGGATCCTATCGTCGTCGCACATTTCCTGTGTTCATATAATTCAAAGATAAAAAATCAATGGAAAATAATAGGAACTCAACACACGGATCATTATTATTCATCACGGGTTGACTTTTCGTCTGTCGAGTCTTTCCTTGGAAACTCTCATCTCACGTGGTGTACATGTTGGGCACTCCCTCTCTGATATATTCGACCTTCGGTGATGCTAGCTCCTCCTCTCATTCGAAAGTGCATTACACCAAAATGTTTAGCACCTTTGAATGAAGAAAAAGCGACCCCACGACAACATGCGGGATTCTTCCTCTCTCATATTTCGACATTACATGGTGGACACTCCCTCACAGATATTCTGACCGTCGGTGATGGTCGCTTCCCCTCCTCCTCGTGTGCATTATCAAGGTATATCATGAGAAAAAGGAAAGGAAGTGGCTGATACGTCCATCTTGCATCATGTTTTCTTGCTGTTATTTATGTTTTTATTATGCATAATAATGATTTTTGGAGTAATTCTAATGCCTTTTCACTCATAATTTGCAAGGAATGCACCAAGGGGGGAATTCCAGCAGCTAGAAAATATGGACCTGAAAAACTACGTCAGGCCACCTATTCCGCACAACTCCAAACAAGCTGAGACTTCACAGAGATTTTTTATGGAATATAAAAATAATACTAAAGCTGATAACCATCAGAGGGGCCCCACCAGGAGGGTACAACCCACCGGGGCGCGCCAGCCCCCCAGTCGCGCCCTGATGGGTTGTGCTCACCCAGGCCCATCTTCGATACCCATCTTCTGGTATATAAGCCCTTCTGACCTACAAAAAATAAGGAGAAGACTTTCGGGACGGAGTGCCGCCGTCAGGGGAAATCATCGTCATCATCATCACCAACAACTCTCCCATCCTGGGGAGGGCTATCTTCATCAACATCTTCAATATCACCATCTCATCTCAAACCCTAGTTCATCTCTTGTGTTCAATCTTGTTACCGAAACTATAGATTGGTGCTTGTGGGTGACTAGTAGTGTTGATTCATGTCTACTACGGAACCTTCTTCTTGTAGACGTTGTTGGGCCTCCAAGTGCAGAGGTTTGTAGGACAGTAGCAAATTTCCCTCAAGTGGATGGCCTAAGGTTTATCAATTCGTGGGAGGCGTAGGATGAAGATGGTCTCTCTCAAACAACCCTGCAATCAAATAACAAAGAGTCTCTTGTGTCCCCAACACACCCAATACAATGGTAAATTGTATAGGTGCACTAGTTTGGCGAATAGATGGTGATACAAGTGCAATATGGATGGTAGATATAGGTTTTCGTAATATGAAAATATAAAAATAGCAAGGTAACTAATGATAAAAGTGAGCGTAAACGGTGTTGTAATGCTTTCAAACAAGGCCTAGGGTTCATACTTTCACTAGTGCAAGTGCTCTCAACAATAATAACATAATTGGATCATATAACTATCCCTCAACATGCAACAAAGAGTCACTCCAAAGTCACTAATAGCGGAGAACAAACGAAGAGATTATTGTAGGGTACGAAACCACCTCAAAGTTATTCTTTCTGATCGATCTATTCAAGAGTCCGTAGTAAAATATCACGAAGCTATTCTTTCTGTTCGATATATCCTAGAGTTCGTACTAGAATAACACCTTAAGACACAAATCAACCAAAACCCTAATGTCACCTAGATACTCCATTGTCACCTCAAGTATCCGTGGGGATGATTATACAATATGCATCACACAATCTCATATTCATCTATTCAACCCAACACAAAGTACTTCAAAGAGTGCCCCAAAGTTTCTACCAGAGAATCAAGACGAAAACGTGTGCCAACCCCTATGCATAAGTTCACAAGGTCACTGAACCCGCAAGTTGATCACCAAAACATACATCAAGTAGATCATGTGATATCCCATTGTCACCACACATAATCACATGCAAGACATACATCAAGTGTTCTCAAATCCTTAAAGACTCAATCCGATAAGATGACTTCAAAGGGAAAACTCAAGCCATTACAAGAAAGTAGAGGGGGAGAAAACATCATAAGATCCAACTATAATAGCAAAGCTCGTGATACATCAAGATCATGCCATCTCAAGAACACGAGAGAGAGAGAGAGAGAGAGAGAGAGAGAGAGAGAGAGAGAGAGAGAGATCAAACACATAGCTACGGATACATACCCCGAGCCCTGAGGGTGAACTACTCCCCTCTCGTCATGGAGAGCATCGGGATGATGAAGATGGCCGCCGGAGAGGGATTCCCCCCTCCGGCAGGGTGCCAGAATGGGTCTAGATTGGTTTTTGGTGGCTCCAGAGGCTTGCGGCGACGGAACTCCCGATCTAGGTTTCTTTCTGGAGGTTTCTGTATATATAGAGGGTGTTGGAGTCAGGAACAAGTAAAGGAGATCTCCTGGCTGTCCACGAGGAAGGGGGCGCGCCCAAGGGGGCGCCCCCTACCCTCGTGGGCAGCCCGGGAATCTTCTGGTCCTCCTCCTGTACTCCCTGGGCTTCTTCTGGTCCAAAAACAACCTCCGTTGAATTTCAGGTCAATTGGGCTCCGTTTGGTATTCCTTTTCTGCGATA
This sequence comes from Secale cereale, assembly GCA_902687465.1. Lineage (NCBI taxonomy): Eukaryota > Viridiplantae > Streptophyta > Magnoliopsida > Poales > Poaceae > Secale > Secale cereale. The sequence goes on along the minus strand of LR738715.1, from coordinate 122,190,090 downwards.
CTCAAAAACAAGGGAAAAACAGAAACTGGCACTGGGCTCTGGGTTAATAGGTTAGTCCCAAAAATCATATAAAAGTGTATATTAAAGCCCACTAAACATCCTAGAAGGATAATATAATAGCATGGAACAATAAAAAATATAGATACGTTGGAGGCGTATCAAGCATCCCCAAGATTAATTCCTGCTCGTCCTCGAGTAGGTAAATGATAAAAATAGAATTTTTTATGTGGAATGCTACCTAACATAATTCTCAATGCAATTTTTTTTATTGTGGCATGAATGTTCAGATCTGAAAGATTCAAGACAAAAGTTTAATATTGACATAAGAATAATAATACTTCAAGCATACTAACAAAGCAATTATGACGTCTCAAAATAACATGGCCAAAAAAGTTATCCCTACAAAATCATATAGTTTGGCTATGCTCCATTTTCGTCACACAAAATATTCAAATCATGCACAACCCGGGTTTCAGCCAAGCAATTGTTTCATACTTTAATTTTTTCAAACTTTTTCAACTTTCATGCAATACATGAGCGTGAGCCATGGATATAGCACTATAGGTGGAATAGAGTGGTGGTTGTGGAGAAGACAAAAGGAGGAAGATGGTCTCACATCAACTAGGCATATTAATGGGCTATGGAGATGCCCATCAATAGATATCGATGTGAGTGAGTAGGGATTGCCATGCAACAGATGCACTAGCTACAAATGTATGAAAGCTCAACAAAAGAAACTAAGTGGGTGTGCATCCAACTTGCTTGCTCACGAAGACCTAGGGCATTTGAGGAAGCCCATCACTGGAATATACAAGCCAAGTTCTATAATGAAAATTCCCACTAGCATATGAAAGTGACTAAACAAGAGACTCTCATCATGAAGATCATGGTGCTACTTTGAAGCACAAGTGTGGAAAAAGATAGTAGCATTGTCCCCTTTTTTTTTCTTTTTTTTTTCATTTTTTCGAGCCTTTTTTGGCCTTACCTTCTTCTTTTTAATTTGGCCTTTTTTGGGACAATGCTCTAATAATGATGATCATCACACTTCTATTTATTTACAACTCAAAGATTACAACTCGATACTAGAACAAAGTATGACTCTATATGAATGCCTTCGGCGCTGTACCGGGATGTGCAATGAATCAAGAGTGACATGTATGAAAAATTATGCATGGTGGCCTTGCCACAAATATGATGTCAACTACATGATCATGCATGGCAATATGACAATGATGAAGTGTGTCATAATAAACAAAATGGTGGAAAGTTGCATGGCAATATATCTCGGAATGGCTATGGAAATGCCATGATAGGTAGGTATGGTGGCTGTTTTGAGGAAGGTATATGGTGGGTGTATGGTACCAGGAAAGTTGCGCGGTACAAGAGAGGCTAGCAATGGCGGAAGGGTGAGAGTGCGTATAATCCATGGACTCAACATTAGTCATAAAGAACTCACATGCTTATTGCAAAAATCTACAAGTCATCAAAACAAAGTACTACACGCATGCTCCTAGGGGAAGGGTTGGTAGGAGTTAACCATCGCGCGATCCCGACCTCCACACAAAGGATGACAATCAAAGAAATACCTCATGCTTCAATTTTGTCACAGAACGGTTACCATACGTGCATGCTACGAGACTTGCAAACCTCAACACAAGTATTTCTCAAATTCACAACTACTCTACTAGCATGACTCTAATATCGCCATCCTCATATCTCAAAACGATCATCAAGCATCAAACTTCTCATAGTATTCAATGCACTTTATATGAAAGTTTTTTATTATATCCCTCTTGGATGCCTATCATATTAGGACTAAATTCATAACCAAAGCAAATTACCATGCTGTTCTAAAAGACTCTCAAAATAATATAAGTGAATCATGAGAGTTCATCTATTTCTTCAAAATAAAACCACCGTCGTGCTCTAAAAAGATATAAGTGAAGCATTGGAGCAAACAACAAACTACTCCAAAAGATATAAGTGAAGATCAATGAGTAGTTAAATAATTATGTAACTATGTGAAGACTCTCTAACATTTAAGAATTTCAGATCTTGGGATATTGTTCAAACAGCAAGCAAAAAACAAAATGACGCTCCAAGCAAAACACATATCATGTGGTGAATAAAAATATAGCCTCAAGTAAAGTTACCGATAGACAAAGACGAAAGAGGGGATGCCTTCCCGGGGCATCTCCAAGCTTAGGCTTTTGGTTGTCCTTGAATTTTACCTTGGGGTGCCTTGGGCATCCCCAAGCTTAGGCTCTTGCCACTCCTTATTCCATAGTCTATCGAATCTTTACCCAAAACTTGAAAACTTCACAACACAAAACTCAACAGAAAACTCGTAAGCTCCGTTAGTATAAGAAAATAAAACCACCACTTAGGTACTGTTATGAACTCATTCTAAATTCATATTGGTGTAATATGTATTCCAACTTCTCTATGGTTCATACCCTCCGGTACTACTCATAGATTCATCAAAATAAGAAAACAACACATAGAAAACAGAATTTGTCAAAAACAGAACAGTGTGTAGCAATATGTAACTTTCGAATACTTCTGTAACTCCAAAAATTCTGAAATAAATTGGTGGACGTGAGGAATTTGTCTATTAATCATCTGCAAAAAGAATCAACTTAAAAGCACTCTCCAGTAAAAAATGGCAGCTAATCTCGTGAGCGCAAAGGTTTCTGTTTTTTTACAGCAAGATCGCAAAGACTTCACCCACGTCTTCCCAAAGGTTCTACTTGGCACTTTATTGAAACAAAAGCTATAAAACTTGATTACTACAGTAGCTTAATCATGTGAACACACAAAAACAGTAGGGGTAAATATTGGGTTGTCTCCCAACAAGCGCTATCGTTTAACGCCCCTAGCTAGGCACGATGATTTCAATGATGCTCGCATAAAGGATAAGAGTTGAAACATAAAGAGAGCATCATGAAGAATATAACTAGCACATTTAAGTCTAACCCACTTTTTATGCATAGGGATTTAATGAGCAGACAACTTATGGGAACAATAATCAACTAGCATAGGAAGGGAAAACGAGCATAACTTCAAGATTTTAAGCACATAGAGAGGAAACTTGATATTATTGCAATTCCTACAAGTATATGTTCCTCCCTCATAATAATTTCCGGTAGCATCATGAATGAATTCAATAATATAACTATCGCATAAAGCATTCTTTTCATGATCTACTTGCATAGAAATTTTACTACTCTCCACATAAGCAAATTTCTACTCATGAATAATAGTGGGAGCAAACTCAACAAAATAATTATCATGTGAGGCATAATCCAATTGAAAACTAAAATCATGATGACAAGTTTCATGGTTATCATTATTCTTAATAGCATACAAGTCATCACAATAATCATCATAAATAGGAGGCATGCGATCATCATAATAAATCTGCTCATCAAAACTTGGGGGACTAAAAATATCATCTTCATCAAACATAGCTTCCCCAAGCTTGTGGCTTTGCATATCATTAGAATCATGGGTATTCAAAGAATTCATACTAACAACATTGCAATCATGCTCATCATTCACATATTTTATGCCAAGCATTATATGTAATTCTTCTTCTAGTACTTGAGCACAATTTTCCTTCCCATCATTTTCACGAAAGATATAAAAAAGATGAAGCATATGAGGCAACCTCATTTCCATTTTTTGTAGTTTTCTTTTATAAACTAAACTAGTGATAAAACAAGAAACTAAAAGATTTGATTGCAAGATCTAAAGATATACCTTCAAGCACTCACCTCCCCGGCAACGGCACCAGAAAATAGCTTGATGTCTACTACGCAACCTTCTTCTTGTAGACGTTGTTGGGCCTCCAAGTGCAGAGGTTTGTAGGACAGTAGGAAATTTCCCTCAAGTGGATGACCTAAGGTTTATCAATCCGTGGGAGGCGTAGGATGAAGATGGTCTCTCTCAAACAACCCTGCAACCAAATAACAAAGAGTCTCTTGTGTCCCCAACACAACCAATACAATGGTAAATTGTATAGGTGCACCAATTCGACGAAGAGATGGTGATACAAGTGCAATATGGATGGTAGATATAGGTTTTTGTAATATGAAAATATAAAAACAGCAAGGTAACTAATGATAAAAGTGATCATAAACGGTGTTGCAATTCTTTGAAACAAGGCCTAGGGTTCATACTTTCACTAGTGCAAGTTCTCTCAACAATAATAACATAATTGGATCATATAACTATCCCTCAACATGCAACAAAGAGTCACTCCAAAGTCACTAATAGCGGAGAACAAGCGAAGAGATTATTATAGGGTACGAAACCACCTCAAAGTTATTCTTTCTGATCGATCTATTCAAGAGTCCGTAGTAAAATAGCACGGAGCTATTCTTTCTGTTCGATCTATCCTAGAGTTCGTACTAGAATAACACCCTAAGACACAAATCAACCAAAACCCTAATGTCACCTAGATACTCCATTGTCACTTCAAGTATCTGTGGGCATGATTATACAATATGCATCACACAATCTCAGATTCATCTATTCAACCAAACACAAAGTACTTCAAAGAGTGCCCCAAAGTTTCTACCAGAGAGTCAATACGAAAAACGTGTGCCAACCCCTATGCATAAGTTCACAAGGTCACTGAACCCGCAAGTTGATCACCAAAACATACATCAAGTAGATCACATGATATCCCATTGTCACCGCACATAATCACATGCAAGACATACATCAAGTGTTCTCAAATCCTTAAAGACTCAATCCGATAAGATAACTTCAAAGGGAAAACTCAATCCATTACAAGAAAGTAGAGGGGGAGAAATCATCATAAGATCCAACTATAATAGCAAAGCTCGCGATACATCAAGATCATGCCATCTCAAGAACACGAGAGAGAGAGAGAGATCAAACACATAGCTACTGATACATACCCTCAGCCCCGAGGGTGAACTACCCCCCTCGTCATGGAGAGCGCTGGGATGATGAAGATGGCCGCCGAAGAGTGATTCCTCCCTCCGGCAGGGTGCTAGAATGGGTCTAGATTGGTTTTTGGTGGCTCCAGAGGCTTGCGGCGATGGAACTCCCGATCTAGGTTTCTTTCTGGAGGTTTCTGTATATATAGAGGGTGTTGGAGTCGGGAACAAGTAAAGGAGATCTCCGGGATGTCCGAGGAATCTTCTGGTCCTCCTCCGGTACTCCACGGGCTTCTTATGGTCCAAAAACAACCTCCGTTGAGTTTCACGTCAATTGGGCTCCGTTTGGTATTCCTTTTCTGCGATACTAAAAAACAAGGGAAAAACAGAAACTGGCTCTGGGCTCTGGGTTAATTGGTTAGTCCAAAAAATCATATGAAAGTGTATATTAAATCCCACTAAACATCCTAGAAGGATAATATAATAGCATGGAATAAACAAAAAATATAGATACGTTGGAGACGTATCATTGATTACATCTTGTAGCTGATTACTATATGGTTTATTTGGTGGAAGATTATATGTTCAGATCCATTATGCTATTCAATACCCCTCTGATCTTGAGCATGTTTATCACTTGTGAGTAGTTACCTTTGTTCTTGAGGTCACGGGAGAAATCATGTTGCAAGTAACCATGTGAATTTGATATGTGTTCGATATTTTGATAGTATGTATGTTGTGATTCCCTTAGTGGTGTCATGTGAACGTCGACTACATGACACTTCACCATATCTGGGACTAAGGGAATGCAGTGTGGACTAGTAATTAGATGGTGGGTTGCGAGAGTGACATAAGCTTAAACACCAGTTTATGCGCTATTCCGTAAGGGACCGATTGTATCCAAAAGTTTAATGCTATGGTTAGAATTTATTCTTAATACTTTTCTCTTAGTTGCGGATGCTTGCGGGAGGGTTAATCATAAGTAGGAGGTTTGTTCAAGTAAGAACAACACCTAAGCACCGATCCACCCACATATCAAATTATCAAAGTAGCGAACACGAATTGAACCAACATGATGAAGATGACTAGATGAAATTCCCGTGTACCCTCAAGAACGCTTTGCCTATTATAAGAGACCGTTTTGGCCTGTCCTTTGCCTCAAAAGGATTGGGCTACCTTGCTGCACTTTTGCTACTACTATTGCTACTTGCTCGTTACAAAATTATCTTGCTATCAAACTACTCTGCTACTTACGATTTCATCACTTGCAGATATCACCTTACTGAAAAACACTTGTCATTTCCTTCTGCTCCTCTTTGGGTTCGACACTCTTACTTGTCGAGAAGAGCTACAATTGATCCCCTATACTTGTGGGTCATCAAGGAAATTTTTTGGCGCCATTGCCGGGGAGTGAAGCGCTTCTGGTAAGTGGAAATTAGTAAGGAAATATTCATATAGTGTGCTGAAATTTATTGTCACTTGTTACTATGTAGAACAATCATTTGAGGGGTTTGTTCAGGGTATCTTCACCTCGACCAGAACCACAATTAGTTACCCCTCAACCCGCTGCACCTACTGAAAATATTTAATATGAAATCCCTTCGGGTATGATAGAACAACTGCTAGTTAATCCTTATGCAGGAGATGGAACTGAACATCCTGATATGCACTTGATATATGTGGAACAAAATTGTGGATTGTTTAAGCTTGCAGGTTTACCCGGAGATTAAGTTATGAAGAAGGTTTTTCCTTTATCTTTGAAGGCAAAATCATTAGCATGGTATAGGCTATGCGACGATATTGGATCTTGGAGCTGGAACCGATTGAAAATGGAGTTTCACCAAAAAAAATCCTATGCATCTAGTTCATCGTGATCAGAATTACATATATATTTTTTGGCCTCGTGAAGGAGAAAGTAACGCTCAAGCTTTGGGGAGTCTGATACGTCTCCAACGTATCTATAATTTTTGATTGTTCCATGCTATTATTTATGAAGTCTTGGATGTTTAATGGGCTTTATCATTCACTTTTATATCATTTTTGGGACTAACCTACTAACCCAAAGGCCCAGTCCAGATTGCTGTTTTTTGCCTGTTTCAGGGTTTTTGCAGAAAAAGAATATCAAACGGAGTCCAAACGGAATGAAACCTTCGCGATAGATATTTTTGGAGAAAATCACGCACACGGAGCTTGAGAACCACGCCAGGGGATCAAGAGGTGGCCCACGAGGGTGGGGGCGCGCCCCCTGCCTCGTGGCCCCCTCGAGCATCCCCTGGTGCCCTCCTTCTTCCTATATAAGTCTACGTACCCCAGAACCTCTGTGAACAGAGAGAAAACCTTAATTTCACCGCCGTACCTTATCTTCCTGTGAAGATCCCATCTTGGAGCCTGTTCTAGAGCTCCACCGGAGGGGGATCTATCACGGAGTTCTTCTTCATCATCATCATCGCCCTCACCATGAGTTCTGAGTAGTTTACCACAGACCTTCGGGTCCATAGCTAGTATCTAGATGGCTTCTTCTCTCTCTCTGGATCTCGATACAAAGTTCTCCTCGGTCTTCGAGGAGATCTATTCGATGTAATCTCTTTTTGCGGTGTGTTTGTCGAGATCCGATGAATTGTGAGTTTATGATCAAGGTTATCTATGAAAGATATTTGGTTCTTCTCTGAACTTTCTATGTGTGCTCATAATATCCTTGCAAGTCTCTTCGAATTATTGGTTTGGTGTGGCCTACTAGATCTATAGTTCTTGCAATGGGAGAAGTGCTTGGCTTTGGGTTCAATCTTGCGGTGTCCTTTCCCAGTGACAGTAGGGGCAGCAAGGCACGTATTGTATTGTTGCCATCGAGGATAAAAAGATGGGGTTTATATCATATTGCTTGAGTTTATCCCTCTACATCATGTCATCTTGCTTAAGGCGTTACTCTGTTCGTATGAACTCAATACACTATATGCATGCTGGATAGCGGTCGATGTGTGGAGTAATAGTAGTAGATGCAGGCAGGAGTCGGTCTACTTGTCTCGGGCGTGATGCCTATATACAATGATCATGCCTAGATAGTCTCATAATTATTCGCTTTTCTATCAATTGCTCGACAGTAATTTGTTTACCCGCCGTAGAATATCGTTATCATGAGAGAAGCCACTAGAGAACACTATGGCCCGCGGGTCTATTCTCAACATATCAATCTACATCTACTTTATTTTTTCCGTTTTTATTTGCTGTTCTTATAAACTAAAAATACCAAAAAATAAACTATCATCTCTATCAGATCTCACTTTCGTAAGTGACCGTAAAGGGATTGACAACCCCTTATTGCATTGGTTGCGAAGTTCTTATTTGTTTGTGCAGGTGCGAGGGACTCGCGCGTGGTCTCCTACTGGATTGATACCTTGGTTCTCAAAAACTGAGGGAAATACTTACGCAACTGTGATGCATCTCCCTTTCCTCTTCGAGGGAATACAACGCAAGCTCGAGAAGTAGCAAGAAGAATTTCTGGCGCCTTTGCCGGGGAGGCTTACGCAAAAGTCATATATCAAGTGCCTATCACAAACCCTTATCCTTGGCATTACATTTATTTGCCTCTCGTTTTCCTCTCCCCCACTTCACCCTTGTCGTTTTATTTGCCCTTCTTCCGCCGTGTGTTTATCGTTCGCTTGCCGTTTGTTTGCTCGTGTGCTGTTTGCTTGCCTGCTTGCCCTCATGTCTGAGATGGGGGACGATCCTATCGAGAAGGGTAGTAATGTCGAGGGCAACGTCTATGTTGATCCCCTGGATGAAGCTACCACTTTACATATTAAGAAGTTCCGAGTTGGTAGCGGTAATATTATTGGAAAAGGAGTTCTTCAAGACTTCTTCACTTGTGCCGGTGCTTTGCCCAATATGGGTGGCTCTATTCTTCACAGAACTAGTAGCCTCGCAGATGCTGTATCTATGCTTATAGTAGAAATTGAAAGGCAATTTATCCATATGCATCCATGTATTCAGAGAATCTTTTTGGAATTTTCCAATATTGAGCATTCTTCTGTTAAGCGTGCAGCTACTATCTTTTTGGCTCATGAATTTAGATATATCATGAAAGAGGCCATAGAAATCTTTGCTCATTATGGAGTAGATGTTGGTAGACCTCCTATAGAGGCTATCTTGTTCAATCAAGAAGACCTAATGCGGTTGCGATCTCCTGATCATGTTGCTTTTGATGAAAACCATAGAAAAAAGGTTCCTATTGAGATCTTGATTGATAGAAGTTCTGAGATGAACGATGATTTTGCTGTTCAAAACAATGGGTTAGGCTTCTCCCTTGAGCGAAGGCTTATGACCTTCTGCCAAAAGAATGCCTACAATGATGAATTGGTTGTTCACTATAAAGGGCCAAAAGAGGAACCTATTCCTCCTGAGATTGATGTAGGGGACTTTTGTCCCATTAAATTTAGCCCTTTTGATTACTTTTGCTTGCCACAAAGGAAGCTTGCTGCTGAACGTAGGGAATATGAGATGAGCGTTCACGATATATCGTACCACTATGGTATTCCCTAGATCTATCTTGTATCGTGCCTAGCTAGGGGCGTAAAACGATAGCGCTTGTTGGGAGGCAACCCAACTTTATTTTTATTTTTTGTTATTCTTGCTGTTAGGGAATAAATATTGCCTCTAGCCTCTGATTAGATGTGGTTTCATGTTTTGTTTAGTGTTTGTGCCAAGTAGAACCTTTGGGAAGACTTGTGTGAAGTTTATTTGATCTTGCTGTGAAAAACAGAATTGTTAGCGCTCGCTAATGTAGTCGTGGGATTTTACTGGAGCATGATTTTTAGTTGATTATTTTTGCAGATAATTGGTAAACAAATTGCGCAAATTTACCAATTTGGTTTGAATTTTTTGGAGTTCCAGAAGTAGGCGAAACCTGCAGATTACTACAGACTGTTCTGTTTTTGACAGATTCTGTTTTTCGTGTGTTGTTTGCTTATTCCGATGCATCTATGAGTAGTATTGGAGGATATGAACCATAGAGAAGTTGGAATACAGTAGATTTAACACCACTATAAACAAAGAATGAATTCATTGCTGCACCTTTGAGTAGTGGTTTGCTTTCTTATACTAACGGAGCTCACGAGAATTTTTGTCTAACTTTTGTGTTGTGAAGTTTTCAAGTTTTGAGTATTGCTTTGATGGATTATGGAACAAGGAGTAGCAAAGGCCTAAGCTTGGGGATGCCCATGGAACCCCAAGTAAATTCAAGATAATCAAAAGCCTAAGCTTGGGGATGCCCCGGGAAGGCATCCCCTCTTTCGTCTTCATCCATCGGTAACTATACTTGGAGCTAAATTTTTATTCGCAACATGATATGTGTTTTGCTTGGAGCATCTTATATAATTTGAGTCTTTTCTTGTTAGTTTGTCACAACCATCCTTTCTGGACACATCTATTTGAGAGAGTTAAATATGGCCTAGAAATTGTTAGAACACTCTATATGCTTCACTTATATCTTTTGAGTTGAATAGTTTTTTCTCTAGTGCTTCACTTACATCTTTTAGAGCACGGTGGTGGTAATATTTTGTAGAAATTTTTGAACTCTCATGCTTCACTTATATCCTTTTGAGAGTCTATTAAAACAGCATTGTAATGTGTTTAGGCTAAAGAAACTAGTCTTCACATGATAGACATCCAATGTCAATGTAGTAAAAACAAATCACACTAAGTGCATTGAATAGAATGAGATGTTGGATGCTTGATAATTGTTTTGAGATATGAGGATAGTGATATTAGAGTCATGCTAGTGGAGTTATTATGAAATTGAGAAATACTTGTGTTAAGGTTAGTGATTCCCGTAGCATGCACGTATGGTGAACCGCTATGTGACGAAGTTAGAGCATGAGGTATTTGTAGAGTGCCAACCTTTGTGTGGAGGTCGGGGGCGCGCGATGGTTAACTCCTACCAACCTCCCCC